>LR738709.1:418608802-418644880 GCA_902687465.1 Secale cereale
GGGGTCGTAGGGGAAGAAGTGGGGTGCGGGCTAGGGTTCTTGGTGCAGGGGTTAAGGGGAGGAGAGGTGGGCCGGCCTATGGGGTGGCCGACTGGGCTGGGTGGGTCGAGGCCCACTTGGGGGGGGGGGCTCTCCCCTTTTCTGCCTTTCTTTTTCTTAGTTTTGCCTTTTGTTTAAATCCCTATTACTATTTTTAATTATTTTATGCATATAAACCTTTTATGAAAAGATGAGTTCTTCACCATTATTACTTACGATTTATTTGCCACAAGATGAACATTTTATTTTAGACATTTGAAAACTTCTGAGTTTGACTTAATTTTGTATTTTGACTATAGAGTGGGTTTGAAACATCGCGAGTTTAACAACAGTAATTATGATGATGTGGCACTATTGGCAGGTAATTACTGTAGCTTAATTATCCGAGCGTCACACATATAGTCAGCATACCAAGGTGTGCTATTAGAATCATTTATTGCGGCTAATTGTTCATCGGGAAAGCTATCATCAATTGGTAGTGGGTCATCAAGAATGTTTTCTAACCTAGACAAGTTATCAACTATGGGGTTCTCAGCTCCTTTCCTATCAGTGATGTGTAAATCAAATTCTTGTAGCAAGAGAACCCACCTAATGAGTCTAGGTTTAGCATCTTTCTTATCCATAAGATATTTTATAGCAACATGATCGGTGTGAACATTTACTTTTGAGTCAACAATATAAGGTCTAAATTTATCACAAGCAAACACAACTGCTAAAAAATATTTTTCAGTAGTAGCATAATTTCTTTGGGTGCTGTCTAGAGTTTTGATAGCATAGTGAATAACATTCAATTTCTTGTCAACTCTTTGTCCTAGAACAACACCAACAACATAATCACTAGCATCACACATAATTTCAAAAGGCAAGTTCCAATCAGGAGGTTGTACAATAGGTGCAGTAGTCAAAGCTTTCCTAAGTGAATCAAAAGCTTCTACACAATCATCTTTAAAAACAAAAAGAATATCCTTTTGTAAAAGATTTGTAAGAGGTCTAGAAATTTTAGAAAAGTCCTTGATAAACCTCCTATAGAAACCAGCATGACCAAGGAAACTACAAATACCTTTAATATCTTTAGGACATGGCATTTTCTCAATAGCCTTGTCCACCTCAATACCTCTTTTAGAAATTTTATGACCCTAGACAATACCTTCGTTAACCATAAAGTGGCTCTTCTCCCAATTCAACACAAGGTTAGTTTGCTCACATCTATGCAAAACTCGATCAAGATTGCTTAAACAATCATCAAAAGACTTCCCATAAACAGAAAAGTCATCCATGAAAACCTCAACAATCTTTTCACAAAAATCAGAGAATATAGCAGTCATACATCTTAGAAAGGTAGCAGGTGCATTGCATAACCCAAAAGGCATACGTCTATAAGCATAAGTTCCAAAAGGACAAGTAAAAGTGATATTTTCTTGATCGGATTGTGAGAAAGGTATTTGAGAGAAACGAGAGTATCCATCGAGAAAACAAAAGTGTGTGTGCTTAGATAATCTCTCTAGCATTTGATCAATAAAAGGCAGAGGATAAAGATCTTTTCTAGTTGCTTTGTTTAATCACCTGAAATCAATTACCATTCTATAGCCTGTAACAATTCTTTGTGGAATAAGTTCATTTTTATCGTTAGGAATAACAACAATACCTCCCTGATAACCCACAAGTATAGGGGATCACAACAATTTTTGAGGGTAGAGTATTCAACCCAAATTTATTGATTCGAGACAAGGGGAGCCAACAAAATTCTCAAGTATTAGCAGCTGAGTTGTCAATTCAACAACACCTGAAAGACTTAATATCTGCAGAAAGTATTTAGTAGCAAAGTAATATGGAAGTAACGGTAACGATGGCAAAAGTAACAGTAGCAGTTTTGTAGTGATGGTGACAGCAATAGTAACAAAAGTAACGAAGCAAAGATCAATATGAAACAAACTCGTAGGCAATGGATCGGTAATGATAGACATCGGATAATATTCATCATATAGAAGTTATAACCTAGGGTGACACAGAACTAGCTCCAACTCATCAATATAATGTGGGCATGCATTCCGTATATAGTCATACATGCTTATGGAAAAGAACTTGCATCACATCTTCTGTCCTAAGCTCCCGTGGCAGCGGGGTCCTAATGGAAACTAAGGGGTATTAAGGCCTCCTTTTAATAGAGAACCGAAACAAAGCATTAGCACTTAGTGAATACATGAACTCCTCAAACTACGACAATCAATGGAAAGAATCCCAACAATTGTTACCTTGGGGTATGCGGATCATAACTCATAATAGGTGTCTACAACTTGCAAGATCGGATCAAGAACATATGTATATTCATGAAAACATAATAGGTTCAGATCTGAAATCATGGCACTCGGTCCCTATTGACAAGCATTAAGCATAGCAAAGTCATAACAACATCAATCTCATAACATAGTGGACACTAGGGATCAAACCCTAACAAAACTAACTCGATTATATGATAAATCTCATCCAACCCATCACCGTCCAGCAAGCCTACAATAGAATTACTCACACACGGTGGTGGGCATCATGAAATTGGTGAGGGAGGAAGGTTGATGATGACGACGGCGACGATCTCCACTCTCCGTAGCCCTGAACGGACTCCAAATCTAGTCTCCCAAGCAAGAACAGTGGGTGACGTCGGCTTTGTATCGTAAAACGCGATGAATCCTTCTTTCTGATTTTTTCTCCCTGAACGTGAATATATGGAGTTGGAGTTGAGGTCGGTGGAGCCGCGGGGGACCCACAAGGCAGTGGGGCGCACCCTAGGGGGGGGGGGAGCCCCCACCCTTGTGGGCAGCCGGTGGGTCCCCTCCTGTAGATTCTTTCGCCAATATTTTTTATATTTTCCAAAAATATTCTCTGTGGATTTTCAGGTCATTCCAAGAACTTTTATTTCTGCACAAAAATAACACCAAGGCAATTCTGCTAAAAACCGTGTCAGTCCGGGTTAGTTCCATTCAAATGATGCAAATTAGAGTCCAAAACAAGGGCAAAAGAGTTTGGAAAAGTAGATACGATGGAGACGTATCAACTCCCCCAAGCTTAACCCATTGCTTGTCCTCAAGCAATTCAGTGGATAAATTGAAAGTGATAAAGAATTTTTTTTACAAACTCTATTTGATTTTGTTGTTGCAAACATGTAAAGCCAGCATTCAAGTTTTTAGCAAAGATTATGAACTAACCATATTCACAATAACATTTAGGTCTCACATTTACTCATATCAATGACATAATCAACCAGCAAGCAATAATAATAAACCTTGGATGACAACACTTTTTCAAAACAATCATGATATAATATGACAAGGTGGTATCTCGCTAGCCCTTTCTGAGACCGCAAAACATAAATGCAGAGCACCTGAGAAGATAAAGGACTGACTAGACATTGTAATTCATGGTAAAAGAGATCCAATCAGACTCATACTCAATATCAATTAGCAACAAAGTATACAAATGACAGAGTTGCTCTCCAGCTGGTGATTTTTATAAGAGGATGATGACTCGGCAATAAAAGTGAATATGTAGGCCTTTCGCATAGGGAAGCAGGGATTTGCAGAGGTGCCAGAGCTCGGGTTTCAAAGCAGAGTTGAATAAAATTTTGAGCGGTATGCTTTAGTTGTCAACGCAACGAACAAGAGTTCTCAATATCTTCCATGCTAAATACATTATAGGCGGTTCCCAAACAGAATGGTAAAGTTTTACTCCCCCTCCCCCATCAAACACACTCCACGGCTTGTCCGAAACAATGGGTACCGTCCATACCAATAACAGTCCAGGGGGAGCTTTGTTTATTTATATTTTGATTTGATTTTGAGCATGGGACTGGGCATCCCGGTTACCAGCCATTTTCTCATGAATGGCAAGCGGGGTCCACTTATCGTGAGAATAACCCACCTAGCATGGAAGATAAAGACAACCCTGAGTCGCTACATGAGCGATTTGGGCATACAAAACAAAATTATTTTTGAAGGTTTAGAGTTTGGCACATGCAAATTTACTTTGAACGGCAGGTAAATATCGCATATATGTAGGTATGGTGGGCTCATATGGAACAACTTTGGGTTTATGGAAGTGGATGCACAAGCAGTATTCCTGCTTAGTACAGGTGAAGGCTAGAAAGAGACTGGGAAGCGACCAACTAGAGAGCGACAACAATCATAAACATGCCTTGAGATTAACCAACATTGAGTGCAAGCATGAGTAGGATATAAATCACCATCAACATAAATATCGTGGAGGCTATGTTGATTTTGTTCCAACTACATGCGTGAGCATGTGCCAAGTCAAGCCACTTGAATCATTCAAAGGAGGATACCATCCTATCATACCACATCACAACCATTTTAAAAGCATGTTGGCATGCAAGATAAACCATTATAAACTCCTAGTTGGTTAAGCATGGTATGAGTAACTATAATCTCTAATTGTCATTGCAAACATGTCTCATTCATAATAGGTTGAATCAAGAATAATGAGCTAATCATATTTACAAAAACAAAATAGGTCGAGTTCATACCCGATTTTCTCCATCTCAATCATTTCATCATATATTGTCATTATTGCCTTTCAGTTGCACGACTGAACTGTGTGGATAATAATAGTGCACGTGCATTGGACTAAGCTGGAATCGGCACGCATTTATTAAAAGGAGAAGATAGGGTAATATGGGCTCTTTGTTAGATACTCAATAATGCATATGGGATCCACTCAACATTGTCATCGTGGTCTTCTCCTCTCAACCTCCAAATAAAGAGAAAAAGAATTTCAAAGAAACACACTAAAATGTTTTTGGAATTTTTTTTCTCAAGAAATAAAACAAGAACGAGAAAAACTATTTACATGGGAAAGCTCCCAACAAACAAAAATAAGAACAAGAAATATTTTTGGGTTTTGTTTTTAATACTACAAACTACTAGAAGAACAAGCAAGAAAGAAAATACAAAAAATGCGAGAAATATTTTTGGGTTTTTTCAAAGTTTCTTAAACACACAAATCGAGAAAGATAAACTAACATGGATGCTATAATGAAAAGTAAGAACACCAACAACTGGAATGAATGTGTGAACATGAATGTAATGTCGGTGAGAAATACATACTCTCCCAAGCTTAGGCTTTTGCCTAATTTGGTCTATGCCCATGGATCAAAGTAGCCCTCTTTGATGTACTAAGGAGGATCCTGGGAGTTCCACTGGTTAGCGAGCTCCTGTGGCTCCCACTAATAAATCGACTCCTGATATGGATCAGGTGATGGCTCTAGCTTAGGAGCTGGGGATCGTGTCCGCTCCCAGTATGCGTAAATTTCCTCGGGCAAAATAAGGTACCTGCCTGAACGAATATTGAACAAAGAAGGTGCAGGAAAAGTAGTAATCTGACGAGTCTTCTGGCTGAATATCAAGTTATAGATGAGTCTCTTGTCTATCATCGTTAATAAAATCATGTGCTACCATACTGTCATAGTCTAAGTATAAAGTGGGTAGTGTCATCTCTCCTTCTGCATCGTGCCTAATGGGTATCTCAAAGCGTTTAGTAAGGCGGGAGGTGTAGATACCTCCAAAAATAGGACCCTTCGAACGGTTTAAACTCAACCGTCGAGCAACCATAGCACCCAAACTAAAATTACTATCACGAAGTAAAGCATGGCGTAAAATGGCAAGGTCAGGAGCACTAAGACCTCACTCTCCCATCGACCAATTAAACATCTCCCAGCAAATAATGAGTAGTAGCACAAAACAAGAAATTGTAAACTAACCACTCTCGCCTTAGACATCTCTCTCCCTTCCCCTACAGTAACTTCATCAATAAATTCTTCCACATCCCTAGGACGTGGTTCATCAACGCTGCCCTCATAAGGTAACTTGCAAACCTCACAAAAGTCATAAAGTGTCATCTCCTTATGCTCA
This sequence comes from Secale cereale, assembly GCA_902687465.1. Lineage (NCBI taxonomy): Eukaryota > Viridiplantae > Streptophyta > Magnoliopsida > Poales > Poaceae > Secale > Secale cereale. The sequence continues at coordinate 418,614,760 of LR738709.1, forward strand.
TCATATAAATCAAATTCTACCAAGGGTGGTGATTTCCTAGCATGAAAGTAAAAGTTTTGCACAAATGTATTAGTGAGTAAGAGGTGTTGATCACACTTATCGTGGAGGAAGTCGGTGATGCCTGCATTCTCTTCCAAATAATAAAAATCCTCATAAATTTCGGCTGCCCTCAAGAACGCACCATTTGGCCATTCGCACGGTCGAACCTCTACAGTGCGAGGAAGGTTGTACTTGGGCTTCTTCTTCTCATTTTCATTTTCCTTTGAACCCCAGCTCTAAGAGCCTCTCAAAAATCTCCTCATCATTTTCTCCTCCGATTTTTTTTGAAATTTTTAGTGACTCAAAATAAAAGTGAACCAAACTCAACAAAATTGACAGGAACTACTCCTACAAGTGCCTAGAGTCTATATCATGCCTCAAAACTACTTTGGACCATATAAATTTGGCATGCAAGCTCAAGAACAAGGTCACCATAGTAGCAAAAATTTGCAATAAATAAAGCACTAGAACAAAAACTAATTGGACCATTGGAGGAGTCACATACCAAAGAACAATCCCCCAAAACAGTTTTGCGAATGATGATTTGAGCAAGGAGATCGAAAATGGCAAGATGCGCTAGAACACGAGTTTGAGCAACGGGAACCATAAGGTGGGGGCGCGCCTAGGGGGTAGGGCGCGCCCTCCACCCTTGTGGTCACCTGGTGCAGCCCCCTGGTGCATTCTGAGTGCCAGAAATTCTAAAATATTCTATAAAAAATCATGCTAAATTTTCAGGGCATTTGGAGAACTTTTATTTTCAGGACATTTTTTATTGCATGGATAATTTAGAAAATAGACGAATAATACTATTTTTTCTTTATTTAATCTAAATAACAGAAAGTAGAAAGTGGGTACAGAAAGTTGTGCTTTCTAAATTCATCCGTCTCATGCTCATCAAAAGGAATCCGTTAACAAGGTTGATCGAGTGTTATTAACAAACCTCTTTCAAATAACATGACACCAGAGAATTTTCGAATAACACTAGGTTACCTCAATGGGGATACACATGTCCCCAATAATAAGAATATCATATTTCTTTTTGACAGTAAGAATAGGGAATTCAAAACCTCCAATAGAAATAGTTGAAATTTTTCCAATAGAATTGATGCTATTAACTTGAGGTTGTTTCTTCGGAAAGTGTACCGTATGCTCATTACCATTAACATGAAAAGTGACATTGCCCTTGTTGAAATCAATGACAGCCCCTGCAATACTCAAAATGGGTCTACCAAGGATAGTCGACATACTGTCGTCCTCGGGAATATCAGGAATAACAAAGCCCGTTAAGATAGTAACGTTTGCAACCACAACAGGCACATATCCTCACAAATACCGACGGGTATAGAGATTGATTTATCAACCATTTGCAAAGAGATTTTAGTAGGTGTCAACTTATTCAAATCAAGTCTACGATATAAAGAGAAAGGCATAACACTAACACCGGCTCCAAGATCACACAAAGCAGTTTTAACATAGTTTCTTTTAATAGAGTATGGTATAGTGGGTATTCCTGGATCTCCTAGTTTCTTTGGTATTCCACCCTTAAATGTATAATTAGCAAGCATGGTGGAAATTTCAGCCTCCAGTATATTTCTTTTATTAGTTACAATTTCTTTCATATACTTGGCATAAGGAGTCATTTTGAGCATATCAGTCAAACACATACGCAAAAAGATAGGTCTAATCATCTCACAAAAGCGTTCAAATTCCTCATCATCCTTTTTCTTGGATGGTGTAGGAGGAAAGGGCATGGGTTTCTGAACCCATGGTTCCCTTTCTTTACCATGTTTCCTAGCAATGAAGTATCTCTTATCATAACGTTGATTCTTTGATTGTGGGTTATCAAGATCAACAGTAGGTTCAATCTCTGCGTCATTATCATTACTAGGTTGAGCATCAACGTGAACATCATCATTAACATTATCACTAGGTTCGTGTTCATCACCAGATTGTGTCTCAGCATCAGAAATAGAAATATCATTGGGATTCTCAGGTGTGTCTATACTAGGTTCACTGAATGCATGCAAAATCCTATCAGTTGTCCTTTTCTTTTTATTAGTAGGACTGGGTTTATCAATATTAATTCTCTGAGAATATTGCTCAACTCTCTTAGGATGGCCCTCAGGATACAAAGGTTCCTGAGTCATTTTAACAGCTCTAGTCATAACTCTAACAACATTATCATTGTTCTTACTATTAATCTCATTAAGAAAATCATCTAGTGCTTTAAGTACTTGTTCTACCTAAGTTTTTACCATGGAAGCATGTTTAATAATAAGCCGAAGATCATTCACAGTTCTACTCATATAATCACCCAAGCATTCAAGTGTATAAGCATTTCGTTTCAATTTTCTACTAACATAAGCATTGAAGTTTTCTTGTTTAACAATAAAATTATCAAACTCATCCAAGCATTGACTAGCAGACTTATTATGAGGAATATCACCTTCATCAAATCTATAGAGAGAATTTACCTCTACTACCTGTGTCGGGTTATGAAGACCATGTATTTTTTCAATAGGTGGTAAATTCTTAATATCTTCAGCTTTAATACCTTTTTCTTTCATAGATTTCTTTGCATCTTGCATATCTTCAGGACTGAGACATAGAATACCTCTTTTCTTCAGAGGTGGTCTGGGAGGAGTCTAATCATTATCATTGCTCAATATATTATTCAATAGTTTTTCAGCTTGCTCAATAGTTCGTTCCCTGAAAACACAACCAGCACAACTATCTAGATGGTCCCTAGAAGCATTGGTTAGTCCATTATAAAAGATATCAAGTATTTCATTTTTCTTGAGAGGATGACCATGCAAATCATTAAGTAATTGGAGAAGCCTCCCCCAAGCTTGTGGGAGACTCTCTTCTTCAACTTGCACAAAGTTAAATATTTCCTGTAAGGCAGCTTGTTTCTTATGAGCTGGAAAATATTTTGCCGAGAAGTAGTATATCATATCCTGGGGACTAAACACACAACCAGGAGCAAGAGAATTAAACCATAACTTAGCATCACGCTTTAATGAGAAAGGAAACAACTTAAGAATATAGTAATGGCGAATTTTTTCCTCATGAGCAAATAGGGTGGCTATATCATTTAATTTAGTAAGATGTGCCACAGCAGTTTCAGATTCATAACCATGGAAAGGATCAGATTCAACCAAAGTAATTAACTCAGGATCGACAGAGAATTCAAAATCCTTATCAGTAACACGGATAGGTGAAGTAGCAAACTCAGGATCATATTGCATTCTAGCATTCAAAGATTTTTCCTTCCACTTGCATAATAATTTCTTAAGATCATTCCTATCCTTACAAGCAAGAAAATCTCTAGCAACCTCTCCTTCCATAACATATCCCTCAGGCATAATAAGCAATTCATATCTAGGAGAGCTAGGTCTAACAGGTGTTTTAAAGTTTTCAGTTTCAATAATTTCATCAGTTTCACAAATATCATCATCTTCGGCATATTTAGTAGTTCCAACTTTAGCAAGATGTTTCTCAAGTAATTCACCCAGTGGCATAGTTTTATCAAGCAGAGTAGTAGCATCATAAGCATCATTCATAGTAGAAGTGCCATCATCAATAAGATGCGACATATCAGAATCAATAACAGGTGTAGGTGTCGAAAGCTTATTCAAAAAAGTTGGAGAATCAAGTGCAGAGCTAGATGGCAGTTCCTTACCTCCCCTCGTTTTAGAGGGAACAATCTTAGTTCTATCATCCTTTAGATTCCTCATAGTGATCAATAGATATAAATCCCAAGTAACTGAGAGAATAGAGGTATGCTCCCTGGCAATAGCGCCAGAAAAAGGTCTTGATAACCCACAAGTATAGGGGATCGCAAAAGTTTTCGATGGTAGAGTATTCAACCCAAATTTATTGATTCGACACAAGGGGAGCCAAAGAATATTCTAAAGTATTAGCAGCTGAGTTGTCAATTCAACCACACCCGAAAGACTTAATATCTGCAACAAAGTATTTAGTAGCAAAGTAATATGGAAGTAACGGTAACGATGGCAAAAGTAACAGGAGCAGTTTTGTAGTGATGGTGATAGCAGCAGTAACGAAAGTAACGAAGCAAAGATCAATATGAAACAAACTCGTAGGCAATTGATCGGCAATGATAGGCATCGGATAATATTCATCATGCAGCAGTTATAACCTAGGGTGACATAGAACTAGCTCCAATTCATCAATATAATGTAGGCATGTATTCCGTATATAGTCATACGTGCTTATGGAAAAGAACGTGCATGACATCTTTTGTCCTATCCTCCCGTGGCAGCGGGGTCCTAATGGAAAATAAGGGGTTTTAAGCCCACCTTTTAATGGAGAACCCGAACAAAGCATTAGCACTTAGTGAATACATGAACTCCTCAAACTACGGCAGTAACCGAAAATAATCCCAATTATTGTCACCTTGGGGTATGCGGATCATAACTCGTAATAGGTATCTACAACTTGTAAGATCGGATCAAGAACACATGTATATTCATGAAAACATAATAGGTTCAGATATGAAATCATGGCACTCGGGCCCTAGTGACAAGCATTAAGCATAGCAAAGTCATGGCAACATCAATCTCAGAACATAGTGGATACTAGGGATCAAACCCTAACAAAACTAACTCGATTACATGATAAATCTCATTCAACCCATCACCGTCCAGCAAGCCTAAGATGGAATTACTCACACACGGCGGTGAGCATCATGAAATTGGTGATGGAGGAAGGTTGACGATGACGACAACAACAATCTCCACTCTTCGGAGCCCCGAACAGACTCTAGATCTGGTCTCCTGAGGAAGAATGGGGGGTGACGACGGCTCCATATTGTAAAACGCGTTGAATCCTTCTTTCTGTTTTTTTCTCCCCGAACGTGAATATATGGAGTTGGAGTTGAGGTCGGTGGAGCTGCGGGGGTCCCACAAGGCAGGGGCATGCCCTAGGGGGGCGCCCCCGCCCTTGTGGACAGCTGGTGGGTTCCCTCCTGTAGATTCTTTCGCCAATATTTTTTGTATTTTCCAAAAATATTCTCTGTGGATTTTCAGGTCATTCCGAGAACTTTTATTTCTGCACAAAAATAACACCAAGGAAATTCTGCTGAAAACAGCGTCAGTCCATGTTAGTCTCATTCAAATCATGCAAATTAGAGTCCAAAACAAGGGCAAAAGAGTTTGGAAAAGTAGATACGATGAAGATGTATCACTCCCTTTTTAGGTACAAAATAAACGGGGCTTACCCATCTACTATCAGCTATGGATAGATTATACATGCATCCAGAAGCTTTAATATTTCAATTCTTACCACTTCTTCCATCTTTGGATTTAAACAACATTGGTGATCAACAACGGGTTTATCATCAGGTTCCATATTAATATTATGCTGACATAGAGTGGGACTAATGCCCTTAAGATCATCGAGAGTATATCGAATAGCAGCTCGACGCTTCCTCGAAATTTTCAATAATCTTTCTTCTTCATGCTCTGAAAAGGTTAGCACTAATAATAATATGATATATATATTTTTGTCATCAAGATAAGCATATTTCAAAGTGTCAGGCAATTGCTTTAATTCAAACATAGGATCACCTTTAGGTGGAGGACCTCCTAGAGTTTCAATAGGTAAGTTGTGCTTGTGCAAGGGTTGTTGTTTAAAGAAAATTCTATCTATTTTGTTTCCTTCATGCAAATGCAGGTCATTTTCATAGTCTAGCAAATATTGCTCTACAACATCAGTAGGAGGCACATCAATAGAAGCTAGACCAATTATTTCGTATTTACTAGGCAATTCTTTTTTATGAGGTTTTCTACTAAACTTGGAAAAATTGAACTCATGAGACTCATCACCAAAGCTAACACCGACAATCTATTTGTGACAATCTATAGTAGCATTGACGGTTGATACGTCTCCATCATCTATACCTATACTAATTACAGACTCTCAAGAAATTACCACGTTAATCAGTAATTAGGAGTCGTTAATCTGGTGGGACCGAACTATTACGGTGTAGATCTTCCGATTTGTGTCATGAGTCTAGGTCCTACACGGCACATACGAAGCGATCTAAAAAAAGAATGTTTGATCTACATAATCTTGCGAAGAGATATAGGCAAACTAACCGAAACAGATTATGCATCCGGTGACGAGTCTACATCGTGCACGGCTCCTATGAAGCGATCTAAAGAAAAGAAGCATAGGTATTGTATACTTTGACGGTAAGAAAACCTGCAGATTATTTGCCGTCCAAAAACTGTTACAAATACTACACTCACAGCTTCTCATCTCCTAAATTTTTAATGCTGGACCGAATCCATCAACATCAATTCAAGTTCCAGTACTCTCCAAACTTTGAACCTCCTGAGTTCCTAATTTCGACCACCCTACATATCATGGTTCTCTTCTTAACCCAATACCTTTCAAGTGGATTAATGCATGGAAGAGCGATTGGACAGCCGCATTCGTCGTCAACCTACAGAAGAGTCCTCCCAAGTTCCCAACTGTCCTCTCGCCCTCCTCCAATTAGTGCAGTGCTAAGCATTACAACAAGGAGGCGAGGTTATGAACAAAGGGAGTGACATGTCTGACGGCAGAATCACATGGCGTACATCAGGAAGCATCTTCTTCTCTTTTTTCTTAAGTTGTAAATTGACATCACACCGGGTATGTCCTTCGTCTTCTTTTTACTTCAGATGTAAATTTCGTTTGTAGCCACGTCCTAATAGTCATGTGTACGTTGATGTTTTGGCGTGAAAACAGGACATTTTTTAACTTTGAGGTTGCTAATGTTATTACGTATTACCATCTAGCTTTCAGACTCTATATTTTTTGTCATATGATGGTAATTCAGAGGTATTTCCTTTAGCCATGCATGTTTGCATTTAGCTATATTAGCATCAAATTGCTACAATTAGTCATACATGCACCATCAAAGTTGGAAGGATGGAATCGATCTGGGTCTGCAATAGTTCAGTAACTAGATGATACTTGAAGTATCATATATCGGTGACGAGCTCCAGTCAGTAGCTGGGTAGCTCTTCCGTTGCCATGAACCTCTCCGTGACATGCAGATTTTGCTCCACGGCGCCTAACACCCAAGTCATTTTCAGTGAGGAGTTCATGCACACGCAACCATATCCACTGCTTAGCACAGACTCCGCGTACGAAGCCCACAGAGTCTAGCAGCCAGGCGACCAATTAGCCGGTGATGGCCGCCTACTCCATCTAGATTAGAAAGGGGTGGATTGCTTGAGTGTTGTCCACGTGATTAAAGAAACAAATAGGATCAATGTATAGAAGAAGATTTGGCGGAAAAACAGCTGTAAGTTCCCCGCTTTTACTCTTCTTCCTTTGAGCTATTTTGTTCTATTACTGCAATTTACATGGTTTGTGTGGTGCAATGATTACTGTGAAAACAGGCCTTATATCTGTAGGTTTTGCTGCATGCCTCCATCATGTTTAGTTCTTTGTCAGCTAAGTAACAAGAGTACTTAGTGAACAATGTTTTAGGAACACAATGTGGATGTCAAAATTATTTACTACTGCCGATCTAGGTTTCAAAGGATTTAATTATGAAGTTTTAGATCTTCACTAAATACAAAAGACACACAACAGCGTTGCTTACCGAATTGTTTTATGTGAATCACAATTTTTTTAGAAAACGTAGGATAACCCATGTGATTTCTAGCCGTGGCAATTTGTACCATTGAATTCTGCTGTGAGTAGATCACCAAATATTTTTGCCCATATTATCTAATTAAGTTAGCAAGGTACTTGATTTTTAATCATTCGTTACTTGCATTGCAAGTTTGCAGATGGACTACAGTGATGTAAAATTAATCCTCATGAGATCTTTCTATAAAATCTCGATTGTTTGAGCTGATAATTAATTAGTTTTTATTTGCATTCCTTTGTTAATTTTGCTGATATTTTTCTACACAGGATTTGAAAAGCATGAAAATTCCAAGCATATATTTGTAATCGTATTTTTCTATATTTAAATTTCCAGCACCACAAAAGACTACTATTGTGTGGATCTAAGATAGCGACTAGATAAGAACAACACATACATTTGTGTTCCAGTGTAACATAAAAAATAATAAGATTTTGTAGTGAAGTTCAAAGTTGTGCATCCTTTTTGAACTGAATCAAAGGAGTCCTTCGAAGTTTCAGCGCAGGCGCACAATATATCATGATATATTAGTGGCATTGGTTTTAGACGACACTGGCAAACCATACAAGATTTTAACTCATGCTATTAATGAAAGGAAAAGATAGTATCACTTTACGATGGATTATATACTTATCCTTTCGAGAGAAATCGTAAGCTACCTAATTATTTAGGGATCCACAGCTTATATAGAGGAAAATATTGGTGGATATATTGTCATGGTATCATGCATTGTCTTTTATTCTCAGTGATAGCGTGGGTAGATCTACCAACCAGTCCCAAAAATATAACAAGACAATGCAATATTTGTGTAACATAATTGGTAACACACATACTATATGTATATTTGTAATCAGGGATTTATTCAAAAGAATATATCATTTCTACCACACGGTAGCCAATATGCGTCGTAGCATGTCATCGTGTAAAAAAAGTTAACCCGACACCCATTTAAGCTACCTACAAGAATTTGCACTATGAAATCCAAATATTTCTAAATTTCTAATGATAGGATGTGACCTCTCATAGCAACAATAAGATTGCACGACAATGAAACTCTTCAATCTAACAAAATCTACTAAGTTTTCATTGTGGTATTATGGCATCCAACAAAAAGAACAAATGTTAATCATAACAAAAGCTAAATGTTGCGAATAAAATATATTAAGATGAAATATAACTATTGTTTACAAGATATAAAAACTAAAATTCAAGAAATTAAAAAATTCAAACAATTAACTAGCCGTGCTGGCCACACTGATGATGAACCATCGTCTCCATCCTCCCCAAGACCTTTCGAAGGCGCTCTAGGATTCGCCATTATCTAGCACAACAAGAAGTGTACCTAAAGAGCAGAACCAGACGGATGCATACAAAAATAAATGTAAAGGAAAGATCAATAAGGATATGAAGTTAATTTTAACCCCCAAAAATCAAAAGTAATCTCCCCACAATAAAAAATATTATTATTTCAAAATGCACAATGTTAGCATTCTCCCAAATTTCAGCAACATTTGAAGTCATACACCAGATGTAAGTGTTGTATGCAGTGTGTCCATGTCTGGAATAATTTAGGGAACCAATATTCTAAATTGGACACCATTCTTTTAGAATGGTTACATCAAAAACCATGTCATGCCTTCCATATAAAAGTTCATTTTTGCCCCTTTAATAAAAGGATAAAGTAACTGTAAAACCATAGGGAACTAATAACATCTTAATTGTAATGTTTGTTTAAAATTGTATAAAGTTAACTCTCTCAATATAGCAGCCCGTGCGAATGCACGGGTTGCCGACTAGTATCTATAATTTTTTATTGTTCCATGCCAATATTATTCAACTTTTACATACTTTTGGCAACAATTTATATGATTTATTTGGACTAACCTATTGATCCAGTGCCCAGTGCCAGTTCCTGTTTGTTGCATGTTTTTGTTTTGCAAAAAATCCATATCAAACGAAGTCCAAACGCGATAAAAATTTACAGAGAATTATTTTGGAATATATGTGATTTTTGAGACTTGGAATCAACGCAAACGGGGGCTCACATTGGCCACAACCCACCAGGGCGCGCCGGGCACCCCCTGGCATGCCCAGGTATCTTGTGACCTCCTCGAACATAGGTTGGGGCCCTTCTTCTGGCACAAGAAAGCTAATTTATGGAAAAATTGTGTTAAATTTTTAGCTCAATCGGAGTTACGGATCTCCGGATATTTAAGAAATGGTGAAGGGCCAGATCTGGGGATCACGAAACAGAAGAGAATAGAGAGACATATCCAATCTCGGATGGGCTCTCGCCCCTCCGCCGCCATGTAGGCCATGAACCAGAGGGCGAACCCTCCTCCCACCTAGGGAGGAGACCAAGGAAGAAGAAGAAGAAGGAGGGGGCTCTCTCCCCCTCTCTCCCAGTGGTGCTGGAGTGCCACCGGGGCTAGGATCGTGACGACGATCTACATCAACAATCTTGCTACCGTCAACACCAACTTTCTCCCCCTCTATGCAATAGTTTAACCTCTCTATTCCCGCTGTAATTCTCTACTTAAACATGGTGCTCAACACTACATACTATTTCCCAATGATATGTTGTTATCCTATGATGTTTGAGTAGATCTGTTATGTCCTATGGGCTTATCGGTGAAATTCCTGTGATTTGTTTAAATTGCTTCTGGTTATGTTGTTGTCCTTTGGTGCCCATCATATGAGTGTGCGTGTGGATCACACCATAGGGTTAGTTGTATGCTGGTAGGACTATGTATAGGAGGGCAAGGGTGACAACAGCTTCAGACTGGCATAGAAATTGATGCATATGGGATTGAAGGTGGGCCAATATATCTTAGGGCTATGGTTGTGTTTTACCTTAATGAATGATAATAGTTGCGGATGCTTGCTAGAGTTCCAATCATAAGTGCATAGAATTCCAAGTAAGGGACGACATGCTAGCAGTGGCCTCTCCCACATAAAACTTGCTATCAATCTAGTAACGTAGTTGATGGCTATGGACAAATCATTCTCTTGTGTTACAAAAGGCTTCCTACTACACTACTTTATTTATTGTCTTGCAATTTATTTAAATTTTTATTCTCACTAAGTACTTCTAGTTTTATTCTTGTTTTAGATAAAGCAAACATTAAGTGTGCGTAGAGTTCTATCGGTGGTCGATAGAACTTGATGGAGTATTTGTTCTACCTTTATCTCCTCAATGGGTTCGACACTCTTATTTATCGAAGAAGGCTACAAACGATCCCCTACACTTGTGGGTTATCAAGACCTTTTTCTGGCACTGTTGCGAGGGAGCAATAGCGTGGGGTGAATATTCTCATGTGTGTTTGTTTTCTTTATCACTAAGTAGTTTTTCTTTTCTTTTCTAAGTTGTTCTTTATCTTTAGTTATGGATATGGAACACGCAACACCAAAAAAATTAGCTATACTTGCTACTCATGAAGATGGGAAACCTCCTAAAACCCTCTATGCTGGTTATGTGAAAAGTATTAAACATTACTTTGATAATCCTGAGAAAACCCCATTCAACATGATAATGGGAGTAACGTTGGATCAACGTGAATACTTTAGGGGTTATCGCTTGACACGAAAGGGAAACTTTTATGGGATCAAATTCATCTGTTGCATTGGTATGCTTGGAATATATGCTTGGAATATGATTTAACTTGTTGCTCTAGGATGAAGGCTCCACACCCTTGAAGGAAATATGCCCTAGAGGCAATAATAAAGTTGTTATTTATATTTCCTTATATCATGATAAATGTTTATTATTCATGCTAGAATTGTATTAACCGGAAACTTAGTACATGTGTGAATACATAGACAAAACAGAGTGTCCCTAGTATGCCTCTACTAAGACTAGCTCATTGATCAAATATGGTTATGTTTCCTAACCATAGACATGAGTTGTCATTTGATCAACGGGATCACATCATTAGGAGAATGATGTGATGGACAAGACCCATCCGTTAGCATAGCACTATGATCGTTTAGTTTTACTGCTATTGCTTTCTTCATGACTTATACATGTTCCTATGACTATGAGATTATGCAACTCCCGAATACCGTAGGAACACCTTGTGTGCTATCAAACATCACAACGTAACTGGGTGATCATAAAGATGCTCTACAGGTGTCTCCGAAAGTATTCGTGGTGTTGGCATAGATCAAGATTAGGATTTGTCACTCCGAGTGTCGGAGAGGTATCTCTGGGCCCTCTCGGTAACACACATCACAATAAGCCTTGCAAGCAAAAAGACTAATGAGTTAGTCACGAGATGATGTGTTACGGAATGAGTAAAGAGACTTGCCGGTAACGAGATTGAACTAGGTATGGAGATACCGACGATCAAATCTCGGACAAGTAACATACCGATGACAAAAGGAACAACGTATGTTGTTATGCGGTTCTGACCGATAAAAGATCTTCGTAGAATATGTAGGAGCCAATATGAACATCCAGGTTCCGCTATTGGTTATTGACCGGAGATGAGTCTCGGTCATGTCTACATAGTTCTCGAACCCGTAGGGTCCGCACGCTTAACGTTTGATGACGATCAGTATTATGAGTTTATGAGTTTTGATGTACCGAAGGTAGTTCGGAGTCCCGGATGAGATCACGGACATGACGAGGAGTCTCAGAATGTCCGAGACATAAAGATTGATATATTGGACGACTATATTCGGACATCGGAAGTGTCCCGGTAAAGTTTCGGATTTAACGGGATTGCTGGAGGGGGTTACCGGAACCCCCTACGAAGGGGGATGGTCCATAGTGGGCCTTATGGAAAAGAGAGAGGCAGCCCATAGGGGCTGGCCGGCGCCCCACCTAGGGTTCCTAGTTGGACTAGGATAGGGGGGCGCCACCTCTCCTTCTTTTCCTTTCCCTCTCTTCCTTCTTTGGTAGTTCCTACTAGGAATAGGATTGCAATCCTATTCCTAGTAGGATTGCACTCCTAGCCGCACCATAGAAGGGCCGGCCGGCCTCCCCCCTTGCTCCTTTATATATGGGGGCAGGGGGGCACCCAAATACACACAAGTTGAATTGTTCCAGCCGTGTGCGGTGCCCCCCTCCACAGAAACACACCTCGGTCATACCGTCGCGGTGCTTAGGCGAAGCCCTGCGCCGGTGAATACATCATATCCGTCACCACGCCGTCGTGCTGACGAAATTCTCCCGTGAAGCTCAATTGGATCAAGAGCTCGTGGGACGTCATCAAGCTGAACGTGTGCTGAACGCGGAGGTGCCGTACGTTCGGTGCTTGATCGGTTGAATCGCGAAGAAGTTCGACTACATCAACCGCGTCATTTGACGCTTCCGCTTCCGGTCTACGAGGGTACGTAGACACACTCTTCCCTCTCGTTGTTATGCATCTGGTAGATAGATCTTGCGTGATCATAGGAAATTTTAAAAAAATACTACGTTCCCCAACAGTGGCATCATGAGCCAGGTCTATGCGTAGATGATATGCACGAGTAGAACACAATGAGTTGTGGGCGATACTAGTCATACTGCTTACCAGCATGTCATACTTTGCTTCGGCAGTATTGTGAGATGAAGCGGCTCGGACCGACATTACGCGTACGCTTACGCGAGACTGGTTTCACCGTTACGAGCACTCGTTGCTTAAAGGTGACTGGCGGGTGTCTGTCTCTCTCACTTTAGCTGAATCAAGTGTGGCTACGCCCGGTCCTTGTGAAGGTTAAAACAGCACATACTTGACGAAACATCGTTGTGGTTTTGTATGCGTAGGTAAGAACGGTTCTTGCTAAGCCCGTAGCAGCCACGTAAAACATGCAACAACAAAGTAGAGGACGTCTAACTTGTTTTTGCAGGGCATGTTGTGATGTGATATGGTCAAGACATGATGAGTTATACGGTTTTGTATGAGATGATCATGTTTTGTAATGTTATCGGCAACTGGCAGGAGCCATATGGTTGTCGCTTTATTGTATGAAATGCAATCGCCATGTAATTGCTTTACTTTATCACTAAGCGGTAGCGATAGTCGTAGAAGCAATAGTTGGCGAGACGACAACGATACTACGATGGAGATCAAGGTGTAGCGCCGGTGACGAAGGTGATCATGACGGTGCTTTGGAGATGGAGATCAAAAGCACAAGATGATGATGGCCATATCATGTCACATATTTTGATTGCATGTGATGTTTATCTTATTATGCTTCTTATTTTGCTTAGAACGACGGTAGCCTTATAAGATGATCCCTTACTAAATTTCAAGGTATAAGTGTTCTCCCTGAGTATGCACCGTTGCGAAAGTTCGTCGTGCCGAGACACCACGTGATGATCGGGTGTGATAAGCTCTACGTTCAAATACAACGGGTGTAAGCCAGTTTTGCACACGCAGAATACTCGGGTTAAACTTGACGAGCCTAGCATATGCAGATATGGCCTCGGAACACTGGAGACCGAAAGGTCGAGCGTGAATCATATAGTAGATATGATCAACATAAGATGTTCACCATTGAAACTACTCCATCTCACGTGATGATCGGACATGGTTTAGTTGATTTGGATCACGTGATCATTTGGATGACCGGAGGGATGTCTATCTAAGTGGGAGTTCTTAAGTAATATGATTAATTGAACTTTAATTTATCATGAACTTAGTCCTGGTAGTATTAGCATATCTATGTTGTAGATCAATAGCTCGCGATGTTGCTCCACGTTTCTTTTTTTATATGTTCCTAGAGAAAACCAAGTTGAAAGATGTTAGTAGCAATGATGCGGAATTGTTCTGTGATCTGAGGATTATCCTCATTGCTGCACAGAAGAATTATGTCCTTGATGCACCACTAGGTGACAGACCTATTGCAGGAGCAGATGTAGACGTTATGAACGTTTTGACAAAAGCTCGATATGATGACTACTTGATAGTTTAGTGCACCATGCTTTACGGCTTATAACCGGGACTTCAAAAACGTTTTGAAACGCCACGGAGCATATGAGATGTTCCAAGAGTTGAAATTAGTATTTCATACTCATGCCCGTGTCGAGAGGTATAAGACCTCTGACTGTAATTTGCCTACAAGATGGAGGAGAATAGCTCAACCAGTGAGCATGTGCTCAGATTGTCTGGGTAGTACAATTGCTTGAATCAAGTGGGAGTTAATCTTCCAGATAAGATAGTAATTGACAAAGTTCTCTAGACACTATCACCAAGTTAGTAGATCTTCGTGATGAACTATAATATGCAAGGGATGACGAAAGTAATTCCCGAGCTCTTCACGATGCTGAAATCGGCGAAGGTAGAAATCAAGAAAGAGGATCAAGTGTTGATGGTTAACCAGACCACTTGTTTCAAGTAAAGGGCAAAGGGATAGAAGGGAAACTTCAAGAAGAATGACAAGCAAGTTGTCACTCCCATGAAGAAACCCAAAGCTAAACTCAAGCCTGAAACAAGTGCTTCTACTGCAAAGGAAATGGTCACTAGAAGTGGAACTGCCCTAGATATTTGGCGGATAAGAAGGATGGCAAAGTGAAACAAAGGTATATTTGATATACAGATTATTGATGTGTATTTTACTAGTGTTCATAGCAACCCCTCGGTATTTGATATTGGTTCAGTTGCTAAAGAGTAGTAACTCGAAATGGGAGTTGCATAATGAACAGAAACTAGTTAAATGATGAAGTGACGATGTGTATTGGAAGTAGTTCCAAGATTGATATGATCATCATCGCACACTCCCTATACTTTCGGGATTAGTGTTGAACCTAAATAAGTGTTATTTGGTGTTGAGCATGAATATGATTTGATCATGTTTATTGCAATACGGTTATTCATGTAAGTTAGAGAATAATTGTTGTTCTGTTTACATGAATAAAACCTTCTATGGTCATACACCCAATGAAAATGGTTTGTTGGATCTCGATCGTGGTGATACACATATTCATAATATTGAAGCCAAAAGATGCAAAGGTTAATAATGATAGTGCAACTTATTTGTGGCACTGCCGTTTAGGTCATATTGGTGTAAAGCGCATGAAGAAACTCCAGAGTGATGGACTTTTGGAATCACTTGATTATGAATCACTTGGTGCTTGCGAACCATGCCTCATGGGCAAGATGACTAAAACTCCGTTCTCCGGAACTGTGGAGCGAGCAACAGATTTGTTGGAGATCATACATACAGATGTATGTGGACCAATGAGTGTTGAAGCTCGCGGCGGGTATCGTTATTTTCTGACCTTCACTGATGATTTAAGCAGATATGGGTATATCTACTTAATGAAAGCACAAGTCTGAAACATTTGAAAAGTTCAAAGAATTTCAGAGTGGAGTGGAGAATCATCGTAACAAGAAAATAAGAGTTTCTACGATAAGATCGTAGAGGTAAAATATTTGAGTTAGCGAGTTTAGCCTTCAGTAAAAACAATGTGAAATAGTTTCACTACTCACGCCATCTGGAACACCATAGTGTAATGGTGTGTCCGAACATCATAACCGTACTTTATTAGATATGGTGCGATCGATGATGTCTCTTACCGATCTACTACTATCGCTTTTGGGGTTATGCATTAGAGACAGCTACATTCACGTTAAATAGGGCACCATCTAAATCCGTGGAGATGACACCGTATGAACTGTGGTTTGACGAGAAGCCTAAGCTGTCATTTCTTTAAGTTTGGCACTGCGATGCTTATGTGAAAAAGTTTCAACATGATAAGCTCGAACCCAAATCGGAGAAGTAAATCTTCATAGGATACCCAAAAACATACTGTTGGGTACACCTTCTATCACAGATCCTAAGGCAAGGTCTTTGTTGCTAAGAGTGGATCCTTTCTAGAGAAGGAGTTTCTCTCGAAAGAAGTGAGTGGGAGGAAAGTATAACTTGATGAGGTAATTGTACCTTCTCCCGAATTGGATAGGTAGTACATCACAGAAACTCGTTCCAGTGATTCCTACACCAATCAGTGAGGAAGTTAATGATAATGATCATGAAACTTCGGATCAAGTTTCTGCTGAACGTCGTAGATCAACCAGAGTACGTTCCACACCAGAGTAGTACGGCAACCCAGTTCTGGAAATCATGTTACTAGACCATGATGAACCTACGAACTATGAGGAAGCGATGATGAGCCCAGATTCCGCAAAATGGCTTGAGGCCATGAAATCTGAGATGGGATCCATGTATTAGAACAAAGTATGGACTTTGGTTGACTTGCCCGATGATCGGCAAGCCATCAAAAATAAATGGATCTTCAAGAGGAAGACCGACGCAAACGGTAATGTTACTGTTTACAAAGCTCGACTTGTTGCGAAAGGGTTTCGACAAGTTCAAGGAGTTGACTACGATGAGACTTTCTCACCCGTAGTGATGCTTAAGTCTGTCCGAATCATGTTAGTAATTGCCGCATTTTATGAAATCTGGCAAATGGATAACAAAACTGCATTATTTAATGGATTTATTAAAGAAGACTTGTATATGATGCAACCAGAAGGTTTTGTCAATCCTAAAGGTGCTAACAAAATGTGCAAGCTCCAGCGATCCATCTATGGACTGGTGCAAGCATCTCGGAGTTGGAATATACGCTTTGATAAGTTGATCAAAGCATATAGATTTATACAGACTTGCAGTGAAGCCTGTATTTACAAGAAGTGAGTGGGAGCACTACAACCTTTCTGATAAGTATATGTGAATGGCATATTGTCGATCAGAAATGATGTAGAATTTTCTGGAAAGCATAAAGGAGTGTTTGAAAGGAGTTTTTCAAAGAAAGACCTTGGTGAAGCTGCTTACATATTGGGCATCAAGATCTATAGAGATAGATCAAGACGCTTGATAAGACTTTCAATGAGTACATACCTTGATAAGATTTTGAAGTAGTTCAAAATGGATCAGTCAAAGAAGGAGTTCTTGCCTGACTTGTAAGGTGTGAAGTTGAGTAAGACTCAAAGCCAGACCACGGCAGAAAAATATAGAGAGAATGAAAGTCATTTCCTATGCCTCAGCCATAGGTTCTATAAAGTATGCCATGCTGTATACCAAACATGTTGTGTACCTTGCCATGAGTTTGTCAAGGGGGCACAATAGTGATCCAGGAGTAGATCACTGTACAGCGGTCAAAATTATCCTTAGTAACTGGATGACTAAGGAAATGTTTCTCGATTATGGAGGTGATAAAGAGTTCGTCGTAAAGGGTTACGCCGATGCAAGCTTTGACACTAAATCCAGATGACTCTAACTATCAATCTGGATGCGTATTGAAAGTGGGAGCAATTAGATAGAGTAGCTCCATGCAGAGCATTGTAGACATAGAAAATTTGCGAAATACATACGGATCTGAATGTGACAGACCCGTTGACTAAACTTCTCTCACAAGCAAAACATGATCACACCTTATTACTCTTGGGTATTAATCACATAGCGATGTGAACTAGATTATTGACTCTAGTAAACCCTTTGGGTGCTGGTCACATGGTGATGTGAACTATGGGTGTTATTCACATAACGATGTGAACTATCGGTATTAAATCACATGGCGATGTGAGCTAGATTATTGACTCTAGTGCAAGTGGGAGACTGAAGGAAATATGCCCTAGAGGCAATAATAAAGTTGTTATTTATATTTACTTATATCATGATAAATGTTTATTATTCATGCTAGAATTGTATTAACCGGAAACTTAGTACATGTGTGAATACATAGACAAAACAGAGTGTCCCTAGTATGCCTCTACTAAGACTAGCTCATTGATCAAAGATGGTTATGTTTCCTAACCATAGACATGAGTTGTCATTTGATCAACGGGATCACATCATTAGGAGAATGATGTGATGGACAAGACCCACCCGTTAGCATAGCACTATGATCGTTTTGTTTTACTGCTATTGCTTTCTTCATGACTTATACATGTTCCTATGACTATGAGATTATGCAACTCCCGAATACCGTAGGAACACCTTGTGTGCTATCAAACGTCACAACGTAATTGGGTGATCATAAAGATGCTCTACAGGTGTCTCCGAAAGTATTCGTGGTGTTGGCATAGATCAAGATTAGGATTTGTCACTCCGAGTGTCGGAGAGGTATCTCTGGGCCCTCTCGGTAACACACATCACAATAAGCCTTGCAAGCAAAAAGACTAATGAGTTAGTCACGAGATGATGTGTTACGGAACGAGTAAAGAGACTTGCCGGTAACGAGATTGAACTAGGTATGGAGATACCGACGATCGAATCTCGGACAAGTAACATACCGATGACAAAAGGAACAACGTATGTTGTTATGCGGTTCTGACCGATAAAAGATCTTCGTAGAATATGTAGGAGCCAATATGAACATCCAGGTTCCGCTATTGGTTATTGACCGGAGATGAGTCTCGGTCATGTCTACATAGTTCTCGAACCCGTAGGGTCCGCACGCTTAACGTTTGATGACGATCGGTATTATGAGTTTATGAGTTTTGATGTACCGAAGGTAGTTCGGAGTCCCGGATGAGATCACGGACATGACGAGGAGTCTCGGAATGTCCGAGACATAAAGATTGATATATTGGACGACTATATTCGGACACCGGAAGTGTCCCGGTAAAGTTTCGGATTTAACGGGATTGCCGGAGGGGGTTACCGGAACCCCCTACGAAGGGGGATGGTCCATAGTGGGCCTTATGGAAAAGAGAGAGGCAGCCCATAGGGGCTGGCCGGCGCCCCACCTAGGGTTCCTAGTTGGACTAGGATTGGGGGGCGCCACCTCTCCTTCTTTTCCTTTCCCTCTCTTCCTTCTTTGGTAGTTCCTACTAGGAATAGGATTGCAATCCTATTCCTAGTAGGATTGCACTCCTAGCCGCACCATAGAAGGGCCGGCCGGCCTCCCCCTTGCTCCTTTATATACGGGGGCAGGGGGGCACCCAAATACACACAAGTTGAATTGTTCCAGCCGTGTGCGGTGCCCCCCTCCACAGAAACACACCTCGGTCATACCGTCGCGGTGCTTAGGCGAAGCCCTGCGCCGGTGAATACATCATATCCGTCACCACGCCGTCGTGCTGACGAAACTCTCCCGTGAAGCTCAACTGGATCAAGAGCTCGTGGGACGTCATCAAGCTGAACGTGTGCTGAACGCGGAGGTGCCGAACGTTCGGTGCTTGATCGGTTGAATCGCGAAGAAGTTCGACTACATCAACCGCGTCATTTGACGCTTCCGCTTCCGGTCTACGAGGGTACGTAGACACACTCTTCCCTCTCGTTGCTATGCATCTGGTAGATAGATCTTGCGTGATCGTAGGAAATTTTAAAAAAATACTACGTTCCCCAACAACCCTCCCTTTTCATGTGAATTTAATGATAATGAAACCTTAGCTTCTTATGCTAAAGGTGTATATGATTATTATGATGTGGAACGAGTAGAATAATTTGTTGCTTTTAAGGGTGCTTATGAAATTGAATCTCTCTTTGAAAAGTATGATTATGATGATGATTCAAGTTATAGATTTGAATATTTTGCTATCCTTAAATATTGCTATGATAATTATATATACAATTACGATATTGATGCATTTATTGAGAGAGTCTTCGCTGTCCAAGAAGAGAGTAATATTTTGCAGGAGTCTATGGAAGAAGAAATTAATGACATTGTGAGCTCATTGGATGAAAAATATGAGGAGGAGAGCGAATAACAATAGGAGGAAGAGCGGATTGATCACCCGTGCCCACATTCTAATGAGAGTACCTCTTTATCTCATACATTGTTTAATTTCCCTTAGAGTTTACCGAAGGATGAATGCTATGATGATTGCTATGATCCCGTAGATGCGTTTGAAATATCCCTTTTTGATGGTGCTTGCTATGCTTGTGGCCAAAATGCCAATATGAATTATGCTTATGGAGATGAACTTACTATAGTTCCTTATGTTAAACATGAGATTGTTGCTATTGCACCCACACATGATAGTCCTATTATCTATTTGAATTCTCCCAGCTACACTATATCAAAGAAGTTTGCACTTATTAAGGATTACATTGATGGGTTGCCTTTTACCGTTGCACATGATGATTTTGATGAATATAATATGCATGTGCTTGATGCTCCTAATTGCAATTATAATGAGAGAGGAACTACATCTCCACCTCTTTATGTTTTCCACACGATAAAGTTACAAGAAACTGCGTGTACTATGCATTGTCCTTTACTTGATGTGCATGAATTGTTCTTTTATGACTTGCCGATGCATAGGAAGAGAGTTAGACTTTGTTGTTGCATGATATATATTGCTTTGTGCTCACTACTAAATGCTAAATCATTGCTAATTAAATTTGTCTTTGATATATACCTTGGGATCCAGGTGGATTCATTACTTGAGCACTATATGCCTAGCTTAATGGCTTTAAAGAAAGCGCTACCAGGGAGACAACCCGGAAGTTTTACAGTCATTTATTTCTGTTGAGTGCTTTTATAAAGTTTTAAAAAATAGAGGGGGACATAAAACTTAGAAAAAAGTGAAAATGAGAGAGACGAGTATTGTTAAAGTGGGAGCTAGACTTGAACTTTGTTCATGCCCATGGAACTTTGTGAATCTCAATTACCGAAACTTTTCAACAAAAATAATTACCCCTTGTACAAATCCATTGTATTATAAAAATAATGTGCCAAGATTTACCTTTAGGATGTTTAGATTGTTTCATTGGTATGTGCGGTGCATAAACAGAAACTTTGGATGTAGTGCGTGAATTTACATTTTTTTACTGGTAGGTGAAATATTTCTTAATTTTTTACATAGTACTTCTATACAAATTGTTTATCATTCCTAATTTTTCAGAATATTTTGGGTTACAGAAGTACGACCATAATTCAAATCTTTACAGACTGTCCTTTTTCACAGATTATTGTTATAGCTTCATTATTTGCATATGTTTGAATTCTTGTTGAAGCCTCCTTGATTTGGGGCCATAGAAATGTGATAGCATATAGTGGGTAATGTTTGATTATAGTTATACAATAACATTACAACAGTACATGATGGGATTTGGTTGTCATGTGCACTAACCCCGCAACTAAAAGTTCGGTTAAGTTTTGTGTGCATGAAGTGTTCGAAGATCGAGGAGGTCTCGATGTGAGGACAAGGAGGAGAGGCAAGAGCTCAAGCTTGGGGATGCCCAAGGCACCCCAAGTAAATATTAAAGGAGACTCAAGCATCTAAGCTTGGGGATGCCCCGGAAGGCATCCCGTCTTTCTTCAAAAAGTATTGGTATGTTTTTGGATTCGTTTCGTTCACATGCTATGCGTAAAGTCTTGGAGCGTATTTTGTGTATGTTTTTCACTTTTATTTTATGCACCATGCTAGTAATGAGATAGTACTTGGTTCATTTATAGAATGCTCTTTGCACTTCACTTATATCTTTTGAGTATGGCGTTATAGAATTCTTCATGTGCTTCACTTATATCATTTGAAGTTTGGATTGCCTGTTTCTCTTCACATAGAAAATCAATGTTCGTAGAATGTTCTTTTCCTTCACTTATATTTGTTAGAGCATGGTCTTTTGTAGAAAGAATTAAACTCTCATGCTTCACTTATATCTATTTAGAGAGTCAACAGGAATTGGTCATTTGCATTGTTAGTCATAAAATCCCACATAAAACTTGTGGGTCACTGAATATGATATGTTTGATTCCTTGCAATAGTATCACGATATAGAGATGATAATATGTGGGAGCTTCTAGTATATGATCATGTTTAGTAAGATATTGGTGTTAAGGTTTGTGATTCCTGAAGCATGCACGTATAGTCTCTCGTTATGCTAGGAAGTTGGAGCACAATTTATCCTTGATTGTCTATCTTTGTGTGAAGGTCGGGGACGCGCGATGGTTAACTCCTACCAACCTCCCCCCTAGGAGCATGCGTAGTATTACTTTGCTTCTAGGGATAATAAACTTTTGCAATAAGTATGTGAGTTCTTTATGACTAATGTGAGTTCATGGATTATATGCACTCTTACCTTTTCGCAATTTGCTAGCCTCTCTCGTGCTGCGCAACTTTCGCGGGCACATAAAATTATTATACCTTCCTCAAAAGAGACACCATACCTACCTATTATGTGTAACATCCCAATTTTCAATTTGGATGTTAACATATAGATCATTCATATGCATTCTGAAATTGATTTTTGTTTGGAAATTGATCCAAGAGACTTTAAGCAACTCAAGGACCCAAGTGAGAGAGTTGGAAGTTTTTCAAAAGGACCCACAATTTTATTATTTTCCAAGTGGGGTTGGATCAGATATTATTTTACTAATTTTCATTTTCAATATTTATAAAATAAGGAGAGAAGATAATATGACTTCTTCAAAATAGAATAAAAATGTTGGAAATTGAACTTTGGGTAAAAATATATTTATTGGATTTTTATTTGCAAAAGTATATTTTTAATATTTTATTTGCACTAAAATGTTTATTTTTAGTTTAGGCATTTAGGCCGAGAAAAATGTTCACCCGGTCATAAATAAGGCCCTAAGTACGTGTGAATTTTTCTGTGATTTTTAAAAATATATTTATTCTGTTTTTCTATTTTTCTTTATTTTCGAAAAAATATTTTTATAAAAAAAATCCTTTCGGATCTAACTGGGCCGAAGCCCATCTTGCCCGACTACGCCGTCGCCTTCCCTCCCATGCGCGGCTCGGACTCGCCGGAGTCCGGCGCACACACGCCGCCCGTCGCCCTCCTCCAAGGCAGGAGCCGCCCCGGGCCCTTTATATAGCTGTCGTCCCCCCTCTCTTTCTCCTCACCCCGCCGCCGCCTTAGCCGCCGCCGCCGTCGTCGTGCGCTGCTGCCGCCGCACTTCGCCGCCACCAGCCGCCTGCTCGCCGCCGCCGCAGCTGCGCCCCGTCGCCCCGTGGCACTGCCGCCGCCTCGCCCCGCCTCGCCGAAGCCGCGGCCACCCGCCACCGAAACCGACCCGCCGACCCGGCCCGACCGCCGTTTTTTTAAAACCGCCCGAAGCTGTACGAACCGCCTTGATTTATTTTTTAGATCAGTTTTCGTAAAACTCGGTTTTGTTTTTAAGATTAGATCTATATAGAGATCGTTCACTATTTAGATCTAAATAACGAGCGTTCGGTCGATAGTTTTTTCTTTTTCTGTTAATTTTCACCAAGGACCTTTTCGCGAATAAAATTCTTTCAAAGAAGTGCCTAGTTTACAAAAGTTCACAAGTTT
Source organism: Secale cereale (assembly GCA_902687465.1). NCBI lineage: Eukaryota > Viridiplantae > Streptophyta > Magnoliopsida > Poales > Poaceae > Secale > Secale cereale. The sequence goes on from LR738709.1 coordinate 418,638,644, forward strand.
TTACCGTTTGCCGGAATTAGATTAAACCAACGCCAAACTCTTCGTTTTGATATCATCTGTCCAAAAAACCAACTCAAATTTATTTTCGAAAGTTTTAAAATTTGAATTCAAACAGATTTGAATTTGAACTTCTTTTGATCATAACTTGAGTTTCGTAACTCCGTTTGAGTTGATTCTTTTTGCAAATAGAAGCTCTTGAGCAAAAATTTCTGATAAGACCAAATCCACCTAATTTTGGTACTGTTAGAAATTGTTTTCTGTTGCAAGAGTTATTCGCATGTTTTCGAAGTTTTCTGAGATCTTTTCTTCGATTCTTTTGCACGATTGCTTATGTATGCTATTGTTTGCTTGCGATAGAATTTCCGGAGTGCGAAGCTTGCTACTACTAGTCTCTAGGGTTCAACGATCATCAGCAAGGCAAGTTACATTTTGATCATACTCTCTAATACCCAGTTTTACTTGCATTAGTTATATCCTCAAAGATTTGCATGAGTAGGACTTGTATACATGTGGTATTGCTATGTAGTTCATGAGGTAGGAACGTATGACTTGTGATAAACCCTGGGATTATACACTTGGTTACTTATTGCTTAGCCATGCTAGTAGATGTGGATTGGTATGTGAGATTCATGAAAGTTGCGAGAGTAATAAATAAGGGAAAGTTTAAGGTGGCAACATTAATACACATCTGGGTGGATTGGTTGCAGGGCACCTGGAGAACCCAATGTTGTCCTAGGAGATCCCGGAGGAACCGTGTGATCATCCTATGGAATGGCACCCAGGCTCAAAGGGATCATATATCATTCATGCCTAGAAACTCCCGTGTGCAGCCACAAGCCATTATGGGCTCTGGCATAGTTGAGTATGTTGTGTGAGCTCTTTCAGTGGTAGACTAGCAGATGTAGGGGAAAGTAGGTGTACCGGTCTACCCAGAGTAAAGAGTTAATGCTTCTGAAAGGCTATGTCTCGATCATCTGATCCTAGATGCGACTGAGTCTTGTGGATAAAAGTGAACAAACCTCTATAGAGTGTACATGAATAGCCATATCCCCGGTTATAGACATCTTGAGTATCATGGTATTTTAATTATTGATTGATCTCAATACTCTATTAATTAAACTGTTGGGTTACTAATGACATTGGTGAATTTTGGGATTGAGAAGGAGGAACCTTCTCAATATTGTTTAATTCATCTTAGTAGTAAATAAATTTATTCCTTTGTTGTAGGGAAAAACTAGCTTTATGCAAACATAAACCTAACAGCCTCCACCAGCCAAATATGCATATAGTAGTATATATTTGTTCATCCTTATTGCTACAGTGTGACTTTGCCAGCATATTCAATGTGCTGACTTACACGGCTGCAACGTCTCATGTTGCAGAGTTTTCCGACGAAGATTAAGGTGCGATAGGTCGTTGTCATGTACTCAGTGTTTGCCATGGATTTGGATGGACTCAAGTAATCTTTGATGCTTTCGCAGTTTAATTATTTAGTTGGCCTTCAGCCATATTTTTGTAATAATACTCTTTATGAGGATCTCGATGTAATAAGTGTGTGATTAAAACTCTGTTATAATTCCTCAAGTACTGTGTGTGTTAGCATACCGATCCAGGGATGACACTTAAGCACATAGACTTTGATCCATTGAGATCGAGGTTGCTACAAGATGGTATAAGAGCACACGCTGACTGTAGGATGCGACCACTAGGATAAGCCACAAGATGCTCTTCTCTACTCATTTCTAATTCTTCTCTATTTCTACTCTATAGATGTTAGACCCCGGGAACAAGTTTACTGAGCCTGATGATGACACCCCTTTCGGAGAACACTTGAAGGAAGTCATGAGGTACCTGCACATCGGAATACCAAGTTTCACTGGAACCTTCACCGCAACATTACCGGAAGAGGAGTGCTGGAGGATCAAAGTTAGTGTTCCTGGGAGGACTATTGCACCAGTCATGGGACCTCTCGAGCTTGCCTTTGATGCACCAACTTGGAGCTTGGGAAAGAGTATGGCAGCACACATCACCTTCAGATGTATTTGTGAAGTCTACAGCTAGGATCTTGAAGACACCATCTACCAGATTTGTGGACGCCGAGATGAGCAATGGGAGATGATCCGCACCAGGAATGATAAGTCCATTGCAGCATTCGTACAGGAGATGGACCAACACATTCGTCGCGATGATAATCAAATGTGCACTCTCATGCTGAAGACCAAGATGGTGATGACATGGAACATCGAGCTAGAAAAAGAACTCAAGACAACACGCGATGGATATGAAGAAGAAATTGTTGTGTTACTGGAGCAGAATGAAGAACCGAAGAAGAAAATAGGAGCACCCATGGTGAAGCCAGAACTAGAGATGGACATTCATTCGGAAAACTACATCTTAATAGATGACACCGACAGTGATGAAAGTGATTATGAAGACGAAGCTGTAGCATATATTATGGAGTCTTGTTCCGATCAAAGCTATTAGATGACCACCCTATAACTATTAGTGTTCTTCTAAGTAGTTAGAATCATTTGCCAGCTTTGTAACAGTAGCTTAGGATCTTTTGTGTGACCTTGTTTGAAATTGAGTGATATGGTATGAATATGTTTATCTCATGTGCATATGGGTAGTGGAATATTTCTAGACCTCATTCCATTCTATTTCTCATCCCTCTAACCCATCAGATGCCTCCGAGACGTGAGCCTGGATCCAGTTCCCACCAGAGCTCACTTAGTTGATCTAGAAGTAGAACACTTTGATGCAACTATGTAATGCCCAGGATGGGACTATATCTCCTACGTGTCGAGGCACGACTTAAAGATATAAGCCCATTCTGGAATGATCGCAAGTTTGGTATCTTTGCACGACTCATGTAAAAGAGGGATTAAAATGCAAATGGAGATAGTTGGCTTACACTCGCCACTTCACACAATACAATACATAAGCGAAACATCATTCAAAACATCACAGCCCACCTAAGGGTAAGATCCAAAAGACAAGATACCAAACATAACGTTAAACCACAGGTCTAGATAGAATCCTAGTAGAAACCACTACTGATCGTCGAAAACGTCACGAGCAAATGGCCACTCTCTTCATGGAACTCCCTGAAGTACTTGAACCAGCTCCTGCTTCATTCTCGGCTGAACCTGCAGCTGGTGTTAGTATCTGTGAGCCACAAGGACTCAGAAATCCCATAACCATGGGTATCAAGACTAGCAAAGCTTGTGGGTAGGAAGAGGTAAGGTGGTGAGGTTGCAGCAGCGGCTAAGCATAATATGGTGGCTAGCTTACGAGTACCAGAATAAGATGAGCATCTACGCAAACGGTCGCAAAAGTAGTGATCGCTAAAGATCCTGAACTACATACGAGTCAAACATAACCCCACCGTGTTCACTTCTCAAAGTGAAAAGAGACAGTCATGGTTACTCACGCGGTGGTGTGTTTTACTTCGGATCCTCTGTCAAGTTTTCTATAACCGGACATTAACAAATTCCAATCTGCCACATAACCGCGGGCACGGCTTTCGAAAGATTATAACCCTGCAGGGGTGTCCCAACTTAGCCCATCACAAGCTCTCACGATTAGCTGAAGTGATAAATATAATATCATCACCCCTTATCTTAGGGAAAATCCGATCAGGCTCGGCATCCCGGTAGCACAAGACATTTCGACAATGGTAAAACAAGTCCAGCAAGACCTCCCGGCGTGCCGACACCCTGATAGTAGCCGCGCGTATCTCGTCTCAGGCCACGACCGGATGAGCACAGCGTACAGCAGCCAAACCCCAAGTTTCCAAGGGGGGGCGCCTCACACGACTCTATTTGGGACCAACACCATCAGCACTGGCCCCCCTGCTATGTAGAAAGAATGCTCGGGTAGCGCTAACTCCCTATGCAATTTAATTAATTAATTAAGTTGTTATTATGAGCAAATGAAAAACCAATGTTGGGCCTTGCCGGAGGAGTTTTATTCAAAGTCGAACTGTCAAGGGGTCCCATATACCCATCGTGTAAGGAACGCAAAATCAAGGAACATAATGCCGGTTTATCGGCGCCTAAGGTGGCATGAGTGGAACAAAACACCGAGCAAAGGCCAAGCCTTCCACCCATGCCCAGTATATAGGTGTGTTAATAATAATAATAGATATTGTGATATAACAACAACAAGTTCCCTCCTGGAACGAACTTCATTTTCACCTGCAACTAGCAACGCTATAAGAGGGGCTGAGCAAGCGGTAACATAGCCAAACAGTGGTTTTTGCTAGGAAGGTGTCAAAGGTTAGAGGTTTCATGGCAACAAGGAGAGGCTGACATAAAAGATGGGTAGCGCGACAAGTAACGATAGCATCGTGACAACTAAGCATGGCAATGGTAGTAAAGGTATCCAAGGGTATGATCATCTTGCCTGGGATTCCACAAGGGAGAAGAACGGATCCATGAAGTAGACAGAGCAACATAGTCGAGCGAATCCTCACAACTCCGGAACGAAACCGAAGCTAAGAAGAGAAGCAACCGGAAAGAAGCAAACAACACGGTAAACACACAATCATAAGCATGGCATACGATGCACATCCAAGTATGATGCATGTCCGGTTTAATTATGCATGGCATGGCAAAGTGCACAAACAAGTACTACAAGTTAAGTGGAGCTCAATATGCAACGAGTTGCATATTGACGAAACACCACATTTTAAATATTTAGTTGACTCTCGTTTATTTACAAGACAAGGTTAAATGTTTTAACATAGCAAGAGGTGAAGCATAATAAAATTACACTATTTAGGCATTTTAAATGAGGCCGGAAGATAGCAACAACAAATCCGGAAAATCCCCATGAGCATGCTTAGTAATTATAAGCAAACAACAATTCACACATTTTAATGTTGTTAACATGATGCGGATGACATGATCAAGTTTTATGCAATTTTTATTAAAAGGTTGACATGAGAGATATGCAGTATTGCCACCGTGGTGGAAGGGAAAAGGGTGCCACGGCAATGATCCGAAAATGATGCAACGCAACATCTCGGTTCCGGTAACTCGTTGAGAGACCGGTGTAAGAGAAAAGATGGCGTGAGCGAGCGGAACAAGATGAAAGGTGGGGTGATCCCGTCACCGGGTTCCCACGGGTCGGCGACGAGGCAACCGAGGAGCATGACAAAAGAGGCACAACGGGCACGGAGCACACAAGTGGAGCATCTCATACAACACAAGCATCACACGGGTCATCGTCTCGGGGTTATACCTTCGGAGCGATCGTTCTCGGAGGGGTTCGAGGTCGTCGAGGGACGTAGTGGAAGTAGTGGTACACGGGTCGTAGAGGAAGTAGTTGTTCACGAGGTAGTCAACGAAGTAGTCGTACACGTTCGTCGAGGATGTAGTGGTACACAAACATGGGTAGGGGTACTTGTCGCGGCATCGGACGTCTTCGGGGCGACGGTAGTGGAACTTGACGTTTCGTTCATGGGTCTTCGGCGAGGGTAGTCGTTCACGTTGATGTAGTGGTACTCGCGGTCGTCGTGGAACTTGTCGGTCTCGGGACATGGCGACGGTAGTGGTACACGGCGATGGTAGTGGTACTCGTTGATGTAGACGTTCGGGTATCCGTAGATGAACTTGTATTATGTAGATGTTCATCCCGTCATGTCGTGGTACTTGGTGCATCTCCGAGGTCCAAACGCAGCAACACAAGGGCAAAATAAAAAGGCGGCAGCACGGAACAGGAGGTCGAGGCCATGGCAGCGGCATGGCGGTGAGGAGACGAGGCAGGGGCTGGAGACGCGAGTGCGGCCTCTTGGCGTTGGCTGTGGAGGAGAGGCACACATCCGCGAGGCCGAGGCAGAGGAGGAAGGAGCGCGTCGGAGCCACATGAGGGAGGATGGCCGCGGCCGTGGTGGCGCTCGCCGGGGCTTGGGGCGGCCAGCTCGGCGCTGGAGAGCGGCTCCCTGGCGAGGCGGCGCTCGGCGCTGGTGGAGGAGAGGGACGGCGCGGGGCGAGCTGGAGGACGCGTCCATGGAGGCGGTAGAGAGCTCCAACGTCGGAGGAGGAAGGCCGCGGGCATGGAGGCGAGGGCCTGGCCGGCCTGGCTGCTCCCGCGCTGGAGGGGCGCGGCGCTCGGTGCCGCTGCGGCCTTGGCGCGCCGGGGCCGGCGCGAGGCACGGAGGGGCCGGAGAGGAAGGGCGCAGGGAGGCGGCGCGGCTGCTGCCGTCGCAGATCGAGAGGAGGGGCTCGGGGG
>LR738709.1:418650147-418664945 GCA_902687465.1 Secale cereale
CCCGAGGCTCCCCCGATGCCCTACTTTGGCATATATTTAAAGGGTCCTCCGTAACCCTCAGAAGAGGAACTTTTTTCGCGATCCCATCTCTGTTCCGCCGCCGCCGCCGCTTCCAAGATCGGGAGCACCAGGAGAACTCTTCCCGGCACCCTGCCGGAGGGGAGGATCACCACCGGGAGCTTCTCCACCACCATGGACGCCTCCCGGATGACTCGTGAGTAGTCTCCCTTGGACCATGAGTCCATCACCAGTAGCTATGTGATGTTTTCCTCCCGTTCTTGTGCTTCACTAATTAGTCCTCGTGAGCTGCCCTACATGATCGAGGCACCTATGTAATCCTTATGCTGTTGCTATGTTGAGTTTGCTGGGATCCGATGGATTATGAGATTATGTTCAGATTGATCTTGAGTAATATATTTGATTCACCTCTTTTATATTTTAGTTCATAAGTAATTCTTGCATGTTCTCCGTTGTTATTTATTGCTTTGGCCGAGTAATAGGTAGTGACTCCAAGAGGGAACGTTATGCTCGATTGTGGGTTCATGCCCCTCGATGACTAGCTTGAGTGACAGAAACATGAGTCTAGGGGATGTGCTGTTGCCACAAGGGGGAAAACAACGGTGCTTGTGCCCGCGGGTGCAAGGATTGTTTACTTTACGCAAAGTTCTTTTAATGCAGTTGTCTGTTGCATTGAGTTTACACTATGGGTGGGACTCGCAACTTAATACCAGCGAGATGTTCTGGATAGATATCTCAAGGTGGATGATTAGTAGTAGGCATTGATGGATTTCGGTCTACTTACTTTGGCGTACCGCCCATGCTTTGAACCTCAACCTTTCTTGCAATGTAGTCAACATTGGTTTGCGTTCGTGGTCCTGTCAATTGCCCAGCTGTATTTTGTTTACCTCACATAGCTGTTTTATCGTCTTTTGGGACAGAGACATCACTAGTGAACATCATGAGACTCCGGTTCATATTACCATCATTGATCACATCCACTATTTACTTTTCGCTATTTACTTACTATTGCAAAAACTATCTATCACTACTATCATTGCTTTTAATCCTTTGTGAACTACAAGGCCGGAGAGATTGACAACCTCTCTGTACTCGTTGGGAGCAAAGTTATTTGTATCTATGTGCAGGTCCACGTTGATTGCTACTAATCTGGTGCCGTAGTAATTGACACCTACTTGTTGAACCTAGGAGTCTTTGGGGATTCGATCCTTGGCATCTTTGCTAAAGGAAAACACTTCTACTTACTGCATCTTACACCTTCCACTTGGGGTAACCAACGAGGGGTTCGAGGCCCATCAAGGAGTATTTTCTGGCGCCGTTGCCGGGGACTCCACTCTTCAGGATAGGGGAGTTGCATGCTATCTTTTACCTTTGCTTTTTAGTCTTGTTAGTTTACCTTTCAGTTTTCTCTATGTATTTCACTAGTTATGCTTATGGACAACCTTGCTAGTGGATCGTTGCTTGCGGGAAGACGCCCCACACCTGTGGTGGTTGCTCCTCCCCCTACTGAAATTGTGCCCTATAAAATACCAGCTGGTATTATCAATTATGTTTTGGCTAATCGTTATGCAGGAGACAGACATCCCGGTGAACACTTGCTATATCTGTCACAACTATGTTCATTATTTAAGCTTGCAGGTGTATCAAGGGAGTTTGTCATGAGGAAATTGTTCGCCGTATCACTTATAGATAAGGCTTCAGATTGGTATAAGCTTCTCAATAACTCGCACTTGCTTGATTGGCAAGAGCTTATGTCTCTCTTTTATACTAAGTTTTATCCTCTTCATGATACTTATGTGGAGAGTAAGAGTACCTTTTTGCATGTGGATCATGGTAACAATGCTTTATGTGATGCTTATATTGTTGAGTTTATTCGTGATCCCACTGAAAATTATTATGAGAAGGGAACATATGCTTATAGATATTTCAATAATATCAAGTTCCCTTTCTTTATGTTGAAGGTTTTGAAGCTGCACTTGTTTTGTCTTCCTATGCTTATTGCTTTGTGCTTCACTGAATTATTCTATTGCAATATTCCTATGCATAGGAAGCATGTTAGGCTTAAATGTGTTTGGTATTTGCTTCTTGATGCCCTCTTTTGTTCTTCAACTCTTATTCCTACGAGAGCATCATTAAAGTCTTATGCCTAGCTTAAAGGCATAAAAGAAAGCGCTTTTGGGAGGCAGCCCACATGAATAATTTTTTTGCTTTTGTTGTGTCTTGATGTTGTTTACTGCTGTAGCATCATCATTGTATCTTTACTTTTCATATTTGTGCCAAGTATAGCCTCCGATTGCTAGAAAGTTCAAAAGTTGTGAGCTGCTGTCCAGGAAACAGATTCTGTCCTTGGATATAAAAATTCGTATAAAATCACCAGATCATCTTTTTGGTCTGAATTTTTTTGACAGCGTTCTCTATATAATTGTCTTTCGTGAATCTGTTCTGAGTTTTTTGAATTGAGTTGCAGAAGTATCCCGAACAGATCAATTACTGCCTGCTGTTCTGTTTTTCACAGATTCTGTCCTGTTTTGCCTTACCTTCACTTTGCAAATCAAGAGCTTGCTTTTTCTTTGCAAAAACCTTTTGGCAATCTTGAGAAACAGTAGAACTTCAAGAATATCCTTATTTCCAGCAAGGTATAATTATTTTATTAAGGGTACTAACCTCGCTAATCAGATTATGATGAGTTATGTATGAAGGGAGTTTTCAAGTGTGCGAGGGAAGATGATAAAAAGATTCAGGAGTGTCAAGCGCTCAAGCTTGGGGATGCCCCCGTGAACCCCCAAGAAATATTCAAGGAGACTCAAGCGTCTAAGCTTGGGGATGCCCCCGTGCATCCCCTTCTCCATCAACATTATCAGTTCGTCTTTCGTTTCGCTATATTTTTATCACTTCATGTGTTATGTGCTATGCTCGGAGCGTCTTGCTTTTAGTTTTCTTTTTAGTTTTTCATAACGAGTCGGAACCCAGCATTCCTTTATGTGGGAGAGAAACACGCTCCACTTCTACCTAGAACATAACATAGAATTTTCATGTCTATCTATGATGTGTGTGTTCTTTGTCTTTTAATAGCTACTATCGTGCTCTGCTCTTAGTATTCATGCTTATCTTTTCAAGAGCTTTTATTTAGTTGGTTGCTTGAACTCTCTTTAATTACCATGCTCACCTTATTAAGAGAGTTTGCTTCCGTTGCATTGGTTAATGTGTCTATGATAAAGATGCTACTTGCATGATGGTGCTTAGTAGTTCAGGTTTTCTTATGGTTAATCTCAAATAGCTGGGGGGTTCCCAATGTGTTATTGGAGTACCAACTTGGTTTGTTTGCCTATGATGTGGTATGGTTTAGTAATATCTTCCTTCGAGAATTTATTTTGATTGACTTGGCGTATGCTCACGCATATTCAAGACTGTAAAGAAAGTCTGTCAAGCCTTGATGATCTTTTATTTCCGAGTAGCAATATAACTTCCATGCCTGATTCAATATTGCTTTGTCGCTCTGCATGATTATGACCGTCATTGCTCTCTTAGTTGGTCGCTCCCAGTCTTTTTGCTAACCTCCACCTGTACTAAGCAAACTAACCATGCAATACATAGCTCATGGGAAAGTAGCCTAAAAACTATTGTGGTAAAGAATATGTTGCTTATGTATCTTATTTCTTATAAGTTGCTTGCTGAGCGGTAACCATGTTTCTGGGGACGCCATCAACTTTCACACTTTTGTTGAATATCATGTGAGTTGCTATGCATGTTCGTCTTGTCTGAAGTAAGGGTGATTTGCCGTGGGTTGAATTAATATGCATATTGTTAGAGAAGAACATTGGGCCGCCAACCAAAGCCATGCATCATGGTGGAAGTTTTAGCTTGGACCTTAATCCTCAATATCTCATGAGAATATGCTTATGCATTAAAGAGGAGTCCATCATCTATTTTCTATGTTGTCCCGGTATGGATGTCCTCAAGTTGAGATCTATCAAAAACGAGAAATCAAATGCGATCTATCTCCTTGGACCTTTGTACATGTGGCATATAGGTACCCCTTTGTGACACTTGGTTGAAACATATGTAATGCAATGATAACCCATGAGAATCCGAGCTAATTAGGACAAGGTGCGAGCACTATTGGTATTCGATGCATGAGGCTTGCAACTTATAGGATGTTTTATGCATGACACATATGAAGTACTACTACCGTTGACACAATTGCTTCCATGTTTTCAAAATAAAAAGCTCAAGCACTTAACCTTTCTTTTACCTTTTATGTTGAAGCACCAACCACTGAGAGCATGATTGTCATTCTGAGTGTAATGTGCATTGTCCCAAAGTAGCATTGTCTTTTGCATGATTGTGATATCGTTTATTCTGAAATCATTGTATCTAGTCATCACTTAAACCTTGAAGGTGCTCCTGCATTTATGTTTTGCATCACTAAAGGGGGCAAGCTAGATATCACTTTATCATATTTGCACATCATGTTCATTGCAAATCTTTTTGATGTTTCAGTTTCATGTTGTAAAACTTTCAGTCATTTGTGATTTTCTCTTGAGACAACTTAATTACTATAGAATCATTGTCTCAGTAAGCTTTTGTCATAGGACTATGAAAAAGTCCGATATGGTTAATAGCATGTCACCACAGAAATTATTCTTGTTATCATTTACCTACTCGAGGACGAGCAGGAATTAAGCTTGGGGATGTTGATACGTCCAAAACATATCTATAATTTCTGCTTGCTCCATGCCACTTTTGGGTGATATTGCTATGATATTCATACACTTACATACACTTTTGATCATATTTGGACTAACTTACTAATCCAGTGCACCCCAGTGCCAGTTTCTGTTTTCGGCTGTTTTTGTATTTCAGGTTTTCACGTTTCGAGAACTGCCCAGAAAATTGCAGAAAAATTATATAAAAAATCAGCGTTCCGGAAACAACACTGCGTCCAAAGGGCAGCCTGGGGGGGGGGCCACCAGGGCTCCAGGCGCCCCCCTGGGCCGCGCCGGGGGGGCACCTGGGCCCCCCGAGGCTCCCCCGATGCCCTACTTTGGCATATATTTAAAGGGTCCTCCGTAACCCTCAGAAGAGGAACTTTTTTCGCGATCCCATCTCTGTTCCGCCGCCGCTGCCGCTTCCAAGATCGGGAGCACCAGGAGAACTCTTCCCGGCACCCTGCCGGAGGGGAGGATCACCACTGGGAGCTTCTCCACCACCATGGACGCCTCCCGGATGACTCGTGAGTAGTCTCCCTTGGACCATGAGTCCATGAACAGTAGCTATGTGATGTTCTCCTCCCGTTCATGTGCTTCACTAATTAGTCCTCGTGAGCTGCCCTACATGATCGAGGCACCTATGTAATCCTTATGCAGTTGCTATGTTGAGTTTGCTGGGATCCGATGGATTGTGAGATTATGTTCAGATTGATCTTGAGTAATATATTTGATTCACCTCTTTTATATTTTAGTTCATAAGTAATTCTTGCATGTTCTCCGTTGTTATTTATTCCTTTGGCCGATTAATAGGTAGTGACTCCAAGAGGGAACGTTATGCTCGATTGTGGGTTCATGCCCCTCGATGACTAGCTTGAGTGACAGAAACATGAGTCTAGGGGATGTGATGTTGCCACAAGGGGGAAAACAACGGTGCTTGTGCCCGCGGGTGCAAGGACTGTTTACTTTACGCAAAGTTCTTTTAATGCAGTTGTCTGTTGCATTGAGTTTACACTATGGGTCGGACTCGCAACTTAATACCAGCGAGATGTTCTGGATAGATATCTCAAGGTGGATGATTAGTAGTAGGCATTGATGGATTTCGGTCTACTTACTTTGGCGTACCGCCCATGCTTTGAACCTCAACCTTTCTTGCAATGTAGTCAGCATTGGTTTGCGTTCGTGGTCCTGTCAATTGCCCAGCTGTAATTTGTTTACCTCACATAGCTGTTTTATCGTCTTTTGGGAGAGAGACATCACTAGTGAACATCATGAGACTCTGGTCCATATTACCATCATTGATCACATCCACTATTTACTTTTCGCTATTTACTTACTATTACAAAAACTATCTATCACTACTATCATTGCTTTTAATCCTTTGTGAACTACAAGGCCGGAGAGATTGACAACCTCTCTGTACTCGGTGGGAGCAAAGTTATTTGTATCTGTGTGCAGGTCCACGTTGATTGCTACTAATCTGGCGCCGTAGCAATTGACACCTACTTGTTGAACCTAGGAGTCTCTGGGGATTCGATCCTTGGCATCTTTGCTAAGGGAAAACACTTCTACTTACTGCATCTTACACCTTCCACTTGGGGTAACAAACGAGGGGTTCGAGGCCCATCATTGGCTTACACTCGCCACTTCACACAATACAATACAATACATAAGCAAAACATCATTCAAAACATCACAGCCCACCTAAGGGTAAGATCCAAAAGACAAGATACCAAACATAACGTTAAACCACAGGTCTAGATCGAATCCTAGTAGAAACCACTACTGATCGTCGAAAACGTCACGAGCAAACGGCCACTCTCTTCATGGAACTCCCTGAAGTACTTGAACCAGCTCCTGCTTCATTCTCGGCTGAACCTGCAGCTGGTGTTGTAGTATCTGTGAGCCACAAGGACTCAGCAATCCCATAACCATGGGTATCAAGACTAGCAAAGCTTGTGGGTAGGAAGAGGTAAGGTGGTGAGGTTGCAGCAGCGGCTAAGCATAATATGGTGGCTAGCTTACGAGTACCAGAATAAGATGAGCATCTACGCAAACGGTCGCAAAAGTAGTGATCGCTAAAGATCCTGAACTACATACGAGTCAAACATAACCCCACCGTGTTCTCTTCTCAAAGTGAAAAGAGACAGTCACGGTTACTCACGCGGTGGTGTGTTTTACTTCGGATGCTCTGTCAAGTTTTCTACAACCGGACATTAACAAATTCCAATCTGCCACATAACCGCGTGCACAGCTTTCGAAAGATTATAACCCTGCAGGGGTGCCCCAACTTAGCCCATCACAAGCTCTCACGATTAGCTGAAGTGATAAATATAATATCATCACCCCTTATCTTAGGGAAAATCCGATCAGGCTCGACATCCCGGTAGCACAAGACATTTCGACAATGGTAAAACAAGTCCAGCAAGACCTCCCGGCGTGCCGACACCCTGATAGTAGCCGCGCGTATCTCGTCTCAGGCCACGACCGGATGAGCACATCGTACAACAGCCAAACCCCAAGTTTCCAAGGGGGGGGCGCCGCACATGACTCTATTTGGGACCAACACCATCAGCACTGGCCCCCCCTGCTATGTAGAAAGAATCCTCGGGTAGCGCTAACTCCCTATGCAATTTAATTAATTAATTAAGTTGTTATTATGAGCAAATTAAAAACCAATGTTGGGCCTTGCCGGAGGAGTTTTATTCAAAGTCGAACTGTCAAGGGGTCCCATATACCCATCGTGTAAGGAACGCAAAATCAAGGAACATAATGCTGGTTTATCGGCGCCTAAGGTGGCATGAGTGGAACAAAACACCGAGCAAAGGCCAAGCCTTCCACCCATGCCCAGTATATAGGTGTGTTAATAATAATAATAGATATTGTGATATAACAACAACAAGTACCCTCCTGGAACGAACTTCATCTTCACCTGCAACTAGCAACGCTATAAGAGGGGCTGAGCAAGCGGTAACATAGCCAAACAGTGGTTTTTGCTAGGAAGGTGTCAAAGGTTAGAGGTTTCATGGCAACAAGGAGAGGCTGACATAAAAGATGGGTAGCGCGACATGTAATGATAGCATCGAGACAACTAAGCATGGCAATGGTAGTAAAGGTATCCAAGGGTATGATCATCTTGCCTGGGATTCCACAAGGGAGAAGAACGGATCCATGAAGTAGACGGAGCAACATAGTCGAGCGAATCCTCACAACTCCGGAACGAAACCAAAGCTAACAAGAGAAGCAACCGGAAAGAAGCAAACAACACGGTAAACACACAATCATAAGCATGGCATACGATGCACATCCAAGTATGATGCATGTCCGATTTAATTATGCATGGCATGGCAAAGTGCACAAACAAGTACTACAAGTTAAGTGGAGCTCAATATGCAACGAGTTGCATATTGACGAAACACCACATTTTAAATATTTAGTTGACTCTCGTTTATTTACAAGACAAGGTTAAATGTTTTAACATAGCAAGAGGTGAAGCATAATAAAACTACACTATTTAGGCATTTTAAATGAGGCCGGAAGATAGCAACAACAAATCCGGAAAATTCCCATGAGCATGCTTAGTAATTATAAGCAAACAACAATTCACACATTTTAATGTTGTTAACATGATGCGGATGACATGATCAAGTTTTATGCAATTTTTATTAAAATGTTGACATGAGAGATATGAAGTATTGTCACCGTGGTGGAAGGGAAAAGGGTGCCACGGCAACGATCCGAAAATGATGCAACACAACATCTCGGTTCCGGTAACTCGTTGAGAGACCGGTGTAAGAGAAAAGATGGCGTGAGCGAGCGGAACAAGATGAAAGGTGGGGTGATCCCGTCACCGGGTTCCCACGGGTCGGCGACGAGGCAACAGAGGAGCATGACAAAAGAGGCACAACGGGCACGGAGCACACAAGTGGAGCATCTCATACAACACAAGCATCACACGGGTCATCGTCTCGGGGTTATACCTTCGGAGCGATCGTTCTCGGAGGGGTTCGAGGTCGTCGAGGGACGTAGTGGAAGTAGTGGTACACGGGTCATAGAGGAAGTAGTTGTTCACGAGGTCGTCAACGAAGTAGTCGTACACGTTCGTCGAGGAGGTAGTGGTACACAAACATGGGTAGGGGTACTTATCGCGGCATCGGACGTCTTCGGGGCGACGGTAGTGGAACTTGACGTTTCGTTCATGGGTCTTCGGCGAGGGTAGTCGTTCACGTTGATGTAGTGGTACTCGCAGTCGTTCACGTCGGTCTCTGGACTTGGCGACGGTAGTGGTACACGGCGACGGTAGTGGTACTCGTTGATGTAGACGTTCGGGTATCCGTAGATGAACTTGTATTATGTAGATGTTCATCCCGTCATGTCGTGGTACTTGGTGCATCTCCGAGGTCCAAACGCAGCAACACAAGGGCAAAACAAAAAGGCGGCAGCACGGAACAGGAGGTCGAGGCCATGGTAGCGGCATGGCGGTGAGGAGACGAGGCAGGGGCCGGAGACGCGAGTGCGGCCTCTTGGCGTTGGCTGTGGAGGAGAGGCACACGTCCGCGAGGCCGAGGCAGAGGAGGAAGGAACGCGTTGGAGCCACATGAGGGAGGATGGCCGCGGCCGTGGTGGCGCTCGCCGGGGCTTGGGGCGGCCAGCTCGGCGCTGGAGAGCGGCTCCCTGGCGAGGCGGCGCTTGGCGCTGGTGGAGGAGAGGGACGGCGCGGGGCGAGCTGGAGGATGCGTCCATGGAGGCGGTAGAGAGCTCCAACGTCGGAGGAGGAAGGCCACGGGCATGGAGGCGAGGGCCTGGCCGGCCTGGCTGCTCCCGCGCTGGAGGGGTGCGGCGCTCGGTGCCGCTGCGGACTTGGCGCGCCGGGGCCGGCGCGAGGCGCGGAGGGGCCAGAGGGGAAGGGCGCAGGGAGGCGGCGCGGCTGCTGCCGTCGCAGATCGAGAGGAGGGGCTCGGGGGGGGGGGTGGATCGGGCGCTGGCGAGGGAGAGGAAAAGGAGAAGAGCGAGGGGGAAGCGACGCTCGAGGCAAGAGGCCAGAGGGGATCGAGTCAGGCGCTGGGATGAGGCTGGCGGCGACTCGGGAGTGAAGGGGGCGATGGGAGCGAGCGGTCTTGCGCTAGGGTTACGAAGGGGATGGCTGGGCCGGGCCAATGGGCCAGAAAGGAGGCCGCGGCCGGGAGCTATAAGGCCCAAGTGGGCTGGAATCTCTCTCTCCCTCTCTTCTGGCATTTCTTTTTCCATTAAAAAAATAGAACAAAAAAATAGAAATGCCCAGAGAGTGGAGAAGGTTTTGGCTGAGATAAGAATATCCCTACAACCCTGGAATTGTGGGCTATTTAATAAAATGCTTTGGCAATTTTTTTAGAGACTACAAATTTATGCGAGTTCGGAAATAACTCAAACTTGCATGAATCTTTAGGCCAACCAAAGCACTTCCAAAAGACATGAAAAAAAATTGGAGGAGGTGGTCTTGGCATGATCTAATATATAAAGGAAGCGAGTGAACATTTTTGAACAGGGAAAATGTCACTTGCGAATAAAAGGTAGAAAGAAGAAGATGAAGATGATCAAGCAGGGTTGTGGGAGTCAAAACTTGGAGTGAAACAGACATGGGGAAAATTATGCAAGTGTGTGATGGTTGCTTCCAACAATGGAATATTTATTTAAAATAGCTCCATAATATTAGGAGGATATGTTATACAGAGAAGTCATCCTTCCCTCGATTTAAATGGACCGAAGGTCCACACAATTTATTTAGGTTGAGATGCAAAGATTAATGACATGATGACATGATGCAAAGCAAAAATAAATAACACAAGCACAAAGAAACACACGGGAGAACCCGGAACATCTGGAATCTTCTGGAATCTTCTGGGATCTTCTGGGACGTCGGTCTTCGGGCGTCACAAACTACTTGTTCAGAACCAAGGCAACAACAACAACAATAACAATAACAACAACAACCCTCCTCCAGTTGACAACCTGGCCCGTTCCCTAAGGTTGAATCCGCCAGTGTTTTCTAGTAGCACCGAGCCGATTGTTGCAGATGACTGGATCAGCAAGATGGGAAGAGAGCTAGCAACTGCAGGATGTACAGAAGCAGAGAGAGTGTGATTTGCCGCATATCATCTTAAGGGACTAGCAGCCGCTTGGTGGGAGAACTACACTGCCACTTATCCCCTTGCTACAGTTACTTGGGATCAATTTTAGCAAGCCTTCCGCACTGCACATGTTTCAGTTGGAGCCGTGAGTCTAAAAAAGCGTGAGTTTCACAACTTGCGCCAAGGAAACCTTACTGTGGGGCAGTACGTGGACGACTTCAGGCAGTTAGCTCGCTATGCGCCAGATGACGTGGCCACAGATGCCGTGAAGTAGGAGAAGTTTCTTGAGGGACTCAATGATGAGTTGAGTGTGCAGCTGATGGTAGCAACCTTCAACAACGACTAGGAGCTGGTAGACAGGGCCATCATGATTGAAGGAAAGCAGCAGCAGATTGATAGCCGCAAGAGAAAGTATGGACAGGGGAAGTATAACTCTGGAGCTCAGCAGAAGCCCCGTTATTCCCCATACTCAGGAGGACATAACCATCCCACCCATGGGGGACATAACCATGGAGGCCATTCACACAATGGAGGAAATTCCCACAACCATAGTGGCCTCAGGAATGGCAATGGGAATGGAGGAATCAACAGTCAGAACCATTCCACCCCATCAACACCCGCTAAGAAAGATCTGAGTCACATTACCTGTTTCAAGTGCGGGAAGACCGGACACTATGCCACCGGGTGTCCTGAAGCAAAGAATGGAAATGGCAATGGAAGCTCAGGAAAGAAGCCCAACCCCTTCACCAGAGGAAAGGTGAATCATGTCAATGTGGAGGAAATTGACGAGCAGCCCGACGCAATGGTTGGTAAGTTTTTTTAATGCATTTACAGCCCTTGTTCTTTTTGACACTGGTGCATCTCATTCATACATATCAAGGGGTTTTGTGGAAAAGTATAATTTGCCAACCGTGGCCCTTAAGTCACCTATGTTAGTGAGTTCCCCTGGAGCAGAGTACATGGTTAGTGGAGGATGTTACCAATTGCCCTTGGCTATTGGGAGACATGTTTTTCCCACCGACCTCATCGTTTTGGAATCCCAGGGTTTGGACGTAATCATAGGTATGGATAGGCTATCCAAGTTTGAGGGAAACATTGATTGCGCCAGTAAATCTATTCTCCTCACCACCCCGGAAGGAAAGAGGATCAAGTATGTGTTGAGGCACACACCCCGGAGAACACAAGTGAATGCTCTTTCGGGAGTGGTTCAGGAGGAAGTACCAGTTGTAAAGAATTACCCCGATGTTTTCCCCGAGGAGTTGCCAGGCATGCCACCGGGTCGAGACATCGAGTTCTTGATTGAGTTATTACCAGGAATCGGACCAATATCCAAGAGACCATACCGGATGCCCTTAAATGATTTGGAAGAGATTAAGAAGCAGATCAAGGAGTTAATGGAGAAAGGTTATACTTGACCAAGTTCTTCACCTTGGGGAGCCCCAGTGCTCCTAGTTGAGAAGAAAGATGGTTCATTAAGGATGGTTGTGGATTATCGTGCACTGAATGAGGTGACGATCAAGAACAAGTACCCTATGCCGATGATCAATGCTTTGTTTGACCAGTTGCAAGGACCCAAGTTTTCTCTAAGATCGATTTGCGATCTGGATATCATCAATTGAAGATCCGAGAACATGACATACCTAAGACAACTTTTACCATGAGGTACGTGCTTTATGAGTATACGGTTATGTCATTTGGTTTGACTAACGCCCCAGTCTACTTTATGAGTATGATGAACAAGGTGTTCATGAAGTTCTTGGGTAAGTTTGTGGTGGTATTCATTGATGACATATTGGTTTACTCCAAGAATGAAGAGGAGCACAAGGAACATTTGTGTTTGGTTCTCGAGAAGCTCAGGGAACATCAGTTGTATGCCAACTTCAGCAAATGTGAGCTTTGGTTGAAGGAAGTCAGATTCCTCGGACATGTTATATCAGGAGATGGTATAGCAGTAGACCCCCCCCCCAAAGTAGAGGCCGTCACCGAGTGGAAAGCACCCACCTCAGTTGGAGAGATTGGCAGTTTTCTTGGACTCGCAGGATATTATCGGAGGTTCATTGAGAATTTCTCCAATATTCCGAAGCCGGTGACATAATTGTTGAAGAAGGAAAGTAAGTATAATTGGACCGAAGAATGTGAGGCCAGTTTCCAGGAGTTGAAGAAATGTTTGGTTACAGCCCCAGTGCTGATTCTCCCGAATATACGCAAGGATTTTTAAGTGTATTGCGACGCTTCTCGTCAAGGACTTGGATGCGTTCTCATGCAAGAAGGAAGAGTTGTTTCATATGCCTCACGCCAGCTTCGACCCCATGAGTTGAATTATGCCACACATGATTTGGAGTTAGCAGCCGTAGTGCACGCACTCAAGACCCGGAGGCACTTTCTTATTGGAAACCGTTGTGATGTTTACACGGACCATAAGAGTTTGAAGTACATCTTCACACAGAAGGAGTTAAATCTCAGGCAAAGGAGATGGTTGAAGCTCATAAAGGATTACGTCATAAGACTGCTGTTGGGGAACGTAGTATTTCAAAAAAAAAATCCTACAATCATGCAAGATCTATCTACTAGAAGCATAACAACAAGAGGGAGGAATACGTACCCTTATAGACCGAAAGCGGAAGCATCTAGTGACGCGGTTAATGTAGTCCAATGTCTTCGCGATCCAACTGATCCAAGCACCGAACGTACGACACCTCCGCGTTCAGCACACGTTCAGCTCGATGACGTCCCATGATCTCTTGATCCACTTGAGCGTTGCTACTTATTGAGCTTGCGTTGTATTCCCTCGAAGAGGAAAGGGAGATGCATCACAGTAGCCTAAGTATTTTCCTTAGTTTTTGAGAACCAAGGTATCAATCCAGTAGGAGACCACGCGTGAGTCCCTCGCACCTGCACAAACAAATAAGAACTTCGCAGCCAACGCGATAAGGGGTTGTCAATCCCTTTGCGGTCACTTACGAAAGTGAGATATGATAGAGATGATAGTTTATATTTTTGGCATTTTTAGTTTATAAGAACAACAAATAAAAGCGATAAAAGTAAAGTAGATGTAGATTGATATGTTGAGAATAGACCCGGGGGCCATAGTGTTCTCTAGTGGCTTCTCTCATGATAGCGATATTCTACGATGGGTAAACAAATTACTGTCGAGCAATTAATAGAAAGGCGAATAATTATGAGACTATCTAGGCATGATCATTGTATATAGGCATCACGTCCGAGACAAGTAGACCGAAACGATTCTGTGTCTCCTACTATTACTCCACACATCGACCGCTATCCAGCATGCTTCTAGTGTATTGAGTTCATAAGAACAGAGTAACGCCTTAAGCAAGATGACATGATGTAGAGGGATAAATTCAAGCAATATGATATAAACCCCATCTTTTTATCCTCGATGGCAACAATACAATATGTGCCTTGCCGCCCCTACTGTCACCGGGAAAGGACACCGCAAGATTGAACCCAAAGCCTAGCACTTCTCCCATTGCAAGAACTATAGATCTAGTAGGCCAAACCAAACAAATAATTCGACGAGACTTGCAAGGATATTATGAGCACACATAAAAAGTTCAGAGAAGAACCAAATATATTTCATAGATAATCTTGATCATAAACTCACAATTCACCGGATCTCGACAAACACACCGCAAAAAGAGATTACATCGAATAAATCTCCTCAAAGACCGAGTAGAACTTTGTATTGAGATCAAGAGAGAGAGAAGAAGCCATCTAGATACTAGCTATGGACCCGTAGGTCTGTGGTAAACTACTCACAACTCATGGTGAGGGCGATGTTTATGATGATGAAGAACTCCGTGATGGATCCCCCTCCTGTGGAGCTCCAGAACAGGCTCCAAGATGGGATCTCATGGGAACAGAAGGTTACGGTGGTGGAATTAGGGTTTTCTCTCTGTTGTCGAAGGTTTCGGGGTACGTAGACTTATATAGGAGGAAGGAGGAC
>LR738709.1:418665023-418724372 GCA_902687465.1 Secale cereale
GGGGGGGGGGGGGTGCTCGAGGAGCCCACGAGGCAGGGGGCGCACCACCACCCTCGTGGACACCCTGAGGCTCCCCTGACGTGGTTCTCAAGTCCCATGTGCGTGATTTTCTCCAAAAATATCTCTCGCGAAGGTTTCATTCCGTTTGGACTCCGTTTGATATTCTTTTAGTGCAAAACCCTGAAACACGCGAAAAACAGCAATCTGGACCGGGCCTTTGGGTTAGTAGGTTAGTCCCAAAAATGATATAAAAGTGTATGATAAAGCCCATTAAACATCCAAGACTTCATAAATAATAGCATGGAACAATCAAAAATTATAGATACGTCGGAGACGTATCAAGCATCCCCAAGCTTAATTCCTTCTCGTCCTCGAGTAGGTAAATGATAAATAAAGAATTTTTGTTGTGGAGTGCTAACCAATATAGCTTTTCAATATAATTCTCTTAATTGTGGCATGAATGTTCAGATCTGAAAGATTCAAGATAAAAGTCTATATTTACATAAGAAATAACAATACTTCAAGCATACTAACAAAACAATCATGTCTTCTCAAAATACTATGGCTAAAGAAAGTTATCCCTACAAAATCATATAGTCTGGCTATGCTCCCTCTTCATCACACAAAATATCCATATCATGCACAACCCCGATTTCAGCCAAGCACTTGTTTTCATACTCCATTCTTTCAAACATTTCAACTTTCACGCAATACATGAGCGTGAGCCATGGACATAGCACTATGGGTGGAATAGAGGTGGTTGTGGACAAGACAAAAAGGAGGGAGATAGTCTCACATCGACTAGGCGTATCAACGGGCTATGGAGATGCCCATCAATAGATATCAATGTGAGTGAGTAGGGATGCCATGCAACGGATGCACTAGAGCTAAATATGAATGAAAGCTCAAAAAGAAAGAAACTAGTGGGTGTGCATCCAACTTGCTTGCTCACGAAGACCTAGGGCATTTGAGGAAGCCCATCGTTGGAATATACAAGACAAGTTCTATAACGAAAAATTCCCACTAGTATATAAAGTGACTAAGCATGAGACTCTATACAATGAAGAACATGGTGCTACTTTGAAGCACAAGTGTGGAAAAAAAGATAGTAGCAATTGTCCCTTTTTTGGGCCTTTCTTTTTTTCTTTGGCTTTTTTTTCTTTTTTTTTGTGGTGGGGCTTTATAGATTTAGCCTTTCCTCCCATTGGACAATGCTCTAATAATGATGATCATCACACTTTCATTACAACTCGATATTATAACTCGATACTACAACAAGGTATGACTCTATATGAATGCCATCGGCGGTGTACCGTTATGTGCAATGAAACAAGAGTGACATGTATGAAAAGTTATGCATGGCGGCTTTGCCACAAATACGATGTCAACTACATGATCATGCATGGCAATATGACAATATGATGCGTGTCATATGAACGGAACGGTTGAAAGTTGCATGGCAATATATCTCGGAATGGCTATGGAAATGCCATGATAGGTAGGTATGGTGGCTGTTTTGAGGAATAATATGGTGGCTGTTTTGAGGAAGGATATATAGTGGGTTTATGGTACCGGCAAAAGTTGCGCGGTACAAGAGAGGCTAGCAATGGTGGAAGGGTGAGAGTGCGTATAATCCATGGACTCAACATTAGTCATAAGAACTCATATACTTATTGCAAAAATCTACGAGTGATCAAAACAAAGCAATCAACGCATGCTCCTAGGGGGGGGGGTTGGTAGGAGTTAACCATCGCGCGCCCCCGACCTCCACACAAAGGTTGGCACTTTACAAATACCTCATGCTCTAACTGCGTCACATAGCGGTTCACCATACGTGCATGATACGGGAATCATTAACCTTAACACAAGTATTTCTCAATTTCATAATAACTCCACTAGCATGACTCTAATATCACTATCCTCATATCTCAAAACAATTATCAATCATCCAACATCTCATCATATTCAATGCACTTAGTGTGATTTTTTTACTACATTGACATTGGATGTCTATCATGTGAAGACTAGTTTTTTAGCCTAAACACATTACCATGCTGTTTTAATAGACTCTCAAATGGATATAAGTGAAGCATGAGAGTTCAACAATATCTACAAAATATAACCACCACCATGCTCTAAAAGATATAAGTGAAGCACTAGAGCAAAAACTATTCAACTCAAAAGATATAAGTGAAGCACATAGAGTGTTCTATCAATTCCTAGGCCATATTTAACTCTCTCAAATAGGTGTGTCCAACAAGGATGATTGTGGCAAACTAACAAGCAAAGACTCAAATTATACAAGACGCTCCAAGCAAAACACGTATCATGTGGTGAATAAAAATATAGCTCCAAGTATAGTTACCGATGGATAAAGACGAAAGAGGGGATGCCTTCCCGGGGCAACCCCAAGCTTAGGATTTTGATTATCCTTGAATTTTACTTGGGGTGCCATGGGCATCCCCAAGCTTAGGCCTTTGCTACTCTTTGTTCCATAGTCCATCAAAGCAATACTCAAAACTTTAAAACTTCACAACACAAAACTTAGACAAAAGTTCTCGTGAGTTCCGTTAGAATAAGAAAGCAAACCACTACTCAAAGGTACTGCAATGAATTCATTCTTTATTTATATTGGTGTTAAACCTACTGTATTCCAACTTCTCTATGGTTCATACCTCCAAACATTACTCATAGATGCACTAAAATAAGCAAACAACACACGAAAAACAGAATCTGTCAAAAACAGAACAGTCTGTAGTAATCTGCAGGTTTCGCCTACTTTTGGAACTCCAAAAAAATCAAACTAAATTGTTAAATTTGAGGAATTTGTCTATTAATCATCTGCAAAAATAATAAACTAAATAGAACGCTCCAGTAAAATCTGACGACCACTTTAGCAAGTGCTAACGATTCTGTTTTTCACAGCAAGATCATATAAACTTCACACAAGTCTTCCGAAAGGTTCTACTTGGCACAAACACTAAAAAAAACATGAAACCACATCTAATCAGAGGCTAGATGCAATATTTATTCCCTAACAGCAACAAAAACAAAAAAATATAAAATTGGGTTGCCTCCCAACACGCGCTTTCATTTTACGCCCCTAGCTAGGCACGATACAAGATAGATCTAGGTATTGCCATCTTTGATCTTCACCCTTTTGATGGTGTCAAGCTCGAATCCGGGAGTTCTTTACGTTTCCCTTCATATTCAGAAATCTTTAGATCTAAAGCATCCAACCGCTTATTACAAAGAGTGATTAACATATTCATGCGGTGGAGATTCCCACTAACACTTTTAAGAGGTTCAAGAGATTTTTGTAATATTGTTGTTACTTCGCAAATTTTCTCAAAAACTTGCGTCCCTTACGGGGTTGAATTTGACCCTTTTTAATGAGGTAGTGTTCCCACTATTCCCTCTATAATTTCATGTGTGATACTAGGATCAACTTCGATAAAATTCCCTTTGGCAACGCAATCCAAGAGTTGTCTATGAGACATATTCAATCCAACATAAAAATTGCGAAGCAAGATTCTAAAATTCACCTCTAAGGTGCACTTACGATAAGATTCCATCATCCTAAACCAAGCATCTTTTAAGTTTTCTCCTTGCTTTTGCTTGAAGTGAAGCGTTTCAAACTCGGGAGACAAAGGAGCGGATAAGGGACTAGCCATGATGACAGGCAAGCAAGCCACACACAAACAAACAAGAGGCAAGAGAACGGTAAACACACGGCGGAAGAAGGGCAAATAAAACGGCAAGGGTGAAGTGGGGGAGAGGAAAACGAGAGGCAAAAAATGTAATGCAAAGGGTAAGGGTTTGTGATAGGTACTTGGTATATGACTTTTGCGTAAGCCTCCCCGGCAATGGTGCCAGAAATTCTTCTTGCTACTTCTCGAGATTGCGTTGTATTCCCTCGAAGAGGAAAGGGAGATGCAGCACAGTAGTGTAAGTATTTCCCTGTCACAACCCTAGTTCTGGTATGCACTAGGTTAGCCTTGTGGTGTGCATCATGTTTAATTTTCAAGTGAAATTGAAATGAGGACTTGTGAAACCCTCAGAAACCCTTTTGAAAATGACCCAAATAAAAGTTGCTCCAAAAAAGGTCCAAGAAAATGTTCATGTGACCCTCTAAAAATATTGGTCAGAGATAAAAATCAAGCCAATATTATTAGGAGCTCATAAGTATTTATTTTGGGCATTTGGAATTAATGCAATAGTTATTTGCATTGGATATATATATATTATATATTTTATATATGTCCAAAATTCTGGTTGTTTATTTTTAGGGGCTTGGGTTAATTTCTAGGTCCCTGCAAAATAAATATGTCAGAAGAAAATAATTGATTTAATTTAGATATTAAATCAAAACAAATGTCAGAAAAATAGAAAACAGAAAAGGAAATAAAAAGGTTGGAGCCTTACCTGGGCCACTTGCTGGCCTGGCACTGGGCCGGCCCAGTTGCCAGTCGTCGTCCTCCTGGCGACGACAGGAGGCCGAGCGTGTGGCCGGCGCGCGCTCGCGGCGGGAGCGCCACGCCACCTGCCTGCTTCACCTCCCCTCGCCGCTGGTGGTCTCTGGACGAGCCACGCACCTCCCCCCCGACCCTCTGCACTCTTCTGGACCCCTCCCCTCTCCTCTATCGCTCTCTCTCGCAACTCCCGAGCGCCGCCGTCGCCGCCGATCGCCGTAGTCGTAGCCACCGTCTCCCCCACGCCCAGCCAAGGTGCCCAAGAGCTCCGCCACATCATCCCCGACCTCCCCGACGAATCACACATCGCCGGACGCCCTGAGGCCTCGACCTCGACCTCTTCTTCATCGCCGGCCGCCGGAGATCCCCTCCGCCGCCCTGCTTGCTCCGGCCTTCCTCCGAGCCCTCCGTCTGCACCGCTGCGATCGCCGTATGTTTCTGTCCCTGCTCCCCCTCTCCGTTCTTCCCCTCGCAGGCCGTAGCTGCCGTTCCACGATCACCCGCACGCGCCGCCGCCCGCGCTCGTCGCCGGTGGTGCTCCGGTGACCTTTTGGTCCCGGGCGTGCGACCAACACGTTCCCCGCGTCGCATAGAAGCCCTAGGAGCTAGCGCTGCCCCGCCTAGGCCACCACAGCCTCGAGCCCGAGCTCGATCGAACTCCGGCGCCGCCGCGAGCTCGTTTCCGGCGAGCTCCGGCTGTCCCAGCTGCTGCCGCTTACGGGAATGGACGCGGACGAGCTCCAGCAGCTCGCCCGTGGTCTCCGCTGCCCATTTGACCGCCGGAGCGGCATTTCCGTGCCCCTCCGCCGCGTCTGTGGCCGCCGGCGTCGAGCCGCCGGTTGGGTTGACCACTGACCGGCGTGCTTTGACCCCCTGTGTCAATGACAGGTGGGCCCCACCCTTTTAGTTAGTTAACTGATTAGTTAAATTAATTAAGTTTTGTTAATTAGTTTAGACACTAACATGTGGGCCCAGCCGTGCTGATTTTCCTGTTAGGATTAGTTTAGTGTTAATTAACTCAGTTAATTAACTGAGTCACTGACCAGTGGACCCCACTGTCAGGTTTGACTCTGGAACAGCCCCTTTGACCTGCTGACGTCATGCATGTGTCATGCTGATGCAGTAAATCAGTTCTGGTTTTTAAATAAATCTTAAATGATTTATTTAATTCAGAATTTGGCTTAAACTTCAAAAATTCATAGAAATTCAACCGTAGCTCAGAATGAAATAATTCATATATGAAAAATTATCAGAAAAATTCAATCTATCCATCTTTACCATTTTCATGCATGACAAATGAAGTTAAACCTACTGTTTATCTGAAAACACATATTTGGCATTTAAAATGCTTATTCTAAAATTGCATTTGAACCCTTGGTTCAAATGGACTTCTTTCAAATTGAATGCCAGTTGCACTAGCTCAAACAATATCATAACTTCATGCCATATTCATGCATCATATTGTTGCATATGCTTGTGTTTGATTGTCGGCACCGTTCTTCTCGATAGGTCCAGCTCCGGAGACCGATCCAGAGTACCTGTCAGAGGAGTAGTGCGCTGCACGTTGTTTTACCAGGCAAGCAAACCCCCTTGTTCATTCCGATACAATCCCTCTCTCGCTCCTGCTCCCTGTTATTGCATTAGGACAACAACGACTTCAACTGCTACTTTATGCTGCGGTAGTTGAACCCTTTCCTCTGCATGACCTGTCTTTCCACAGTAAATAGTTGAAACCCACTAGCATGTTTAGGAGTTGATTGAAGCCATGTTGTGATCTTACCATGCCTTGCTTGCTATTGCTTAGAGTGTGTCAGGTCTGATTCATCGGGAATGAATTGGAGTGAAATGATATGTTCTGATGCTGAGGGTTGAGCGTGTGAACGCGATTTGGTAAAGGTAGCGGTGAGAGGCCATGTAGGAGTACATGGTGGGTTGTCTCACTGGAACCGTCCCTAAGAACTGAGTTCCGAGTATGTTGTCCAATGACTAGTTACTACCACACATTGGGTTCCGGTAACTCGACCCCTCTCGACTTATTAATCAACATGATCTCTGTCCAGGAGTTGCGACTAGTTTCTGGTGTTTGTAGGTAGTGTTAGTAGTCTACCAAGTGGCACTCGGCCAGTGGGCTTGGGACAGACTAGGCACCGTGGCACGGTGTACCAAGCGTAGATCCACTCGGCGAGGTGGGCTTGGGAACCCTGCGCACATCATTTGGGGCCGTGAGCGACACCCCGGCCGGATCTCCCCACGGATGGAACCCGAATAGGCGATAAACCTGGACGAGAGACTTGTGTGGTTAGTCAGGTCGTGGCCGACACCCTCGCCAGGCTTCCGTTTGAAGGTTGCCGAGATACACGAGATGTACCTGGCGGTAAGTGGCGAGAGCGTGTGTGAAGAAGTACACCCCTGCAGGGTTAACATAATCTATTCGAATAGCCGGGTCCACGGTTATGGACTTCTTGGATGCTTACGTGGTACATAGATAACTTGAAGTGGATACTCTAAAATACTCAAGACAAGTGTGAGTGCTATGGATGGCCTTCTCGTAGGGAGACGGGAATGAATCCATAGTGGTGTATTGTGTGGTGCTTAGTGGACTCGTGTGCGCCACCTCAAAAGTGTTACCAACAATCGTAGAATAGGATAGCCACTGAGTCAAAGCTGGCTTGCTGCAACTAAACCCCACTATGCCTTCTTGATACAAGTGCATGTATGATAGGATCTGATGTAAGTCTTGCTGAGTACCTTTGTACTCATGTTTGCTTAATTTATGTTTTGCAGATAGGATTGATGTCTCACTAGTAGTTCCGCTTGGACTTCGACAAGTAGCTTGTACCTCAGCTACGATCTTGGACGAGTGTTGTAGATAGTCAGGCTCTTCAGCCTTTTTCATTTGTAGATGTCTGTACTCAGACATGTAGTGCTTCCGCTTGTTGCTTGTATGCTCTGAATGTTGGGTCGTGAGACCCATGTTTGTAATACTTGGCTCCTCAGAGCCTAATGAATAAATACTTTGTTTATTAGAGTCCTGTTGTGATGCCATGTTGTATTTGCACATATTGAGCATATTGTGTGTATGTTATTGAAATGCTTGGTATGTGTGGGATCCGACACCTAGTTGTTTACCCTTGGTAGCCTATCTTACAGGGAAATGTCTCCTAGTGCTTCCACTGAGCCTTGGTAGCTTGCTACTGCTCGGGATCACTTAGGCTGACCGGCATATGTCCTTCTTCGTTCCTGTGTCTGTCCCTTAGGGGAAATGTCACGCGCTGTTCCTTTAAGTCCTTGTAGCTTGTTACGACTTGGGTTCATACGTTGATGACCGACACGTTCGTTGCTGGGTCATGAATACCTGTCTCTGTAATTTAGTGCCATTTTTGGTTTATAACTGGTCATGTCGGCCCGGGTTCTCTGTCATATGGATGCAAGCGACACTATCATATACGTGAGCCAAAATGCGCAAACGGTCCCGGGCCAGGTAAGGTGGCACCCGTGGGGATACCGTGCGTGAGGCCGCAAAGTGATATGGTGTGTTACATGCTAGATCGATGTGACTTAGGATCGGGGTCCCGACAGCGTTGGTATCAGAGCCTGACTGCCTGTAGGATTACCAAGCCCAACTGGTCGAAGTTGAGTCTAGAAATTCCTTAGTTATATAAGGGAATTGATTGTGGAAGGGAACGTAAGGCTCTTTTTACTCCTTATACCTCATGTCTTCTGATCTGAGTCATCTTACCTTTCCTACGGGGTTAAGGAACTAGGCTTTCTCTTCCGTCTATCAGGATCACGAGTTACTACTCCGTAGTACCTTAGGATTGGTTGATCAGAGTCTTATTCTTGTTTCACGTTCTTTCAGTATAGTTGTTTTAGTACTATCACAGAACCTTGAGTGATGATGTTGAGATGTTGAACTACCCTTTGTTAACAGGATGTCTCATTCTGAGCATTTTACTGCCGTTATGCTGCCGGAATTATCCTAGTAGTTCGAGAGATACTAATTCCTTGTTCTACCTTATGCATTCTATAGTTGTTGATGTTTCCGTCTTCGGTTTCGCCTCTCAGGATGTCTTCAGTTAAGCGAAGCTCAGCTGCTCATAGACAGAACAACGGAGATGGTAGGGATGAGGAGGATCCTCCCGACCAGCCTCCGTTGGCAGAGTTAATGATAGAGATGGAGAGAAACAAGCGTGAGTCTAACCGCTTGTTGGCACGTATTGAGGAGAACACCGCACAACAGTGCAAGGAATCAGCAACCATCCATGACTTCATTCATCTGAAACCACCCACCTTCCATCATTCCATTGAGCCACTCGATGCAGATGATTGGCTCCGTAGTATCACTCACAAGCTGCGTTCTGCGAACGTAGCTGAAGATGACAAGGTCATCTATGCCACTCATCACCTGGAAGGTCCTGCTAGTCTTTGGTGGCAGAACTATGAGGCCATGATTCCAGCTGACCAGATTCCTACCTGGAGAGATTTCACCGAGGCTTTTCGTGAACATCATATCCCCCAAGCCCTCATCGATCGCAAGAGAGAAGAGTTATGTAGTCTTACACAGGCTAAGATGGCTGTTGATGCTTATAGTCGAGAGTTTGAGAACCTCGCCCGCTATGCTACAGAAGAAGTGTCCACGGACGCCAAGAAGCAGGCTAGGTTCCGGAAGGGTCTCAACCCCAAACTGCGTCGTGATCTCCACTTGCATCATTGCAACACATTCCAGGCTCTTGTGAACAAGGCCATCAATGCAGAGACAGCTTAACTCACTTACGAGGAGTCTCGTAAGCACACCCTTGATTTGGGATCTTCCTCCGGTACTAGTTCTCAGAAGCTCCGGATTTGGGTTCCGAACTCTGTTCTTCCACCCATTTATCCTCCGAGGCCATCTCGTGTGGTACCTCTTCCAGTTCAGCAGTATGCTCCACCCAGGTCTATTGATGGACTGTTTGCCAATGCGGGTCCACGTCCTAATCCCAGGATTTGTTACAAGTGCGGAGAACCGGGACACATTGCCCGTATTTGCACCCAGACCCGTGTTGCTCCATCCTAGTCCGAGAAATCTGTTAGACGTGATAAATCATCACGCAAGATGATCAGTGTTAAGTCAGCTCCCATCGAACATGGACGTGTGCATCACGTCTCAGCCAATGACGCTCATGATGATCCAGATGTCGTTCTTGGTACACTTCTTGTCAATTGTCATCCGGCATCAGTTCTATTCGATACTGGAGCGTCTCATTCTTTCATTTCCGAAAGTTATGCCCGTTTGCACGACATGTCATTTTGTGATATGCCCTCCCCACTACTTATTCAAACTCCTCGATCCAAGTGGCAAACTTCTAGTGTAAGCCATGGTAATGAAATCCTTGTCGACAGACTTGTGTTCCTTGCATCACTTGTAGCCCTCAAGTCTTCAGATATTAATATCATCTTGGGTATGGACTGGATGACAGCTCATCATGCCAAGATTGATTGTTTCACTAGGTCTGTTCAGCTTACACATCCATCTGGTAAGATAGTCACTGTCACCACTAGAGTTGCAAAGCGTCAACTCTATTCTCTTAATGCCAGCCCTCTTCCAGATCTTGAAGATGTTCCGGTAGTCCGTGACTTTCCGGATGTCTTTCCAGAGGAACTGCCAGGTGTTCCACCCGACCGAGATGTAGAGTTTGTTATAGAGCTTATCCCAGGAACCGCTCCAATCTCTAGGATACCCTACAAAATGGCACCATTAGAACTAGCCGAGCTTAAGAAACAACTTGATGAGTCCTTGCAAAAGGGTTTCATCCGTCCTAGTTCTTCTCCCTGGGCTTGCCCCGTCCTCTTTGTTAAGAAGAAGGATGGTACGGATCGGATGGTTGTAGATTATCGTCCCGTTAATTTGGTCACGGTAAAGAACAAGTATCCGCTTCCCAGGATCAACGACCTGTATGATCAGCTCGCTGGATCCTCAGTCTTCTCCAAGATGGATTTGAGGTTAGGATACCATCAAATCAAGATTAGAAATGGGGACATTCCCAAGACGGCTTTCGTCACTCGTTATGGTCAGTACGAGTACACCGTCATGTCCTTCGGTTTAACAAATGCTCCAGCCACCTTCTCCCGCTTGATGAACTCGATCTTCATGGAGTACCTAGATAAGTTCGTCGTGGTTTACCTCGATGATATTCTTATTAACTCGAAGAACGAGGAAGAGCATGCCGAACATCTTAGACTTGTTCTAGAAAAACTCAGAGAGCACCGCCTTTATGCCAAGTTCTCTAAGTGCGAATTTTGGTTGCCAGAAGTGACCTATCTTGGCCACGTAATCTCTGGTAAGGGCATTGCTGTCAATCCCGAGCGAGTTCAGGCCGTTCTTGATTGGACCCCGCCTGAAACAGTTAAACAAGTTAGGAGTTTCCTTGGTCTAGCCAGTTATTGTCGCCGCTTTGTTGAGAACTTCTCTAAAGTGGCCAAACCTCTCACGGAACTTCTTAAGAAAGATAAAAAGTTTGAGTGGTCCCCACAGTGTGAGCACAGTTTTCAGGAGCTGAAAAGACGCCTGACTTCTGCTCCCATACTTGTGCCACCGGATTTCACTAAGGACTTTGTTATCTACTGTGATGCCTCACGACAGGGACTAGGTTGCATCCTTATGCAGGTTCGTCATGTGATTGCCTATGCATCTCGACAGTTGCATCCACATGAGGAGAATTATCCTACCCATGATCTAGAGCTTGCAGCCGTAGTCTATGCACTTAAGACCTGGCGGCATTACCTCCTTGGTAATCGTTGCGAGATCTACACCGATCACCAGAGTCTCAAGTATATCTTCACCCAACCAGATTTGAACCTTAGGCAAAGACGTTGGTTGGAGTTGATCTTCGATTACGACCTAGGGATTACCTACACCCCGGGCAAGGGCAATGTCATGGCTGATGCGCTAAGTCGTAAGTCCTATTGCAACAATCTCATGTTGCAGCAGGGCCAACCACTTCTCCATGAGGAATTATGTAAGCTTAATCTTCACATTGCTCCTCACGGATTCCTTTCTACTTTGGTGGCGAAACCTACTCTTGTGGATCATATCATAGAAGCCCAGAAGCATGATACCGGAATTACCCGGATAAAGAGAAACATTGCCAAGGGTATTGCTGGTAGTTTCTCTATGGATGATCGAGGTGTTGTTTTCTTTGATAATCGCTTGGTAGTTCCCAAGAAGCAACATCTTCAGCAATTGATTCTTAAAGAGGCTCATGAATCTCCTCTCACGATTCATCCCGGTAGTACTAAGATGTATCAGGACCTACGCCAGAGGTTCTCGTGGACTAGGATGAAGAGAGAAATTGCTGAGTTCATTGCTAGATGTGATGTTTGTCGCCGCGTTAAGGCAGAACATCAAAGACCTGCTGGCACCCTTCAGCCTCTAGCTATTCCTGAGTGGAAATGGGATAAAGTTGGTATGGACTTCATCACCGGCTTTCCCAGGACCAAGAGAGGGAATAATGCTATCTTCGTAGTCATTGATCGTCTCTCCAAAGTGGCTCACTTCCTACCTGTTCGAGAGAGTATCACTGCTAGTCAGCTTGCTGACTTGTATATTTCTCGAATAGTGTCACTTCATGGTGTCCCACTAGAGATCAATTCAGACCGTGGTAGTCTTTTCACTTCTCATTTCTGGGAGAGTTTCCAGACTGCCATGGGCACCCATCTTTCTTTCAGTACCGCTTTCCACCCTCAGTCAAGTGGTCAAGTGGAACGGGTTAACCAAATTCTCGAAGACATGCTTAGAGCTTGTGTTATCTCATTCGGTATGGATTGGGAGAAATGTCTTCCTTTCGCCGAGTTTGCTTATAACAATAGCTATCAATCTAGTCTCAAGCAAGCTCCTTTTGAGATTCTTTATGGACGAAGATGTCGAACACCCTTGAACTGGTCAGAAACCGGTGAAAGACAATTCTTTGGACCGGATATGATCCAGGAAGCAGAAGAGCAAGTTCGCATCATTCGTGAGAATTTGAAATCAGCCCAGTCTCGTCAAAAGAGCCAGTATGATCGTCATCATAAGGAAGTGGCTTATGAAGTTGGTGACAAAGCTTATCTTCGGGTTACACCTTTGAAAGGTACCCATCGTTTCGGTATCAAGGGCAAGTTGGCTCCTCGTTACATTGGTCCTTTTCGCATTCTTGCTAAACGAGGAGAGGTTGCCTACCAATTGGAACTACCCCCACATCTTTCTCGAGTTCATGATGTCTTCCACGTCTCTCAGCTCAGGCGTTGCTTCTGGGATCCCATCCGCGGAGTGGACCACGAAACGCTTGATCTCCAAGATAACCTCACATATCGAGAGTATCCCGTTCGCATTCTGGATGAAGCAGAGCGTGTCACTCGACGTCGTAACATCAAGTTTCTCAAAGTTCGGTGGTCTCATCATTCCGAGAGAGAAGCTACTTGGGAGCGAGAAGATCGTCTCCGACTGGAGTACCCCACCTTCTTTCCGCCTACTCCTGAATCTCGGGACGAGATTCCTTTGAGTGGAGGCGAGTTGTCACAACCCTAGTTCTGGTATGCACTAGGTTAGCCTTGTGGTGTGCATCATGTTTAATTTTCAAGTGAAATTGAAATGAGGACTTGTGAAACCCTCAGAAACCCTTTTGAAAATGACCCAAATAAAAGTTGCTCCAAAAAGGTCCAAGAAAATGTTCATGTGACCCTCTAAAAATATTGGTCAGAGATAAAAATCAAGCCAATATTATTAGGAGCTCATAAGTATTTATTTTGGGCATTTGGAATTAATGCAATAGTTATTTGCATTGGATATATATATATTATATATTTTATATATGTCCAAAATTCTGGTTGTTTATTTTTAGGGGCTTGGGTTAATTTCTAGGTCCCTGCAAAATAAATATGTCAGAAGAAAATAATTGATTTAATTTAGATATAAAATCAAAACAAATGTCAGAAAAATAGAAAACAGAAAAGGAAATAAAAAGGTTAGAGCCTTACCTGGGCCACTTGCTGGCCTGGCACTGGGCCGGCCCAGTTGCCAGTCGTCGTCCTTCTGGCGACGACAGGAGGCCGAGCGTGTGGCCGGCGCGCGCTCGCGGCGGGAGCGCCACGCCACCTGCCTGCTTCACCTCCCCTCGCCGCTGGTGGTCTCTGGATGAGCCACGCACCTCCCCCCGACCCTCTGCACTCTTCTGGACCCCTCCCCTCTCCTCTATCGCTCTCTCTCGCAACTCCCGAGCGCCGCCGTCGCCGCCGATCGCCGTAGTCGTAGCCACCGTCTCCCCCACGCCCAGCCAAGGTGCCCAAGAGCTCCGCCACATCATCCCCGACCTCCCCGACGAGTCACACATCGCCGGACGCCCTGAGGCCTCGACCTCGACCTCTTCTTCATCGCCGGCCGCCGGAGATCCCCTCCGCCGCCCTGCTTGCTCCGGCCTTCCTCCGAGCCCTCCGTCTGCACCGCTGCGATCGCCGTACGTTTCTGTCCCTGCTCCCCCTCTCCGTTCTTCCCCTCGCAGGCCGTAGCTGCCGCTCCACGATCACCCGCACGCGCCGCCGCCCGCGCTCGTCGCCGGTGGTGCTCCGGTGACCTTTTGGTCCCGGGCGTGCGACCAACACGTTCCCCGCGTCGCATAGAAGCCCTAGGAGCTAGCGCTGCCCCGCCTAGGCCACCACAGCCTCGAGCCCGAGCTCGACCGAACTCCGGCGCCGCCGCGAGCTCGTTTCCGGCGAGCTCCGGCCGTCCCAGCTGCTGCCGCTTACGGGAATGGACGCGGACGAGCTCCAGCAGCTCGCCCGTGGTCTCCGCTGCCCATTTGACCGCCGGAGCGGCATTTCCGTGCCCCTCCGCCGCGTCTGTGGTCGCCGGCGTCGAGCCGCCGGTTGGGTTGACCACTGACCGGCGTGCTTTGACCCCCTGTGTCAATGACAGGTGGGCCCCACCCTTTTAGTTAGTTAACTGATTAGTTAAATTAATTAAGTTTTGTTAATTAGTTTAGACACTAACATGTGGGCCCAGCCCTGCTGATTTTTTTGTTAGGATTAGTTTAGTGTTAATTAACTCAGTTAATTAACTGAGTCACTGACCAGTGGACCCCACTGTCAGGTTTGACTCTGGAACAGCCCCTTTGACCTGCTGACGTCATGCCTGTGTCATGCTAATGCAGTAAATCAGTTCTGGTTTTTAAATAAATCTTAAATGATTTATTTAATTCAGAATTTGGCTTAAACTTCAAAAATTCACAGAAATTCAACCGTAGCTCAGAATGAAATAATTTATATATGAAAAATTATCAGAAAAATTCAATCTATCCATCTGTACCATTTTCATGCATGACAAATGAAGTTAAACCTACTGTTTATCTGAAAACACATATTTGGCATTTAAAATGCTTATTCTAAAATTGCATTTGAACCCTTGGTTCAAATGGACTTCTTTCAAATTGAATGCTAGTTGCACTAGCTCAAACAATATCATAACTTCATGCCATATTCATGCATCATATTGTTGCATATGCTTGTGTTTGATTGTCGGCACCGTTCTTCTCGATAGGTCCATCTCCGGAGACCGATCCAGAGTACCTGTCAAAGGAGCAGTGCTCTGCATGTTGTTTTACCAGGCAAGCAAACCCCCTTGTTCATTCCGATACAATCCCTCTCTCGCTCCTGCTCCCTGTTATTGCATCAGGACAACAACGACTTCAACTGCTACTTTATGCTGCGGTAGTTGAACCCTTTCCTCTGCATGACCTGTCTTTCCACAGTAAATAGTTGAAACCCACTAGCATGTGTAGGAGTTGATTGAAGCCATGTTGTGATCTTACCATGCCTTGCTTGCTATTGCTTAGAGTGTGTCAGGTCTGATTCATCGGGAATGAATTGGAGTGAAATGATATGTTCTGATGCTGAGGGTTGAGCGTGTGAACACGATTTGGTAAAGGTAGCGGTGAGAGGCCATGTAGGAGTACATGGTGGGTTGTCTCACTGGAACCGTCCCTAAGAACTGAGTTCCGAGTATGTTGTCCAATGACTAGTTACTACCACACATTGGGTTCCGGTAACTCGACCCCTCTCGACTTATTAATCAACATGATCTCTGTCCAGGAGTTGCAACTAGTTTCTGGTGTTTGTAGGTAGTGTTAGTAGTCTACCAAGTGGCACTTGGCCAGTGGGCTTGGGACAGACTAGGCACCGTGGCACGGTGTACCAAGCGTAGATCCACTCGGCGAGGTGGGCTTGGGAACCCTGCGCACATCATTTGGGGCCGTGAGCGACACCCCGGCCGGATCTCCCCACGGATGGAACCCGAATAGGCGATAAACCTGGACGAGAGACTTGTGTGGTTAGTCAGGTCGTGGCCGACACCCTCGCCAGGCTTCCGTTTGAAGGTTGCCGAGATACACGAGATGTACCTGGCGGTAAGTGGCGAGAGCGTGTGTGAAGAAGTACACCCCTGCAGGGTTAACATAATCTATTCGAATAGCCGGGTCCACGGTTATGGACTTCTTGGATGCTTACGTGGTACATAGATAACTTGAAGTGGATACTCTAAAATACTCAAGACAAGTGTGAGTGCTATGGATGGCCTTCTCGTAGGGAGACGGGAATGAATCCATAGTGGTGTATTGTGTGGTGCTTAGTGGACTCGTGTGCGCCACCTCAAAAGTGTTACCAGCAATCGTAGAATAGGATAGCCACTGAGTCAAAGCTGGCTTGCTGCAACTAAACCCCACTATGCCTTCTTGATACAAGTGCATGTATGATAGGATCTGATGTAAGTCTTGCTGAGTACCTTTGTACTCATGTTTGCTTAATTTATGTTTTGCAGATAGGATTGATGTCTCACTAGTAGTTCCGCTTGGACTTCGACAAGTAGCTTGTACCTCAGCTAGGATCTTGGACGAGTGTTGTAGATAGTCAGGCTCTTCAGCCTTTTTCATTTGTAGATGTCTGTACTCAGACATGTAGTGCTTCCGCTTGTTGCTTGTATGCTCTGAATGTTGGGTCGTGAGAACCATGTTTGTAATACTTGGCTCCTCGGAGCCTAATGAATAAATACTTTGTTTATTAGAGTCCTGTTGTGATGCCATGTTGTATTTGCACATATTGAGCATATTGTGTGTATGTTATTGAAATGCTTGGTATGTGTGGGATCCGACACCTAGTTGTTTACCCTTGGTAGCCTATCTTACAGGGAAATGTCTCCTAGTGCTTCCACTGAGCCTTGGTAGCTTGCTACTGCTCGGGATCACTTAGGCTGACCGGCATATGTCCTTCTTCGTTCCCGTGTCTGTCCCTTAGGGGAAATGTCACACGTTGTTCCTTTAAGTCCTTGTAGCTTGCTACGACTTGGGTTCATACGTTGATGACCGACACGTTCGTTGCTGGGTCATGAATGCCTGTCTCTGTAATTTAGTGCCATTTTTGGTTTATAACTGGTCATGTCGGCCCGGGTTCTCTGTCATATGGATGCTAGCGACACTATCATATACGTGAGCCAAAATGCGCAAACGGTCCCGGGCCAGGTAAGGTGGCACCCGTGGGGATACCGTGCGTGAGGCCGCAAAGTGATATGGTGTGTTACATGCTAGATCGGTGTGACTTAGGATCGGGGTCCCGACATTCCCTCAGTTTTTGAGAACCAAGGTATCAATCCAGTAGGAGACCACGCGTGAGTCCCTCGCACCAGCACAAACAAATAAGAACTTCGCAGCCAACGCGATAAGGGTTTGTCAATCCCTTTACGGTCACTTACGAAAGTGAGATCTGATAGAGATGATAGTTTATATTTTTGGTATTTTTAGTTTATAAGAACAGCAAATAAAAGCGATAAAAGTAAAGTAGATGTAGATTGATATGTTGAGAATAGACCCGGGGGCCATAGTGTTCTCTAGTGGCTTCTCTCATGATAGCGATATTCTACGGCGGGTAAACAAATTACTGTCGAGCAACTAATAGAAAATCGAATAATTATGAGACTATCTAGGCATGGTCATTGTATATAGGCATCACGTCCGAGACAAGTAGACCGAAACAATTTTGCATCTACTACTATTACTCCACACATCGACCGCTATCCAGCATGCATCTAGTGTTTTAAGTTCATAAGAACAGAGTAACGCCTTAAGCAAGATGACATGATGTAGAGGGATAAACTCAAGTAATATGATATAAACCCCATCTTTTTATCCTCGATGGCAACAATACAATACGTGCCTTGCTGCCCCTACTGTCACTGGGAAAGGACACCGCAAGATTGAACCCAAAGCCAAGCACTTCTCCCATTGCAAGAACTATAGATCTAGTAGGCGAAACCAAACCAATAATTTGAAGAGACTTGCAAGGATATTATGAGCACACATAAAAAGTTCAGAGAAGAACCAAATATTTCTCATAGATAATCTTGTTCATAAATTCAGAATTCATCGGATCTCGACAAACACACTGCAAAAAGAGATTACATCGAATAGATCTCCTCGAAGACCGAGGAGAACTTTGTATTGAGATCCAGAGAGAGAGAGAGAGAAGAAGCCATCTAGATACTAGCTATGGACCCGAAGGTCTGTGGTAAACTACTCACAACTCATGGTGAGGGCGATGATGATGATTATGAAGAACTCCGTCATGGATCCCCCTCCGGTGGAGCTCCGGAACAGGCTCCAAGATGGGATCTCACGGGAACAGAAGGTTACGGCGGTGGAATTAGGGTTTTCTCTCTGTTGCCGAAGGTTTCAGGGTACGTTGACTTATATAGGAGGAAGGAGGACCCCGGGGGGGTGCTCGAGGGGCCCACGAGGCAGGGGGCGCACCCTAGGCAGGGGGGCGCGCCCCCACCCTCGTGGACACTCCGAGGCTCCCCTGACGTGGTTCTCAAGTCCCCTGTGCGTGATTTTCTCCAAAAATATATCTCGCGAAGGTTTCATTCCGTTTGGACTCCGTTTGATATCCTTTTTCTGCAAAACCCTGAAACACGCAAAAAACAGCAATCTGGACTGGGCCTTTGGGTTAGTAGGTTAGTCC
The DNA here is from genome assembly GCA_902687465.1 of Secale cereale. Lineage (NCBI taxonomy): Eukaryota > Viridiplantae > Streptophyta > Magnoliopsida > Poales > Poaceae > Secale > Secale cereale. The sequence goes on from LR738709.1 coordinate 418,683,509, forward strand.
AAAAATGATATAAAAGTGTATGATAAAGCCCATCAAACATCCAAGACTTCATAAATAATAGCAAGGAACAATCAAAAATTATAGATACGTAGGAGACGTATCAAGTGTCACGGGAGAGTTTCGTCAGCACGACGACATGGTGACGGTGATGATGAAGCTACCGGTGCAGGGCTTCGCCTAAGCACTGTAACGATATGACCGAGGTGTGTATCTATGGAGAGGGGCACCGCACACGGCTAAAATCAATTTGTCTGTCTATGAGGTGCCCCCTGGCCATGTATATAAAGGATGGAGGGAGGAGTAGGCCGGCCCTCATAGGGCGCGCCAAAGTGTGGAGTCCTACTAGGACTCCCTAGTCCTAGTAGGATTCCTCCTCCCATATGGAATAGGAAAAGGGGAAGGGAGAAGGAGAAGGAAGGAAGGGGGGGTGCCCCCTTTCCCTAGTCCAATTCGGACCAATCCATGGGGAAGGGGCGCGACCACCCTTGAGGCCTTTCTCTTCTTTCCCGTATGGCCCATGAAGGCCCAATACGAATTCCCGTAACTCTTCAGTACTCCGAAAAATACTCGAATCAGTCGGAACCTTTCTGATGTCCGAATATAGCCTTCCAATATATCGATCTTTACATCTTGACCATTTCGAGACTGTTCGTCATGTCCGTAATCTCATCCCGAACTCCGAACAAACGTCGGTCATCAAATCACATAACTCATAATACAAATCGTCATCGAACGTTAAGCGTGCGGACCCTACGGGTTCGAGAACTATGTAGACATGACCGAGACACTTCTCTGGTCAATAACCAATAGCGGAACCTGGATGCTCATATTTTTTTTGAGGAAATGACATTAGGAGAGGCTCCTACTGTGTTTGTATATAAATATACAGGAGTGTTACAATTGTGTTACATATGGCATTGCAACTACATGTGCACTTCATTCCCTGATCCCCTCACCTCAAGAACGAGAGGGGAGGGGGGGTGAGGTGCCAAGCAAGTTGAATGTGGTGTCTGCTTAGAGGTCAGTCAAGCAGGTGTGTAGAGAGCTAGGATAGAGAGTTACAATAGGCGATTACAGAGGCCTTTTGAGAGTCTTTTACTCTGTGCTGGAGTAGGCTAAAGTCCTCCTTGAAACGTGTCAACCAGGATGTTGTACTGGGGTTGATTCTTCTGAAGTGTTTGTTGTTGCGTTCTTTCCATAGGCTCCACGCTGCTATTAGGAAGATTTCCATGAAGAGGGGTCTAGAGTCTCCCCTATTGGTCTGATCAACTAAGTTTAGTCTGGAGTCTGACGTGGGCCAACGAATATCAACTTTTTCCCAGCACGCCCTGCTGAATGGGCACGTGAAAATCATGTGGTAACCGTTTCTTCGGTGTTTTGTCCGCAAAGGAGGCAATCAAGAACATCTCCAATGTCATAGTGTCTTCTCTTGAGCATGTTTCTTGTATTAAGCCGATCGATTAACAAGAGCCATCCGAATACCTTTATTCTCATTGTGCATTTGGATCGCCACAGGAGTTGGAAAGTTGGATGCCTTGGGGTGTGTCTGAAGCAGAATTTATAATAATCAGCAGCTTTAAAGTCAACTGCTCCCCAGGTGTAATACCAAACATCCGTGGATGAAGTGGAGGGGCTCAGGTGGGTGGACAGGTGCTTCAGGTGCTGGACTTCCTCGAGAGCTTCTGGTGACAAAGGTAAGTGGAACGTATCATGCAGTGTCGTGCTCTCCAAGAAACTGTTGATGGATATGTCTTCATCTCTGGCAAAGGAGAAGGCTCGAGGGTGTGATGTTTCAAGTATATCAGGTAGCCATAGATCTTTCCACAAGAGAGCAGATGCTCCATCTACCACTTGAACGCAGGAGATCCCACGATAGAGAGGTGTAAGTTTAAGTATATCACGCCACCAGAAGGACCCCATTAGGTCAAGGGCATGTGGGACTTTGCCTTGATAGTAAGTGTCCCAAATGAGGTGTACCCATGGTACATCCAGCTTGTTGTAGAACTTATGCAGGAACTTCATGAGTAAGGCTTCGTTTTGTAGTTTGATATTGAGGACCCCCAAGCCACCGTGCTTCTTTGGCTTGCAAACTAAGTCCCATGCGGCCAAGGAGTTGCATTTCTCCCCATGTTCTGTCATCTTGTTCCAAAGACATTTGCGTCTCCTGGATGCTCATATTAGTTCCTACATATTCGACGAAGATCTTTATCGATCAAACCGCACAACAACATACGTTGTTCCCTTTGTCATCGGTATGATACTTGCCCAAGATTCGATCATCGGTATCATCATACCTAGTTCAATCTCGTTACCGGCAAGTCTCTTTACTCGTTCCGTAATACATCATCTCGTGACTAACTCATTAGTCATTTGCTTGCAAGGCTTATTACGATGTGTATTACCGAGAGGGCCCAGAGATACCTCTCCGACACTCTGAGTGACAAATCTTATTCTCGATCTATGCCAACACCACAAACACCTTCGAAGACACCTGTAGAGAATCTTTCCAATCACCCAGTTACGTTGTGACGTTTGATAGCACACAAGGTGTTCCTCCGGTATTCGGGAGTTGCATTATCTCATAGTCATAGGAACATGTATAAGTCATGAAGAGAGCAATAGTAGTAAAACTAAACGATCAAGTTGCTAAGCTAACAGATGGGTCTTGTCCATCACAGCATTCTCATAATGATGTGACCGCGTTGATCAAATGACAACTCATGTCTATGGTTAGGAAACATAACCATCTTTGATTAACGAGCTAGTCTAGTAGAGGCATACTAGGGACACTCTGTTTTGGTCTATGTATTCACACATGTACTGAGTTTCCGGTTAATACAATTCTAGCATGAATAATAAACATTTATCATGATATAAGGAAATATAAATAACAACTTTATTATTTTCTCTAGGGCATATTTCCTTCAGTCTCCCACTTGCACTAGAGTCAATAATCTAGTTCACATCGCTATGTGATTTAATATCGATAGTTCACATCGCTATGTGAATAACACCCACAGTTCACATCGCCATGTGACCAACACCAAAAGGGTTTACTAGAGTCAATAATCTAGTTCACATCGCCATGTGATTAGCACCCAAAGAGTACTAAGGTGTGATCATGGTTTGCTTCGTGAGAGAAGTTTAGTCAGCGGGTCTATTACATTCAGATCCGTATGTATTTCGCAAATTTCTATGTCTACAATGCTCTGCATGGAGCTACTCTAGCTAATTGCTCCCACTTTCAATACGTATCCAGATTGATACTTAGAGTCATGTGGATTAGTGTCAAAGCTTGCATCAGTGTAACTATTTACGACGAACTCTTTATCACCTCCATAATCGAGAAATATTTCCTTAGTCAGCCAGTAACTAAGGATAATTTTGACCGCTGTCCAGTGATCTATTCCTGGATCACTTTTGTACCTCCTTGCCAAACTCATGGCAAGGTACACAACATGTTTGGTACACATCATGGCATACTTTATAGAACCTATGGCTGAGGCATATGGAATGACTTTCATTCTTTCTCTATCTTCTGTCGTGGTCGGGTTTTGAGTCTTACTCAACTTCATACCTTGGAACACAGGCAAGAACTCTTTCTTTGACTGTTCCATTTTGAACTACTTCAAAAACTTGTCAAGGTATGTACTCATTTAAAAAACATATCAAGCATCTTGATCTATCTCTATAGATCTTGATGCTCAATATGTAAGCAGCTTCACCGAGGTCTTTATTTGAAAAACTCCTTTCAAACACTCCTTTATGCTTTCCAGAAAATTCTACATCATTTCTGATCGACAGTATGTCGTTCACATATACTTATCAGAAAGGTTGTAGTGCTCCCACTCACTTTCTTGTAAATACAGTGCTCCTTTAGGATCGACAAAAACCTTCTGGTTGCATCACATACAACTCTTCTTTAAGATATCCATTAAGGAATGCAGTTTTGACATCCATTTGCCAGATTTCATAATCATAAAATGCGGCAATTGCTAACATGATTCGGACAGACTTAAGCATCGCTACGGGTGAGAAAATCTCATCGTAGTCAACTCCTTGAACTTGTTGAAGACCTTTCGCAGCAAGTCGAGCTTTGTAGATAGTAACATTACCATCGGCGTCAGTATTCCTCTTAAAGATCCATTTATTTTCAATGGCTTGCCGATCATCGGGCAAGTCAACCAAAGTCCACACTTTGTTCTCATACATGGATCCCATCTCAGATTTCATGGCCTGAAGCCATTTTGTGGAATCTGGGCTCATCATCGCTTCCTCATAGTTCGTAGGTTCATCATGGTCTAGTAACATGACTTCCAGAACTGGGTTACCGTACCACTCTGGCGCGTAACGCACTCTGGTTAACCTACGAGGTTCAGTAGTAACTTGATCTGAAGTTTCATGATCATCATCATTAGCTTCCTCGCCGATTGGTGTAGGAATCACTGGAACTAGTTTCTGTGATGTACTATTTTCACAATTTGGGAGAAGGTACAATTACCTCATCAACTTCATCTTTTCTCCCACTCACTTCTTTCGAGAGAAACTCCTTCTCTAGAAAGGATCCATTCTTAGCAACGAATATCTTGCCTTTGGATCTGTGATAGAAGGTGTACCCAACAGTTTCCTTTGGGTATCCTATGATAACAAATTTCTCCGACTTGGGTTCGAGCTTACCAGGTTTAAGCTTTTTCACATAAGCATGGCAACCCCAAACTTTAAGAAACAACAACTTTGGTTTCTTGCCAAACCACAGTTCATAAGACGTCATCTCAACGGATTTAGATGGTGCCCTTATTTAATGTGAATGCAGCTGTCTCTAATGCATAACCCAAAACGATAGTGGTAAATCGGTAAGAGACATCATAGATCGCACCATATCTAATAAAGTACGGTTACGATGTGCAGACACACCATTATGCTGTGGTGTTCCGGGTGGTGTGAGCTGTGAAACTATTCCACATTGTTTTAAATGAAGACCAAACTCGCAACTCAAATATTCGCCTCCGCGATCAAATCGTAGAAACTTAATTTTATTGTTACGATGATTCTCTACTTCACTCTGAAATTCTTTGAACTTTTCAAATGTTTCAGACTTGTGCTTCATCAAGTAGATATACCCATATCTGCTCAAATCATCAATGAAGGTCAGAAAATAACGACACCCGCCGCGAGCCTCAACACTCATCAGTCCACATACATCAGTATGTATGATTTCCAACAAATCAGTTGCTCGCTCCATTGTTCCGGTGAACGGAGTTTTAGTCATCTTGCCCATGAGGCATGGTTCGCAAGCACCAAGTGATTCATAATCAAGTGATTCCAAAAGCCCATCAGCATGGAGTTTCTTCATGCACTTACACCAATATGACCTAAACGGCAGTGCCACAAATAAGTTGCACTATCATTATCAACTTTGCATCTTTCGGCTTCAATAATTTGAATATGTGTATTACTACGATCGAGATCCAACAAACTATTTTCATTGGGCGTATGACAATCAAAGGTTTTATTCATGTAAACAGAATAACAATTATTCTATGACTTTAAATGAATAACTGTATTGCAACAAATATGATCAAATCATATTCATGCTCAACGCAAGTGCCAAATAACATTTATTTAGGTTCTACACTAATCCCGAAAGTATAGGGAGTGTGCGACGATGATCATATCAATCTTCGAACCACTTCCAACACACATCGTCGCTTCACCTGTAACTAGTCTCTGTTCATTCTGCAACTCATGTTTCGAGTTACTAATTTTAGCAACTGAACCGGTATCAAATACCCAGGGGTCGTTATGAACACTAGTAAAGTATACATCAATAATCTGTATATCAAATATACCTTTGTTCACTTTGCCATCCTTCTTATCTGCCAAGTATCTAGGGCAGTTCCACTTCTAGTGACCATTTCCTTTGCAGTAGAAGCACTTAGTTTCAAGCTTGAGTTTAGCTTTGGGTTTCGTCACGGGAGTGACAACTTGCTTGTCATTCTTCTTGAAGTTCCCCTTCTATCCCTTTGCCATTTACTTGAAACAAGTGGTCTTGTTAACCATCAACACTTGATGCTCTTTCTTGATTTCTACCTTCGCCGATTTCAGCATCACGAAGAGCTCGGGAATTACTTTCGTCATCCCTTGCATATTATAGTTCATCACGAAGTTCTACTAACTTGGTGATAGTGACTAGTGAACTTTGTCAATTACTATATTATCTGGAAGATTAACTCCCACTTGATTCAAGCAATTGTAGTACCCAGAAAATTTGAGCACATGCTCACTGGTTGAGCTATTCTCCTCCATCTTGTAGGCAAAGTACGGTCAGAGGTCTCATAGCTCTCGACACGGGCGTGAGTATGGAATACTAATTTCAACTCTTGGAACATCTTATATGCTCCATGGCGTTCAAAATGTTTTTGAAGTCCCGGTTCTAAGCCGTAAAGCATGGTGCACTAAACTATTAAGTAGACATCATATTGAGCTTTGCCAAATGTTCATAACATTTGCATCTACTACTACAATAGATCTGTCACCTAGCGGTGCATCAAGGGCATAATACTTCTATGCGGCGATGCGGATAATCCTCAGATCACGGACCTAGTCCGCATCATTGCTACTAACATATTTTAACTTATATTTCTCTAGGAACATATAAAAATAAACGGGGAGCTACATCACGAGCTATTGATCTACAACATAGATATGCTAATACTACCAGGACTAAGTTCAAGATAAATTAAAGTTCAATTAATCATATTACTAAAACTCCCACTTAGATAGACATCCCTCTAGTCATCTAAATGATCACGTGATCCAAATCAACTAAACCATGTTCGATCATCACGTGAGATGGAGTAGTTTTCAATGGTGAACATCTTATGTTGATCATATCTACTATATGATTCATGCTCGACCTTTCGGTCTCCAGTTTTCCGAGGCCATGTATGTACATGCTAGGCTCGTCAAGTTTAACCCGAGTATTCTGCATGTGCAAAACTGTCTTACACCCGTTGTATTTGAACATAGAGCTTATCACACCCGATCATCACGTGGTGTCTCATCACGACGAACTTTCGCAATGGTGCATAATCAGGGGGAACACTTGTACCTTGAAATTTTTGTAAGGGATCATCTTATAATGCTACTGCCGTACTAAGCAAAATAAGAAGCATAATAAGATAAACTTCACATGCAATCAAAATATGTGACATGATATGGCCATCATCAACTTGTGCTTTTGATTTCCATCTCCAAAGCATCGTCATGATCTACATTGTCACCGGCTTGACACCATGATCTTCATCGTAGCGTCGTGGTCGTCTCGCCAACTATTGCTACTACTACCATCGCTAAATCATAGTGATAAAGTAAAGCAATTACATGGCCTTCGCAATTCATACAATAAAGAGACAACCATAAGGCTCCTGCCGGTTGCCGGTAACTTTACAAAACATGATCTACAATAACGTATAACTCATCACGTCTTGACCATATCACATCACAACATGCCCTGCAAAAACAAGTTAGACGTCCTCTACTTTGTTGTTGCGAATTTTACGTGGCTGCTACGGGCTTAGCAAGAACCGTTCTTACCTACGCATACAAAAACCACAATGATTTTTCTTCAAGTGTGCTGTTTTAACCTTCACAAGGACCGGGCGTAGCCACACTCGATTCAAGTAAAGTTGGAGAAACTGACACCCGCCAGCCACCTGTGTGCGAAGCACGTCGGTAGAACCAGTCTCGCGTAAGCGTACGCATAGTGTCAGTCTAGGCCACTTCATCCAACAATACCGTCGAATCAAAGTATGACATGCTGGTAAGCAGTATGACTATTATCGCCCACAACTCATTGTGTTCTACTCGTGCATATCATCTACGCATAGACCTGGCTCATGATGCCACTATTGGGGAACGTAGTATTTCAAAAAAATTCCTACGATCACGCAAGATCTATCTACTAGAAGCATAGAACCGAGAGGGAAGAGTGTGTCTACGTACCCTCGTAGACCGAAAGCGGAAGCGTCTACTGACGCGGTTGATGTAGTCGAACGTCCTTGCGATCCAACCGATCCAAGCACCGAACGTATGACACCTCCGCGTTCAGCACATGTTCAGCTCGATGACGTCCCCCGAGCTCTTGATCTAATTGAGCGTCACGGGAGATTTTCATCAGCACGACGGCGTGGTGACGGTGATTCTGAAGCTACCGATGCAGGGCTTCGCCTAAGCACTGCAACAATATGACCGAGGTGTGTATCTGTGGAGAGGGCACTGCACACGGCTAAAATCAATTTGTCTGTCTATGGGGTGCCCCTAGCCACGTATATAAAGGATGGAGGGAGGAGTAGGCTGGCCCTCATAGGGCGCACCAAAGTGTGGAGTCCTACTAGGACTCCCTAGTCCTAGTAGGATTCCTCCTCCCATATGGAATAGGAAAAGGGGAAGGAACAAGGAGAAGGAAGGAAGGGGCACCCCCTTTCCCTAGTCCAATTCGGACCAGTCCATGGCGAAGGGGCGCGACTACCCTTGAGGCCTTTCTCTTCTTTCCCGTATGGCCCATTAAGGCCCAATACGAATTCCCGTAACTCTCCCGTACTCCGAAAAATACTCGAATCACTCGGAACCTTTTCGATGTCCGAATATAGCCTTCCAACATATCGATCTTTATGTCTCGACCATTTCGAGACTGTTCGTCATGTCCGTGATTTCATCCGGGACTCCGAACAAATGTCGGTCATCAAATCACATAACTCATAATACAAATCATCATCGAACGTTAAGCGTGCGGACCCTATGGGTTCGAGAACTATGTAGACATGACCGAGACATTTCTCTAGACAATAACCAATAGTGGAACCTGGATGCTCATATTGGTTCTTACATATTCTACAAAGATCTTTATCGGTCAAACCGCACAACAACATATGTTGTTCCGTTTGTCATCGGTATGTTACTTGCCCAAGATTTGATCATCGGTATCATCATACTTAGTTCAATCTCGTTACCGGCAAGTCTCTTTACTCGTTCCATAATACATCATCTCGTGACTAACTCATTACTCATTTGCTTGCAAGGCTTATTACGATGTGTATCACCGAGAGAGCCCAGAGATACCTCTCCGACACTCTGAGTGACAAATCCTATTCTCGATCTATGCCAACCCCACAAACACCTTCAGAGACACCTGTAGAGCATCTTTATAATCACCCTGTTACGTTGTGACGTTTGATAGCACACAAGGTGTTCCTCCGGTATTCGGGAGTTGCATAATCTCATAGTCACAGGAACATGTATAAGTCATGAAGAAAACAATAGGAGTAAAACTATACGATCAAGTTGCTAAGCTAACGGATGTGTCTTGTCCATCACATCATTCTCCTAACGATGTGATTGCGTTGATCAAATGACAACTCATGTCTATGGTTAGGAAACATACCATCTTTGATTAACGAGCTAGTCTAGTAGAGGCATACTAGGGACACTCTGTTTTGGTCTATGTATTCACACATGTACTAAGTTTCCGGTTAATACAATTCTAGCATGAATAATAAACATTTATCATGATATAAGGAAATATAAATAACAACTTTATTATTGCCTCTAGGGCATATTTCCTTCAACTGCATTATCACCCAGGAAAAGTCAACGTCGTGGCAGATGCTTTGAGTCGTAAGAGTTATGTTAACACACTCCTAACCGGAGGTTTACCCCAGGAGTTAGCAGATGATCTCACAGACTTGCAGTTGGAGATAGTCCCTAGAGGCTATGTTGCCACACTGGAAATTCAGTCCACTTTGTTGGGAAAGATTCAAGAAGCCCAGAGGTCAGATAAAGGAATTGCTGAAATAAAGGACATAATGAGCCAATGAAAATCAGAAGGATTTCGTGAGGATGAATACGGAACACAGTGGTTCAAAGAGCATTTTTACATGCCCAATGACCCGGAGATCAGGAAGTTGATTCTTCAGGAAGCTCATGATTCTCCTTACTCGATACACCTAGGCAACACCAAGATGTACTTGGATTTGAAGCAGAATTTCTGGTGGACCGGTATGAAGAAGGACATTGCCGAGTATGTAGCGGTATGTGACGTCTATCAGAGAGTTAAGGAGAACATCAGAAACCAACAGGGTTACTACAGTTGTTACCGATACCATATTGGAAGTGGGATAAGCTCGGAATGGATTTTATCACAGGATTACCCAGGAAATGATAAGGCTACGATTCTATCTGGGTTATAGTTGATCGCTTGACTAAAGTAGCTCACTTTATCCCCGTGAAGACCACTTATATGAGTGCTAAGTTGGCCAAGATATACATGAACAGGATAGTATGCCTGCATGGAGTTCCGAGGACCATCGTATCAGATAGAGGAACATAGTTTACATTGAAGTTTTGGAAGCAGTTGCACGAGACTTTTGGTACTAAACTTGAGTTCAGTACAACCTTTCATCAACAGACAGATGGACAGACAGAGAGAGTCAATCATATTCAGGAGGACATGTTCAGAGCTTCTGCGCTAAATTATGGTTCTAGTTGGGACAATCACTTGCCTTACAGAAATAGTTATCTTACGGCAATAGTTACCAGACTAGTCTGCAGATGGCCCCTTTCGAGGCTTTGTACGGAAGGAGGTGGAGGACACCGTTGATGTGGGATGAAGTCGGAGACCGCAAATTATTTGGACCGGATTTAATCCGGGATTCAGAAGAAGGTCAAGTTGATCCGTGAAAGACTCAAGATAGCCTAGTCAAGACAGAAAAGTTATGCCGATACTGAACGCAAGGAGGTAACCTACGAAGTTGGAGATGGAGCATATCTTCGTGTGTCCCCACTTCGAGGAGTTAAGCGTTTTGGAGTTAAGGGTAAATTGGCACGACGATTTGTGGGACCGTATAGAGTTTTGGAACGCCGAGGAGAAGTAGCTTATCAGCTAGAGTTACCCAAAACTTTGTCTGGAGTTCATGATGTGTTTCACATTTCCCAGTTGAAGAAGTGCCACACAGAGATGGCCGATATTTCACTACGAGATACAGTGCCCCTGGAAGCAATTCAGTTAGAGAGTGATCTAACATATCAGGAGAAGCCTGTCAAGATTCTCGAGTTTGCCGACAGAGTTACTCGCAGCAAGGTCATCAAGTTTTGCAAAGTTCAGTGGAGTCACCATACAGAGGACGAAGCCACTTGGGAACGAGAGGAAGACCTTCGACAGGACCACCCACACCTTTTTGCTTGCCAACCTGAATCTCGAGGGCGAGATTCATCTTAAAGGGGGTAGGTTTGTAACATCCCAATTTTCAATTTGGATGTTAACATATAGATCATTCATATGCATTTATTCCTTGAGCATTGTGAAATTGATTGTTGTTTGGAAATCGATCCAAGAGAATTTAAGCAACTCAAGGACCCAAGTGAGAGAGTTGGAAGTTTTCCAAAAGGACTCACACTTTTATTATTTTCCAAGTGGGGTTGGATCAAATATTATTTTACCAATTTTCATTTTCAATATTTTTAAAATAAGGAGAGAAGATAATATGACTTCTTCAAAACAGAATAAAAATGTCGGAAATTGAATTTAGAGTAAAAAATATATATATTTGATTTTTATTTGTAAAAGTATTTTTTTATTTGCACTAAAATGTTTATTTTTATTTTAGTAATTTAGGCCGAGAAAAATGTTCCCCGGGTCATAAATAAGGCCATAAGTACATGTGAATTTTCCTGTGATTTAAAAAATAATAGTTATTGCGTTTTTCTATTTTCTGTATTTTCGGAAAAATAGTTTTATAAAAAAATCTTTTCAAACCGAACTGGGCCGAAGCCCAGCCGGCCCGACTGCGCCGCGCCTTCCCTCCCATGCGCGGCTCGGACTCGCCGGAGTCCGGCGCGCACACGCCGCCCGTCGCCCCTCCTCAAGGCAGGAGCCGCCCCGGGCCCTTTATATAGCCGCCGTCCCCCTTCTCTTCTCACCCCACCGTCCCCCTTCTCTTCTCACCCCACCGTCGCCTTAGCCGCCGCCGCGCACTTCGCCACCGCGCCGCTGCCTGCTCGCCGTAGACCGCCGCCTCGTCGCCGCCCCTCACCACCTCCCACCGCCTCTCCCCGCCTCCCTGGAGCCGCCGCCACCCGCCACCCGCCGTCGGACCCGACCCGAACCGGCCGCCGGTTTTTTTTAAACCGCCCGAACCGCTCCGATTTATTTTTTTAGATCGGTTTTCGTAAAACTCGGTTTTGTTTTTTTAGATTAGATCTATTTAGAGACCGTTCACTGTTTAGATCTAAATAGCGAGCATTCTTTCGATAGTTTTTTCTTTTTCTGTTAATTTTCCGCCATGGACCTTTGCGCGTTTAAAATTCTTTCAAAACAGTCCCTAGTTTTTAAACGTTCACTACTTCTTACTCGTTTGTCGGAATTATATTAAACCAATGCCAAACTCTTTGTTTTGATCTCATCTATCCATAAAACCAACTCAAATTTATTTTTGAAAGATTTAAAATTTGAATTCAAACAGATTTGAATTTGAACTTCTTTTGATCGTAACTTGAGTTTCGTAACTCCTTTTGAGTCGATTCTTTTTGCAAATCAAAGCTCTTGACCTAAACTTTCTGATAAGACCAAATCCATCTAATTTTGGTACTGTTAGATTTTTTCTGCTACAAGAGTTATTCGCTCGTTTTCAAAGTTTTCCGAGATGTTTTCTTCGATTCTTTTGCATGATTGCTTATTTATGCTATTGTTTGCTTGCGATAGAATTTCCGGAGTGCGAAGCTTGCTACTGCGAGTCTCTAGGGTTCAACGGTCATCAGCAAGGAAACTTACATTTTGATCATACTCTCCAATACCCAGTTTTACTTGCATTAGTTATATCCTCAAAGATTTGCATGAGTAGAACTTGGATACATGTGGTATTGCTATGTAGTTCATGAGGTAGGAACCTATGGCTTGTGATCAACCCCGGGATTATACATTTTGTTACTTATTGCTTAGTCATTCTCGTAGACATGGATTGGTATGTGACATTCATGAAAGTTGCGAGAGTAACAATAGCTAATGGAAAGTTTAAGTTGGTAACATTAATACACATCTGGGTGGATTGGTTGCAGGGCACCTGGAGAATCCAATGTTATCCTAGGAGATCCCGGAGGAACCGTGTGATCATCCTATGGAATGCCACCCAGGATCAAAAGGATCATATACCATTCATGACTAGAAACTTATGTGTGCAGCCACAAGCCATTATGGGCTCCGGCATAGTTGAGTATGTTGTGTGAGCTCTTTCAGTGGTATACTAGCAGACGTAGGGAAAAGTAGGTGTACCAGTCTACCCAGAGGAAAGAGTTAATGCTTCTGAAAGTTTATGTCTCGATCTTCTGATCATGGATGCGGTCGAGACCTGTGGGGAAAAGTGCGCAAACCTCTGCAGAGTGTACAAACTATTCATGAATAGCCGTGTCTCCGGTTATGGACATCTTGAGTATCCTGGTATTTGAATTATTGATTGATCTCACCACTCTATTAATTCAACTGTTGGGTTACTAATGACATTGGTGAATTTTGGGATTGAGATGGAGGAACCTTCTCAATATTGTTTAATTCAACTTAGTAGTAAATAAACTTATTCCTTTGTTGTAGGGAAAAACTAGCTTGATGCAAAAATAAACCTTACAACCTCCATCAGCCAAATATGCATATAATAGTAGATATTTGTTCATCATTATTGCTACAGTGTGACTTTGCCAGCATATTCAATGTGCTGACCTAGACGGCTGCAACGTCTCACATTGCAGAGTTTTCTGACAAAGATTAAGGTGCGATAGGTCATTGTCATGCACTCAGTGTTTGCCGTGGAGTTGGATGGACTCAACTGATCTTTGATGCTTCCGCAATTTAATTTTTAGTTGGCCTTCAACCATATTTTTGTAATAATACTCTTTATGAGGATCTCCATGTAATAAATGTGTGATTGAAACTCTATTGTAATTCCTCAAGTATTATGTGTGTCAGCATACCGATCCAGCGATGACACTTAAGCCCAAAGACTTTGATCCATTGGGATTGTGGTCGCTACATTATGACATTTCCATAGCCATTCTGAGATATATTGCCATGCACTTCCATCATATAGATGACTTGAGGATTCATTTTCATATTGCTTTGCATGATCATAAGGCAGCTAGCATGATATTTTCCTTGCTTGTCTGTTTTTTGATATCTTTGCTATGCTAGATCATTGCACATCCTGGTACACTGCCAAAGGCATTCATATAGAGTCATACTATGTTCTTTTGAGTTATAAGTAAAATAAGTATGACGGTTATCATTATTCCTTATTAGAGCATTGCACTAGTGAGTAAAGGATGATGGAGACCATGATTCCCCCACAAGTCGGGATGAGACTCCAAAAAAAGAAAAAGAAAAAGAAAAAGGAAAGGAAAAAGGAAAAAAGAAAAGAAAGAAAAAAAGAGAAGGAGAAAGAGAAGGGGAATGCTAATTCCACACTTGTGCTTCAAAGTAGCACCATGTTTTTCATATAGAGAGTCTCCTATGTTGTCACTCTCATATACTGGTGGGAATTTTCTGTAGTAGAGTTTGATGCATACCCACTTAGTTTCATATTGAACTTTCATACACTTATAGCTCTTAGTGCATCCATTGCATGACAATCCTTACTCCTTGCATTGATATCTATTGATGGGCATCTCCATAGCCCATTAAATTGCCTAGTTGATGTGAGACTTTCTCCCTTATTTTGTCTACTACCACAACATTCTATTCCACCTATATTGCTATATCCATGGCTTGCGCTCATGTATTGCGTGAGAGTTGAAAATGCTGAAGCGCGTTAAAAAGTATGAACCAATTGCTTGACTCACACCGGGGTAGTTCATAATTTATACTTTGTGTTAAGAAGACAGAGCATGACAAGGTTATATGATTTTGCAGGGATAACGTTCTTTAGCATTTAATATTTTGAAAGACATGATTGTTTGTTGGGATTCCTGAGTATTGATGTCTTTATGTCAAATTACAGAATATTGCTTTGAATCATTCATGTCTTAATATTCATGCCATGATTAGATATATGATCAAGATTATGCTAGGTCGCATTCCGTGTCAAAAATTATCTTTTTTATCATTTACCTACTCGAGGACGAGCAGAATTAAGGTTGGGGATGCTGATACATCTCCGTCGTATCTATAATTTTTTATTGTTCCATGCCAATATTATTGAACTTTTACATACTGTTGGCAACAATTTATATGATTTATTTGGACTAACCTATTGATCCAGTGCCCAGTGCCAGTTCCTATTTGTTGCATGTTTTTGTTTCACAGAAAATCCATATCAAACGAAGTCCAAACGCGATAAAAATTTATGGAGAATTATTTTGGAATATATGTGATTTTTTAGACTTAGAATCAATGCAAACGGGGCCCACAGTGATCACAACCCACCAGGGCGCGCCGGGCGCCCCTAGCGCACCCAGGTATCTTGTGCCCTCCTCGAAGGTCGGTCGGGGCCCTTCCTCTGGCCCAATAAAGCTAATTTATGGAAACTAACTGTGTTAAAATTTTAGCGCAATCAGAGTTACGGATCTCCGAATATTTAAGAAACGGTGAAGGGACAGATGAGGGTTTCACCTATGCAGTGGCGTAACCTCTCTATTCCTGCTGTAATTCTCTACTTAAACATGGTCCTCAACAGTACATACTATTTCCCAATGATATGTGGTTATCCTATGATGTTTGAGTAGTTCTATTATGTCCTATGGGTGAAATTTTTATGATTGGTTTAAATTTCTTGTGGTTATGTTGCTGTCCCTTGGTACCCATCATATGAGCGCGTGTGTGGTTCACACCATAGGGTAGTTGTATGATGATAGGACTATGTATTGGAGTGCAAGGGTGACAAGAGCTTCAGATGGGCACATAAATTGATGTATATGGGATTGAAGGGGGACCAATATATCTTAAGGCTATGGTTGGGTTTTACCTTAGTGAACGATAGTAGTTGCGGATGCTTGCTAGAGTTCCAATCATAAGTGTATAGAATTCCAAGCAAGGGACGACATGTTAGCAGTGGCCTCTCCCACATAAAAACTTACTATCAATCTAGTAACGTTGTTGATGGCCTATGGACAAATCATTCTCTTGTGTTACAAAAGGCTTGCTACTACACTACTTTATTTATTGTCTTCCAATTTATTTCAAGTTTTATTCTCACTAAGTACTTCTAGTTTATTCTTGTTTTAGATAAAGCAAACGTTAAGGTGCGTAGAGTTGTATCGGTGGTCGATAGAACTTGAGGGAATATTTGTTCTACCTTTAGCTCCTCGTTGGGGTCGACACTCTTATTTATCGAAGAAGGCTACACATGATCCCCTACACTTGTGGGCTATCAATGGTGTTCCAGAAAGGTCTGCCAAATATAATGGGACAAGTCATCTTGTGGGGAACCAAGAACTAGAAAATCAGTAGGATATTTTGTTTTCCCACACAAGACTTCAAAATCTCTAACAATCCCAAGTGGTGTGATGGTGTCTCTATAGGTAAGTTTAATTGTAACATCTATTCTTCTATTTCAGCGGGTGCTATGTCATTCATAATTTATTGATAGAGATTAAGGAATAGCACTTACGCTAGCACCTATGTCACATAAACAATGATAACGATGATCTCCTATTTTAACGGAGACAACAGGCATGCTTACAACAGGTCTATATTTTCCTTTTCCATCAGGTTTAGGAATTCTAGCAGCTTCACCAATGAAGTAAATAACATGCCCATCAATATTATCAACCAAGAGATCTTTAACCATAGCAACACTAGGCTCTACTTCAATTTGCTCAGGAGGATTAGGTGCTTTAATATTACTTCTATGATCATACTTGAAACCTTAGCATGCTCCTTTATCTTAACAGGAAAAGGTGGTTTATCAATATAAGTTGTAGGAACAACATGATCAACATTGTAAATGATTGTTTCTTCTTTAGTAGCTACCGGTTCTTTGATTTATTTTTTAATAGGGGGGTGATACTTAAACCACTTCTCTTTTGGGCGATCAAAATGTGTAGCAAAAGATTCACAAAAAGAGGCTACTATCTTAGTGTCAAGTCCATACTTAGTGCTAAACTTTTGAAAAACATCTGTATTCATAAAAGATTTAACACAATCAAACTTAAGCTTAATACCTGACTCTTTACCTTCATCGAGTTCCCAATCTTCAGAGTTGCATTTAATTCTTTCTAGGAGATCCCACCTGAATTCAATAGTCTTCTTCTTATAAGAACCGACACAAGAAGTATCAAGCATGGATTGATCATTACGAGAAAGCCAAGCATAGAAGTTCTGAATAATTATTTCTCTCGAGAGCTGATGATTGGGGCATGAATATAACATTGACTTAAGCCTCCCCCAAGCTAGAGCGATACTTTCTCATTCACGAGGCAAAAAATTATATATATAATTCCTATCATGATGAACTAGATGCATAGGATAATGTTTTCGGTGGAACTCCAATTCCAAGATCCAATATCATTGCATAGCTTATACCATTTCAATGCCTTTTCCTTCAAAGATAAAGGGAAAACCTTCTTATTAGCTTCATCTCTGGGTAAACCAGCAAGCTTAAATAATCTGCAAATTTCATCCACATATATTAAGTGCATATCAGGATGTTCAGTTCCATCTCCTGCATAAGGATTAGCTAGCAGTTGTTCTATCATACCCGAAGAAATCTCATATTCAAAATTTTCATTAGGTGCAGCAGGTTGAGGGGCAACTAATTGTGCTTCCTCTCAAGGTGAAGATACCCCGAACAAACCCCTCAAAGGATTGTTCTCCATAGTAACAAGTGACAATAAATTTCAGCACATAGTAATAATATTTCCTTACCAATTTCCACTTACGAAGAGCGCTTCACTCCCCGGCAACAGCGTCAGAAAAGAGTATTGATGGCCCACAAGTATAGGGGGTCAATTTTAGTCCTTTTGATAAGTAATAGTGTTGAACCCAATGAGGAGCAGAAGGAAATAACAAGTGGTTTTCAACAAGGTAATGTCTGCAGGTACTGAAATTGTCGGTAACAGATAGTTTGATAGCAAGATAATTTGTAACAAGCAAGTAGCAGTAAAGGTAAATAGTATGCAACAAGTTTTCCCAATCATTTTGTGGCAAAGGACAGGCCAAAATGGTTTCTTATAATAAGCAAAGTGTTCTTGAGGGTACAGGAGAATTTCATCTAGTCACTTTCACCATGTTGGCTTGATTTGTGTTCCTTACTTCGACAATTTGATATGTGTGTGGATCGGTGTTTAGGTGTTGTTCTTACTTGAAGAAACCTCCTACTTATGATTAACCCCCTCGCAAGCATCCGCAACCATGAGAAAAGTATTAAGATAAAATCTAACCATAGCATTAAACATTTGGGTCCAAATTGGTCCCTTACAAAGTAGCGCATAAACTAGGGTTTAAGCTTCTGTCAATCTAGCAACCCATCATCTAATAACTACTCCACAATGCATTCCCTTAGGCCCAAATATGTTGAAGTGTCCTGTAGTTAACGTTGACATGACACCACTAAGGGAATCACAGCATACATATGATATGAATATCAAACACATATCAAGTTCACATGATTACTTGCAACATGATTTCTCCCGTGACCTCAAGAACTTAAGTAACTACTCACAAGTGATAAACATACTCAAGATCAGAGGGGTAGTAAATAGTATAATGGATCTGAACAAATAATCTTCTACCAAATAAACCATATAGTAATCAACTACAAGATGTAATCAACACTACTAGTCACCCACAAGTACCAATCTGACGTTCCGATACAAAGATGGAACACAAGAGATGAATTAGGGTTTGAGAGGAGATGGTGTTGTTGAAGATGTTGATGAAGATTGGCCTCCCAAAGATGAGAGGGTTGTTGGTGATGACGATAGCTTTGATTTCCCCCTCCGGGAGGGAAGTTCCCCCGGCAGAATCGCTCAGCCGTAGGGAAAAAGTGCTCCTGCCCAAGTTTCACCTCGAGACGGTGGCGCTGCATCCCGAAATTCCTCTCCTTGATTATTTTAGGTCAAAATGACTTATATACCAGAAGATGGGCACCAAAGGTGGGCCGAGGAGGGCACAACCCACCAGGGCGCGCCTGGGGGCCCTGGCGCACCCCGGTGGGCCGTGCCCACCTGGTGGGCCCCCTCTGGTACTTATTTGCTCCAATAATTCTTAAATATTGCATAAAAAATCTCCATGAAGTTTCAACTCATTTGGATTTGTGTGCAGAATAGGTGGCCTCGCATTGCTTTTTCAGGTCCAGAATTTCAGGTGCCGGTATTCTCCCTCTTGATATAAACCTTGCATATTATGAGAGAAAAAGGCATTAGAATTACTCCAAAAGGCATTATTATGCATAAAAATATTATAAATAACAGTAGGAATACATGATGCAAAATAGACGTATCAGCCACACCCTAGTCGGTTGGGGTGGATGAACAGGTCCCGTTGAAGGATTGATGAATAGTAGCCGGTGGAGGCTGGAGGAAGTCGATGGTGGATGAAGAGTAGCCCATGGAGGCTGGAGCGAGGCAGTAGACGGTGATCCACAGTAGCACATGGAGTCCCGTTTTCCGGTACCCCGCACCTCTTCCAATGAACAAGACCCCATTTCAACTGTAGGTGGTTAACGAGAAGTTCGTTTCTTCTGTTTTGCGGTATGCCACACCCCTCCTGATGAATAGGACCATGTGTCAACCGTAGGTGGTTGGCAAGAAGTTCATTTTGTCCGTTTTGCGGTATGCCAGACCCCTCTTGATCAACATGACCCTGTTTCAACCGTAGTCAGTCGAATAGAACTCAGTTTCGTCCATTTTGCGGTATGCCAGACCCTGAGCAGATCAACTGGTTCCCATTTCGGTTATTCTGTCCAAGCAGGTTGCTCTAGATGGACAGGATGCAAGCCGACCCAGTCGCTTGGCTCTCGATGAACACGACGAAGTTTCCATCTTTCAAACCCAGCTGGTTGGCTACAAGTGAACACGACGCCATTGTTTTACACGCTCAAGGCCACACCCGTATGTACGTACATGGACGTCTTTTTTGCACCATTGTTGTACGTACGTGTACGATTTAGACTGGACTGCCTGAACTGCTATGTTGGGGACTCTACTTCGACACGTGCCACTCCTTAACGTCCACAGTATCGTTGCCTAGAGACCGAGTGACCAGTATCGTTGCTTTGATCGGGTGGGTCCCAGTTGTGAGGGAGGATAAGGAGGCCCTTCCTGGCATTCGAAGATATATTTGGTGGGTCCCAGCTGTTAGGTGGAGGATTTGATTTTTTCACGTAACACTTCCTTGCATGTGAAGATGTTGCTAGTGAGTCCCAGCTGTTAGGGGAGGAATCATTTTTTTGCGTAATAGGGAGGCACTTCCTTCCATGCAAAGATATAGCTAGTCGGCCCCAGCTGTCAGTGGGAGGAATCAATATTTTTGGCGTAATAAGGAGACACTTCCCTGTGTGGGATGATGTAGCTGGTGTATCCTAGCTGCCATGGGGAGGAATCGCTTTTCGCGTAATAAGGAGGTACTTCCTTCTGTGCAGAGATATAATTGATGGGTCTGAGCTGACATGGGGATTAATTTTTTGACATAATGAGGAACTTGCTTGCGTGCGGCCATGGACCATGTGGGTACCTACTATCAGCCTCTCCACGTACATCCCTCTTTTGATGGTTGTCGTTTATTGACCACATCATGCCGAGAGTACCAACGTGGTGGATGAATGCGATGCCTAAGAAGGGAACGACCTGGAGCCGGGAAGACTCGACAGTGGTTTCCCATGCGAAGGGAGTACGAGGGTTTACTGGTCTGGCTGTAGTGTAGGGCTGCCATCGCTAGAGAACAACAAGAGGTGTGGATGAGTAGAGGGATGGCCAGGCCAGTAATGGGAGTAGGATGGGGGCAGTGAGGCCTTCGCGGCAACATAGCCGGTCACGGGAGGCGGGAGCATGCAGTCCCGCTCGCGTTGGTTTGGGCGGCTGGAGCAGGAAGATCAGAGATTGAAGAAGCATGAAAACCATTGGATTGGCATCTTGCGGTCTCACGCTCGTAGAGTCGATTGTTGACTAAGTTTTTTTTCCCTTTTTAGAAGCCTTGCATATGCATCAACTTAGTAGGCCCACAAGTAAGCCTCCAAATTTGTGGCAGGCATCATACAGCCCATTTGCTATTTTTTAAATAATTTATATCCTATTTTCTTATTCTTAAGGAATTTATTACAACGTTGGTGCCAAAACACGACGGTGAAAAAGTCCAACGTAATTTTGCTTATTTCGGTGTAGTCCAAACTATTTTAATCCTGGAATTTTGAGTCAGAAACCAACTATTTTCAAAAATATATTTAAATTAGGTTAAAATCCAATGATATTTAAAATCTTGAAATCCAAAGAAAAAAATGAAATTTGAAAGTAATTGACAGTTTGCTTTTTAAGGGGTAATTGCCAACTTCCTATATTTTTCTTCATATTTATAGCACATTTCTTATTACTTATTAGAGCCCATTTTCAGGGCAAGACAAATGCATCCTTACTTGTCTTAAAAGATTTGCAGCCCATCAATTTTTAAAAAGGATTTGTAGTCCAATAGGGGTGGATCGAGCAATGTTAGAATAATCCTGGTGTGGGCAGTTTATTATGAAGGTAGAAAATTTGTACGTGAGTTGCGACGGGAGTATAAACATTCTAGTAGATTGAGACGTGATTGCACATATATTATTACATTGGTCCATAAAATCTTAACACATTTTATAATGACCTTTGTATGCAATCACCATGATTTACCTGCCAACTTATAAATGATGAACAATTATTTCATAAAAACTTATTGATTTACCAAATAAAATATTGTTTTAGCTACATAAGTTAATAACACGTGGGACAATTGAGTTGGTTTTGGCGAACACCAGTGGTAAAAATATTAGGGATGAGAGGGAAAACGATAAAAATATATAAGAAAGTGAAGGTGAATAGGGAACTTTACGTATTTTTTATATAATGATATATGAACTAATAAAACTATAAAAATGGTGCGTATATATATAAGTTATTGTTAACTTACGTAAATCATATATAAGTAGAGATTATAAAACGAAAGTTGGACATGGTGTTTTTATAAAAAAAAAATGAAACTGCGTTGTGCGTTTTCTCAAGTAAAAAAACCGGCCTGTGGATGTTCGGAAAGAAAAACCAAGGCCAGACGACCCAGAGAACAGTTGATACATGTTGGACCCTTGTGAACTTATGTCGTTATTACTTGGTCGATCTAAAAAAACTACTGGATCCCGTTGTCACTCTCTCCTTGTAGAATTCTATCATTTACTGACTACGTTGAAAATTCACGCGTCTCAAGAGTCGTCATTTTTTCCATGTGATAATAAGTGCATGAACTTGTTTGCATGCGACCATGGACCTTCCGAGTCCATACGTTTAGGCTCTGTATGGACAACCCTCTTGTTATTACACGGACGAATTTCATGCAAATCGGATGGTTGCTCACGCATTGGCGTTCTATGGAAGTTCTGACAGATGTTGGTTTCAAAAAAAAAAATTAGAGCGGGAAGGGAACATTTATGAATTAGTTGATTCGTTGTAATAGCAGGAAATAGCATATTCATATCCTTCATATCCGTAGAAATCAATCTCATCTCCACGTAACTCCATCTTTTCAGCTCTACTCGCTCAGTTTTGAAAGGAAAGGAGACTGATATTGACGTCGGCTTTGGTCTTTCCAAGGAAACGAATAATTTTATGATTGAGGGGACCAAATTCATTACATTTTACATATTTCTTTTACTTATGGAACATTTTATATATTTCAACTAAACAATAGCCGACTAGGACTTTTTTAGTCCAAAAATGATCACCGGAAGAGGCGGCTCCTGTTTCATACGCCTGTTATAAAATTTGGTTAGCTAAGAACTCAAATGAGATAACATGTGGCATGTGGTTTTTTTTATGGCATGGGAGGCACTTCACGCACGACCCAGAGGCCAGTTGATACATGTTGGACCGTTGTGAACTTATGTTGTTATGGGCTAGTCCCGTTAAAAAATAAAACATAGCCTGGGCAGTCTGCAACCCAGTTGATACTTGGTTGATCTAAAAAAACTACTGGATCCCGTTGTCACTCTTTCCTTGTAGAATGCACTCGTTTACTGACTACGTTGAAAATTCATGCGTCTCATGCGTCGTCATTTTTTCCATGTGATAATAAGTGCATGCACTTGCTTGCATGCGACCATGGACCTTCCGAGTCCGTATGTTAGGCTCTGTATGGAAAACCCTCTTGTTATTCCACGGACGAATTTCATGCAAATCGGATGGTTGCTCAGGCATTGGCGTTATATGGAAGTTCTAAGAGATGTTGGTTTCGAAATAAATAATTTAGAGCGCGGAGGGATCATTTATGAATTAGTTGATTCGTCGTAATAGTAGGAAATAGCATATTACTATCCTTCATATCCGTAGAAATCAATCTCATCTCCACGTAACTCCATCTTTTCAACTCTACTCGCTCAGTTTTGAAAGAAAAGGAGACCGATATTGACGTCGGCTTTGGTCTTTCCAAGGAAACGAATAACTTTAGGATTGAGGGGACAAAATTCATTACATTTTAAATATTTCTTTTTCTTATGGAACATTTTAGATATTTCAACTAAACAATAACCGACTAGGCCTTTTTAGTCCAAAAATGATCACCGGAAGAGGCGGCTCCTGTTTCATACGCCTGTTATAAAATTTGGTTAGCTAAGAACTCAAACGAGATAACTTGTGGCATGTGGTTTTCTATGGCATGGGAGGCACTTCACGCATTTGAGGTCCTGACACTTAACTATTCTTGAAGTCCCAAATCCATCACTACTCTCTTTAACAATTTGCAGCTCGGCTTGCATGCCACATACCAGTCCTAATGTGTTGCGTCCAGCTGTCCACCTGTGAAACCTGATGGATCCCCTGCGTACTCAAATATGTTTAAATTTTGGAGAATTGGGAATTCAAACAACAAGTGCTTTTGCTACCCCATAAGAAAATCGGATGCCTGATAATTCGCTTGCAATAAATGATTCAGCGTTATATCCACATAGACCTTCGACATGATGGTTGGAAGAAAATGGCAAGTTCACACCAAAAGATCCTTACCAACAACACCAACTTGCAAACGTCCAGGTAGAACTAGTAGCAAACTAACTTCTAATCTTTTTAGTCATGGCCCTCGTATTCGCCTGGTAGAAGATCTTGAAGACGACCAGCTCCCACTCCTTCTCTTGCTCGCGGTCCCCGAGGTGGTACTGGTGCATCACCTAGTTGGTCCTATGCTCACCTAGTTGGTCCTATGCTGGTTGAAGTTCTTGTTGTTGTGCAGCACTAGAACCTTTTGATGTTTGTCTACCGACCGTTGACCATCACAGGAATGTTATTGCCGGTCTTCTTCCACATCGCATAAATGCCGCACTCCGATTGTATCATGCGACGCGTTCACGTGCCCCTTTTGAACATCCTAGAGTTGCACTGGAAGAAATGCTAGCTTAGGCCACTCAATGTGATATCTGCAGTATTGGCGAATACAAGTATTAGGGTAGATAAAATAGGTAGTATGAGTACTTCGTAGTACTGGCAAGAAAGTACTCAAAAGTACTATGTAACGTGGGGTCAGTATTCAAGATTAGGTGGGGTCACTTCTTTATTGAGGGGCAAATTAGTCATTAGGGTAATCCACTCACACCGTGTTGCTGATCATGTCCAATCCAAAATCGCCGCCCGCGCTCCTCTTCATTACACCACCACCACCACCGCTCCTCTCACTATAAAAAAGACATCCGTGACATTATGGCTTGAATGAAAACTTTTTTTGTCATGATTATGACACTTCTATGATGATAATTGTGACAAAAACACGTATAATCATAGATGTGGTGGGCTGCTACTTCTATGACAAAAAATTCTGATAGAAAATGGGCTTTTCCTCCTGGGCGGGCCAGAGACGCACCTGTATGACATTATTTGGGCCGTCCATGTTGTAAAAAATCGTGGTAGAAGTGAGGGTGAGGAAAATTTCGGGTAGTTCCCAGTTACGGTGGGTGGTCGGGGCCGAGCAATGCAGTGTGGTTTGCATGTTTCTCTCTCGTACGCGCGTGTGTGCGAGGCGTTCACTAACTGAATTTGAGCGAGGCGTTCACTTACCGAACTTGAGCAAGGCATTCACGTACTGAACCGAGCAATCGTACTAGCTACATAACAAAGTCGATCAATCCCTTCGCTGCTAACTGGACCCAAGCAATTCCTTTGCTCTAACTGAACCTGATCGATCCTTCTCGCTGCTTAGTAAAGCCGATCGAGCCTCCGTGCGAGAAGCATCTAGCCGGTTGTGGGTTGCCTCGGGATGAACAGTGCTTGTTGCTGCCGCACGCACGATACGTAGAACGAGTAGAAACGTGTGGTGAGTCCAGTCGATTGGTTGGCTGCGGATGAACAATTCCTAGTGGGGGTTGGATGAATAGGACCCCCACGGTTTCCGCTGGATGAACAATAGCCCGAGGAGGCCCCACACACCCCAACCGGTTGGGGATGGATAAACAGGACCCTGTGGAGGCTTGGATGAAGAAGAAGTCAGGGTCCTTCGCCTTTTTGCTCCTCGTAATGCACAATGTCATCTCAGCATCACCCTTTGCAATGAGCTTCATTTTCTCTGTGTAGCATAGGTTGTAAACATCCTGCCTAATCAATCGACACTTATCGTATGAACCATACCTGTTGATGAAGTTGTCAACCATCATATGCTTTCTAATCATAACCCCTTGTATCGCTAATATTTCTGCCCTCGGGTGATCTGCTATCCGTCTATGTGACCATAGAAACGTGACCTTGATAGGTCAAGCCAGCACTTGGTTTTGATCGTCCACGAATGACATGACGAACCAAACTCCACATGATATGTCCAACTTCACCGCCATATGTGCACCACACCCGCAACGGGTCTCGGGTCTTAGCATGCGGGTGCAACCCTCCATAGTTATGAATTTGCTTTTCCTTTTCCCCGCCCTTGAGAAAATTAACCACTGGAACCATATAATTTATAAAATACATTTTCCTTGTTTCACCTTCTCTCTCTTGATGTTGAACCCACTACTGCAGGATGGTCCAAACGCGACAGTCCAATCAAAGACCCTTTAATGAAACTGTGTGTGATGCATTAATCACAAATGGTGATGTAATAAAAGTATAAAAAAAGATACAAAACATTTGCGATGGAGGAGATATCAAACATGATTCAGATTGAGTTGCATGTGCGATGCATGGCATATGGTTCACTCCAATGAACTGTTTGCAATGAGAAGAACAACAGAAATGAGCAGCCAGATGAAGGTGTGTGCGATATACGGCATACAGTTCACTCGAATGAACTATTTGTGATTAGGAAACACAACAGAAATGGTCAGCCAGATCAAAGGTGTGTGTGATATACGGCATACAGTTCACTCAGATGAACTATCAGCGTTGAGCCAAGAGAACAGAAACGGTTGAACTTAACGAGATGTGTTTGGTACATAGCAAATAAGTCTGTAATCAGAAATGTGTGCGAAGACCAATAATAACATAGACAACTGCTGCTAATAAGTCATGTGTGTTGTGGGCAAACACGTCCTGGTATACAATTGTCAGCGATTGATGAATGCATCACCGACGGTTCCCCTGGTTTGTTCCGTGTGCAATGTGATTGCATATAGAACGACACCATATATACTAATACAGAGATGATTGCACAACCAAATTAAACATCCAATTAAATAGGTGGCTAGTGCACACATCACATTTCCACACACCAAAGTAAACTATTACATGCATAATTAACTAGGACGAATGATCATATGATCATCATCTACTTTGTCTTGTGACGCTTGTTGATGTCGATTGAACTACGTCGGTATTTCCCAAAGAAGAAGGGATGATGCAGCACAACTACGGTAGGTATTTCCCTCAATGATGAGACCAAGGTTATCGAACCAGCAGGAGAATCACGCAACACTATGTAAATGGTATCTGCAAATAAATAACAAATACTTGCAACCCGACGTGTAAGAGGGGCTGTCATTCCCTCCCGGGTAGTAGATTGGTAAACAGATAGATTGATACATGCAAATGGAAGAACGTCAAATAAAATGCAGCATGGTATTTTTGTGTTTTTGATAATATAGATCTGAAAATAAAAGTTGTAAATAGAGGAAAAAGAAAATAGTAATATAGATATGAAAGTATATGATAGGAAAATAGACTCGGGGACCGTAGATTTCACTAGTGGCTTCTCTCAAAAAATAGCAATAGTGGGTAGAAAAATTACTGTTAGGCAATTGATAGAAAAGCAAATAGTTATTACGATATCCAAGACAACGATCATGTATATATGCATCATGTACAAGATTAGTAGACCGACTCCTGCCTCCATCTACTACTATTAATCCACACATCGATCGCTATCCAGCATGCATCTAGTGTATTAAGTTCATGGAAAAACAGAGTAATGCAATAAGAACGATGATATGATGTAGACAAGATCTATTCATGTGGGAATAGACCCCATATTTTTTTATCATTAATAGCAACGATACATGCGTGCCTTACTGCCCCTTTTGTCACTGGGAAAGGGCACCGCAAGATCGAATCCATTACAAAGCACCTCTTCCCATTGCAAGATAAAAAGATCAAGTTGGCCAAACAAAACCCAAATATCGAAGAAGAAATACGAGGCTATAATAATCAAGAATGGATATAAAATCAAGACAAATCTGATCATAAACACACAATATATCGGATCCCAACAAACGCACCACACAAAGTCATTACATCAAATAGATCTCCAAGACACCATTGTATTGAGAAACAAAGAGAGAAGAAGCTATCTAGCTACTGCCTACGGACCCGTAGGTCTGAGGTGAACTACTCACGCATCATCGGAGAGGCACCAATTAGGATGATGAACCCCTCCGTGATCGTGTTCCCCTTCGGCCGAGTGCCAAAAAAGGGCTCTAGATAGGATCTTGTGGTTCTGGAACTTGTGGCGGCTGGAATAAAATTTCGTCGACTCCCCTAGGGTTTCTGGAATATTGGGGTATTTATAGAGCGAAGAGGCGGTGCGGGAGGCCACCGAGGTGGGCACAACCCACCTGGGTGCGCTAGGGGGCCCAGGCATGCCCTGGTAGGTTGTACTCCCCTCGGAGCCCCTCTGGTACTTCTTCAGCCCATCCTGTGTCTTCTGGCCCAGAAAAAATCTCCAAAAAGTTTCACTACATTTGGACTCCGTTCTGTATTGATTTTCTACGATGTAAAAAAACAAGTAGAAAACAACAACTGGCACTGGGCACTATGTCAATAGGTTAGTCCCAAAAAAATGCTATAAAATGATTATAAAATGATTGTAAAACATCCAAGAATGATAACATAATAGCATGGAACAATAAAAAATATAGATACGTTAGAGACTTATCAGCATCCCCAAGCTTAATTCCTGCTCGTCCTCGAGTAAGTAAATGATAAAAATAGAATTTTTGATGTGGAATATTGCCTATCATGTTCATCACATATTCCTTTCTTTATAGCATGAACATTTGGACTTTTATATGGTTCAAAGAAATAGTCTAGTTTTGATATGAAGACTTTAATACTCAAGCATACCAAACCATGTCTTTCAAAATATCAATACTAAAGCAAGTTATCCCTAGCCTATCATGGTCAATCATTGATCCATTCATGAACACACTCGTATATTAGCTACAACCAATGCTCAAGTACAATCATAGTGCCCTTTAGTTGGTGCTTTATAAAAGAAGATGGAGACTCAAATAAAAATAAAATTGCATATAGTAAATAGAAAGGCCATTCGCAGATGGAAGTAGGGATTTGTAGAGGTGCTAGAGCTCAAAGCTTAAATTGAGAGATACAATTTTTTGGGAGGCATGCTTTTCCCTTCAACGAAATTGACTTAGAGTTTCTAATACTTTCCATGATACATACATCATACGCGGTTCCCAAACAGAAAAATAAAGTTTATTCCTTTTTCCACCATTATTTCACAATCCATGGCTATCTGCATCCATGGGTGCCCTCCATACCAACACTTTCCAAGGAATTTATTATTTGATAACATAAAATAAATTCATTTTTGATTTTGGGAGGCATCCCTAATACCTTTGTCGTACTCTCGTGCAATGACAAGTGAATAAACACTCATCTTGAGAATAACACATCTAGCATGGAAAAATATCGGCCACCCCTCACCATCTCATGAGCGGTACATGCACACAAAGCAGAAGTTTATTTTGAAAATTAGAGATGGCATATACAAATTTGCTTAGAACGGCAAGGGAATACCACATATAGGTAGGTATGGTGGACTCATGTGACAAAACTGAGTTTAAGGATTTTGGATACACCAGTAGTATTTCTACTTAGTACAAGTGGAGGCTAGCAAATAGATTGATAAGCAACCAAACAAGAAACAAAAAATCACACAAGCGAGCATTGAGCATAACTAACACTGAATATTGCACCATAAGTATGATGTAATTTCATTGCATAACTATTGACTTTCATGCTTGCATAGGGAATCACAAACCTTAATATCAATATTCTTACTAAAACATAATTACTCATTAACATGACTCACATATCACTATCATCATATCTCAAAACTATTACAAAGAATCAAGATTATTTTATCCAATGATCTTCATGAAAGTTTTTATTATATCCCTCTTGAATATCTATCACATTGGGACTAGTTTCATATGTTGCTTTTGATAAGCTCAAGCAAATCTAAGTGAAGAACAGGAGCATAAAGTTTTCATCTCTCAACTTAATCTAAGTGAAGCATGAGAGAATTTCTTCAAAAATAATAAAGCACACCGTGCTAAAAATATATATAAGTGAAGTACTAGAGCAATTCCAAAGCTCTAAATTTTTTAAGTGAAACATATAGAGCAATTCTAACAAATCATAGAATAATTTTGGCTCCCTCAAATAGGTGTGTCCAGCAAGGATGATTGTGACAAACTAACAAACAAAAAACAAGCAAAGACTCATATCATACAAGATGCTCCAAGCAAAACTCATAATATGTGACGAATAAAAATATAGTCTCAAGTAAAATCACAACAACAAACACCCCCATACACCAACGGATATCTAGCAACGAAGTTAGGATATGTGTTGTTTGGTATCCACCCCCACCTGCCCCACTAAGGGCAACCTCCCCGTACCCACCTCCACCTTATCTGCGTCCCCTCCGTCTAAATGTCACACAACCCAAAAACCATTTTTTCCTCCCGACCACCTCTCTCCCCTGATTCCTATCTGACTCTGTCACACCATCGAGTTGTCGCCGCCAACTTCGATTCCGAGAAGCTCCGGCGGAATCCCAACCCATTGCTCACCAGCCTGCCTCACTCCCTCTATGTTCTTCTCAGATCCTTCGCCCCGTCCACCGCGCCCCTGCACGCGTGCCCCGCAACAACCCAAGCCGCCACGCGTTGCCGGCGTGGCTCCGGGGGCTCCAGTTTATCGCCTAGTACCCCTGCATCACCTCATGCGCGGCAGCCGGCTTGGGCTTGACATTAGTACTCCGCCCCTTCTACCTCCGAAGTTGTCATGTCTGGTACTCGTGTTTTTTTGATTAGATCTGATTCACCATGTTTCAATCTATACTAATTCTGGATGGGTAGTACCCTGTGATGCATTATGGTTAGACTTTACTGTTCATATGATATGCGTTCTTGGATTAGTAGTATATACTAGCAATGAGCATGACCTGTTCAATAAGATCAACGCAGTGTCTTCTTATTAAAAAAATCAACTTAATTCAAATTAGAGTGAGATAGTGTATCAGCGATATACCATATGCGACCATGTCTGTCACTGAAGAACATTGCTACAAAAATCAACATGTAAGTGCAATTATGGGTCCATGATACTAGCATAATTATTTCAAATTGAGAATCCCCTTCTCAACAGACTGAATCGTTATTTATTTGGTGTTAAATGTACAATATATTAAATAAATAAGTCCTACTTGCATCCGTTCGTTCCAATATTTGTCTTTATGCTATAATCATTTATTCCATCTACACTCACAGGTTCTGACATTGTCTTTTACTATGTGTGTGATTCTGCTGTTTCTTAACAGATCGATCTACAACACTTACGCATTGCAGTCTGGAGAATCCATGAATATGCAAAAGAAGCCTTGAGAATTATTTTAGTCATTTGTGTATAGCATGGTGAGGATTGTTTCGCTAATTCATGTTATAGTAAGGAAAACATGAATTTGTATCTTATTTTATTTTTTCCGGCTGATGTAATATTTGTTTTCCCCTACAGAAAGTTATATTCGTTTCAGCTTCTTATTCAGTAAAAATGTGCACACCTCAATCTCTAACTTTATGCAAAAGCTCAGATGGAAATAATTCTTACACTCATGTTATCTAATAAATTTGAACGTGAGTTACAAGAACTTCATTCCTTGATATACTCGTCATATGTATTTGACACATATTATTGAAATCTAGCCTTTAAATCAAGTTTAATGCATATTTTTTTGGAAATACAGGTACTTCTGAATTCCTGCAGTCTCTGTACTAATTTGTATTTTGTGGGGAGCCACAGACGTTTCCAAATATAGAATGATGCATGATTGGTCAGCACACAAACTCTTGGCCAGGTGCCTCTCACATCTTATCTTGTTTGTAACATATTCTCCTTAAACTGTAAAACTTATTCCTCTTGTGGATTCTGCTTCCCTGACATATAGGCACACTATGGTGGTGGGATGTTTCTAACAACCATAAACAGACACCTAAGCGATCAGATACGGCGAATGTGCAAGTGTGTCAGGTACATCGAATTCACTCATCCCAAACTATTGGATCTTACTAGGATCTCCTCTTCTCTGTAATACTTAGAACCTTCTCCTCTACCTATCCAGGCTAACAGTTTGAGCATCCGGCAACCATGGTGACAAAGACGAGTATACTGGAACTGCTTTAAGTTTCCATGTTCTCCGTAAACAAGTAAACTAAGAAAGCGAAACCTATTTAATAAATGTTGGCATATACTGATACACTGTCACTACATTAATGTTGTGGTCTTCTAAATTGTTAGAATAATTTTACGTAGTTTGGTAGGAGTCCATGCTAGTTTAACTAGCCAAGTTTGAGTCTAATTTTGATAGGTTGATTAGTTAGTTTTCCAAAATGAATCGTTTGCATGTCGTAAGCATTTGTGTTTTGTAGTACATATATGATTCAAGGAGTTTGCATAGCTAGTAGCCTACATGTTGTACTAGTATGTCTTGGACTCATCATGCCTTACTAGTCTAGTAAAAAGGCATTGCAGTCTGAGTCGTTCTAGATGCTATTAAGTCAGAGTAGGTTTGGATTGCTTTGGCCATGTAGCAGGTCATATCATGGAACTAGGTCGTGCAAGAGTTTTTCCGAAAAAAAAACAAGCTTATGTAAGAGTTTTGATATAAAAGAATAAAGAGTAAGCTAAAGTTTATTCATGCACTTGTGTTTGGCTATTTGATGCCATCGATTCTGTGAGCACAACTAAACATATATAGATTACTAATGCATACGCCAAATTAGTAGGTTATAGAGACTAGATTGTTCCTAGTCGATGTTGCTGGCGCTAAAACATAGACTGCATATGCCAAATTAGTAGGTTATAGTGCCAAGTTGGATTTACTAGGAGGTATTTTCTGATAGTAGTTCTATATTGCGTGAATGATTCTTCACCAGATCGAATGCAAAGTTTGGAGTATTAATAGCATTACTTGACTACATTTTGTAAATAGTATTAATACACATGCTTCTCTTTTTTTCCCCACCTAATTTGTACAAGAGAACACTACTTCTGTGAGATAAGACTCATTTCGGTTAGATTAGGTAAAACAATTCATCTTCTACTTTATGCATGGCTTACATTTTCCCACCCCTATAAAACACTTTGTTTCTATTAACAGGGTGAAACTTACTAATGAAATAGGCTGAGTTAGCATCCGAACAAGAACGCTCCTCTTACTTGTATCGACCCCGAATATAAATCTAAAGTTGATGATGTTATACTTGGTAATGAATTCTTGGTATTGCGATTTGAAGCTACATTAGGAAAATCTTACAAGTTTTTATAACTTCTCAAAAGAGTCAAAATTATTAGTCATGCAACAAGATTAACTATCACATTGCCTTCGACCTTTCCATGTTGCTCCTTTTTTTGCCCTATTAACCTATTTCATTTCTTTGTTGTAGATTTCTATATTCGATGATGCATGGGCTCAGATATTGGTCAAGAATAGGAGTGCTATTGGATAGTTTCACATTGTGTCTTAGAATTCCATGTCTGGTGCCAATGTTTCAATCATTATGTTTCAGATATTTTCGGTGTCAATGTTTCGGTCATTATGTTTCAGAATGGCTAAGACGTTGGTTGTAAGGTCAAGAGTAGGATTACTACTAGCTTCACATCTTGTAAACTTTGTATCATGTCCTTTGTAATGCAACCAAGTTGATTTAATATATGACAAATTTCTATTTAATATATCGTGTCCCTGTGCAATATCGGCATTGACCTAATAATTCTGGACGGTGATATATAAAACACCATGCATTTTTCATGCAATGCACTAGGCATTGCAGTACTCATTTATAATCCACCAACGCATGTGAAGCGTTGTTGTGCTCTGACTTTATCCGTTACTATCTTACAACGCTTTTTCACGCCATTTACCAACGGATGCATATACGTTGTTGTAGACTTTTCCAATGCCACCAAAGGCAACGCATACAAATCCGTTGGTGTAGACCTTACCAACGCTTATATGGACCTTTGGCAACGCAATGATGCGTTGCTGTAGGGGGGTTCTTGTTGTAGTGAATACGGATGGTTGTTAGAAGAAAGATGGGATGCCACTTGGGGCATCCCCAAGCTTAGTTGCTTGATACTTCTTCAATGTTATGTTGGGGTGCCTGGGGCATTCCCAAGATTGGCCGCTTGCTAATCCTTATTCCTTCCTCCATCGTGATCTCACCCAAAACTTGGAAACTGCAATCACACAAAACTTCATGAGATCCATTAGTATAACAAAACCAATCTTTACTTTAAGTATTGTAGCAAACCAATTCATATTTTGTAATTGTAGTATACCTACTGTATTCAAACTTTTCCATGGCAAAAACTCTTAAAAAGAAACCATAGAATCATCAAAACAAGCACATAACACAACGAAAACAAAATCTGTCAAAAATAGAACAGTCTGTAAAGAAGCGGTTTTTTATCATACTTATGTAACTCTCACAATTATGAAAAATTTAGGCTAACGTGGGAAATTTGTATATAGACAACGTGTAAAAAAATTCAAGAATTGATCACGTTCCATTAGTCGTCAACAATTCTGGCACTGACGCAAAAAGTTTTTGATTTCCAACATAATCAAATCAACTATTAACCAAATGATCCCAAATGCTTTGCTTGGCACAAACACTAATTTAAACCACAAAAACACATCTAACCAGAGTCATATTTGTGTAATTATTGAAAAACAGCAAAAAAACAAAAAGCAAAAAGATACAAGTTGGGTTGCCTTCCAACGAGCGTTGTCGTTTTACGCTCTTAGCTAGGCAAAACACATAGATCTCAAGTGTTGTCATCCTTGGTTTCCAACTCCTCAATAACAGAATTCTTCAAAGATTTGGCATACATACCTTCAACAATAAAACTTCTAGGAACAAGATCGAGAAATTTACTATTGCAAGTGGGGTCCTTTATCACTTCAATAAATTTGGGATGAATACTAATCATTTTAAGATACACTTTGTTGCTATTAGAAGTAGACCCCTTGTTCTTAGATATTTGAGTAGTCTTGCAAACTTTTATGGGTGTTTTTTCAATAGTTTTAACGCAACAAAAAGCAGTGCTCAAGTTACTAAAATTTTCTTCCAATTTATCAATTCGAGAAGGACTTTCTTCATTTCTTTCATTGACTACGGGTTCCTTCTCTTTTAACAATTTAAATACATCACCCGCTTTTGATCCAAATCTATTAGCAAGATTATGCATATTTTTATCCAAATTTTCAATATGTTCTTTAGTGAGAATTACTTTTTCGATATCATCTAACCTTTACATAACATGCTCAAGAGTCAAAACTGTTTCATTGATGATTATAGTAGAAGAACCCACTAAACTTCCCATGGCATTCAAAGCATCAAGAGGAGGACAACTTAAGAAATCCCCTCCGGTTAGGCACCACTGCAGGATGTTGCTAACGCGACACTACGATCAGAGACCCATTGACGACACTATATGCAATGCATTAATTGCAAATGGTGATGTAAAAAACCCATAAAAAAAGATGCAAAATGTTTGCGATGAAGGATTCATCATACACTGTTTAGATTTTAGTTGCGTGTGCGATGCGAGGCATACGGTTCAGTTCAATTTACTGTTTGCGATGAGGAAGAAGAATAGAAACGACAGCCAGATGAAGGCGTGTGCGATATACGGCATACAGTTCACTTGGATTAACTGTTTGTCATGAGGCAGAACAACAGAATCGGTCATCCAGATGAAGGTGTGTGCGATTGAGGGTATAAGCTTCAGAAGGATTAACTGTTTGCGATTAGGCAACACAACAGAAACGGTCAGCCAGATCAATGTGTGTGCGATTGACGGCATACACTTCACATGGATGAACTGTTTGTGATTAGCCGCAATAAACAGAAACAATTAGACAAATCAACGTGTGTGCGCTAGACGGGCACACATTGTAATTAAAATAAGCGTGCGCGATGGTAATAACGAGCGCACACGGTTGTTGGAACAAGACGTGTGATGACATTGCCTATTGCGGTGCCCCCTATTGTGCAGACGCCATGTACGCGGCCGAGAACGCGTGCCCACATTACGCCATCCGGGAATAGTGCTGCACTTAGAAATTATAGAACCGTCAATAAATTTTGAGCCTGCATCCCGTCACATTCCAAATTACAAACCTGTTCACGTTGATCAAAACCTAAACGGTTTCCCACTTAGGAGCATATTAGTAATCGGTTATAAATATTACTACTCCAACATGATTGCACATTCCTCCTCAACTCCTCATCCACAAAATCAAACAAGTCAGTAATCATCGTTCCCTTGCGTCTGCCATGGCCAGCGTGAGTTCTAGGTCGAGACATTACCACCAGGGAGAGGCGAGCATGGAAGCGGAAGCACGAGAGATGTCCCGCCTCGCCGTGAAAGCAGCCGTCATCCCCCGCCGCGCGACCGTAGCAACACAGGGGTCCCGCCGCACCGTCGATGCAGCATAGTGGTCTGGCCGTGCCATGAAAGAAGTAGAGATGTTCCGCTGCGCAACGAATGCAACAGAGATGTCCTCCCGTGCCGCGGTGGCCTGGGAAAATGCCTTGCGAGCAGGCGAGGACTCTTACAGGCGGATGAATGCGATCGTCCATAGCCAGATGGATCAGATCTCCGACTGGACGAGGTTGCAGGACTACATGAAAGCCTCATTTGAACAGGCTACCGGCATCATCCGGCAACTAAGTGAGGGCAATGCGAAGCTTCGGGACGAGCAGGATGAGATCACTGCCTTGTTGAAGAGGACCGACGCCATTGTCAAGAAACTTATGGACGAGAATGACATGCTCCGCGTCAAGCGCCAAAGGCTGCTAGAGGAATCTGTGGATGCACTCAAGAAGTGTCTTGAGGACAAGAAGGAGCTCATCGCCGCTCGCCGCGAAGACTAGTTCCTTCTTCTTTAGCCCTTGTGTATTTTGGTCGTTGCCGCATGTGGCTTTTTTAATTATCTTCCTAAATATGTAAGACAATTATTATCCACTGTCATCGTCCTTATATGCACCAGTCTTGCTATAAGTCGTGGTTGATGCTATATAAGTCCATTAGATCTTACATCAAGATCCGTGCAAAACTTTCTTTTTAGATTTTCTTTTCTCTCTCTTAAATCACAGTCGAGTGAGACATAGCCACGCCATGAAACAGGGGCTCGGGCACCATTAATGGAGATGTTGGGAGGGAGGTGTGCGGCGGATAGAGGTTAAAGGGCTCTGCTCCCGATGAGTACCCCGCACGACACCTGCCTAGCCAATAAAAAAAGGGGACGCGTGGCAGCTCAAAATCTATAGGTAGAATGCCCACGGTTTCAATAATACTTGTGTTTCCGATTTGTAACGTGACAACACTTGTTCCAAAATGACTTTGTTGATTGTTAATGTGTGCGCCTTCACAAATCGGACAGAAAAATTACCACAACATGTTGGTGCCATGTCATGACACCATGCCAAGTTTCATGATTTTCAAGCGAGATTTGGATCACGTCAATTTTAAAACCAAGTTTCTCGATGTTTCTGGCCGAGCCAAGACGCCCAAATGTTTGAATTCCATTGCCATTTCTTCCATGGGACCTAGAAGTTCGCCCAAGTACACATAAATGATTTTACAACTAACTTTTGCGCACTGGAGTATGCGCTTGTACTTCAAATTTGAATTAGGTGCATTAAATGCCTGGAAAATGAATTAATGTATAAAAAGGCCAAACGAACCCGGAATAATTCCAAAACTAGCGCGAAACTCTTATTTGGTCTAAGCTGCCTATGTAAAAAAATCAAGGCGGGAGAAGGCAGTGTATGTCGTTTCGCACACGGAGGTGACAGGTTCCCTCTCGGAACCACGAGCCTTCTTGAGAGAACCTCTGGTTTGCAAGAAGCTTATACCAAAAGTTGTCCCAATTCGGCCAAAAAAATTACCACAACATGTTGGTGCCATGTCATGACACCATGCCAAGTTTCATGATTTTCAGGCGTGTTTTGGATTTACAAGAATTAAAAACCAAGTTTCTCAATATTTCCTGTCGAGGCACGACGCCCAGATGTTTGAATTCCATTCTCATTTCTTGCATGGGATCTACAAATACACCCAAGGACACACATGTGATTTTCAACTAACTTTGGTGCACCAGAGCATGTGCTTGTAGTTCAAATTTGAATTATGCACATTAAATGCCCGTAAATTCAATTAATGTATAAAAAGGCCAAACGAACCCGGAATAAATCCAAAATTTAGCACGATACTTCTATTTGGTCTAATCTACCAGTGTAAAAAATAAGGCGGGAGAAGGTAACGTATGTCATTTCGCACACACAGGTGACACGTTCCCTCTCGGAACCATGAGCCTTCTTGAGAGAAGCTCCGGTTTGCAAGAAGTTTATGCCAAAGCGTGTCCCAATTCGGGCAAAAAAATTACCACAACATGTTGGTGCCATGTTATGTCACCATGCCAAGTTTCATGATTTTCAAGCGTGTTTTGGATTTACACGAATTAAAAAACCAAGTTTCTCAATGTTTCCGGTCGAGCCACGATGCCCGGATGTTTGAATTTCATTCCCACTTCTTGCATGGGACCTAGGAATTCGCCCAAGGACACACATGTGATTTTTCAACCAACTTTGGTGGACTGGAGCATGTGCTTGTAGTTCAAATTTGAATTATGCACATTAAATGACGAGGAACTCAATTAATGTATAAAAAGTCCAAACGATCCCGGAATGGTTGCGACGCTCTGTCTGGTTACGACGCGCGTCCAGACCATCAGGGCAGGCAGCTGAGATGGCACGGTGGTACGGTCTTCACGAAGATCTGCATGCCACCACGCATGTGCTTGACTAGCTGGATCAGGAACCACGTACTGTCGCGTGGGTACCTTCCTGGGCTAGCGGGTCGGCCGCCGAGCTGGGACGATGATGGGGCGGCAAGGGCTTGCCGTGGTCTTGCGCCTGTTCCCGGCAAGGGTCTTGCCGGGGCCTCTATGAGCATCCTCGGTAAGAGGCTTGCCGGGGCTTCGGGGTGTCTTAGGCAAGGAGTCTTGTCGGGGCCTCGTGGGCATCCTCGGCAAGGAGCCTTGTAATCGCCTTGTCTTCTGGTTCTCATCTTAGGATTCATAGACCCTTGTCTTTACAAAGATCTGCATGCCATCACGTGGGCGCTTCCCGAGCCTTGGTTCCAACGTTGTTTATGATGTCGGAGCTCCAAGGCTCAAGGGTGGCTGCAACGGAGGCGTTTGGGTGAGTTGCCCCGGCAAGGGTTCTTGCCGGGGGTGTGCAGGCCGCCCCGACAAGGGTCTTGTCGGGGGAAGCCTGTCTTCTTTCTTGGCCTTCTTGCACCACTGTCTTGGCGCTGCTCTGATGGCCTCGTGTCTCTGGCTTCCCTCCTCTGCCTTGTTATGTGTGGCCACATGCATGGCTCTGACTGCCCATGCACAAGTAAGGGGTACAAAGGAGCGCCCCTACTTGTGTACACCAACAGGAGCCCCCGGGCCTGGGCCTTACATAAGCGTGTTGCGTTTGTTGGGCTAGGCCCAGAATGTTGCGCGGTTAGTGGGGCTAGATTCTTTTTATCGCAGTAACTCCTCCGGTGGTTGCGCTTCCCCACGATCTGCGCATGACATGGGGATCATGTGTGGGGTGATCGCAGCATGCTTGCGTCATCTCGTGTTTCCAAAATAGTAAAGTGGCAGTTCGCGTTCTCCTCATAAAAATAGAGGAAGTTGCGGGGGCGTGATGACACACAAGTGTAGGGGATCTATCGTAGTCCTTTCGATAAGTAAGAGTGTCGAACCCAATGAGGAGCAGAAGGAAATGATAGGCAGTTTTCAGTAAGGTATTTTCTGCAAGCACTGAAATTATCGGTAACAGATAGTTTTGTGATAAGGTAATTGGTAAGAAGTGACAAATAGTAAAAGTAAATAAGGTGCAGCAAGATGGCCCAATCCTTTTTGTAGCAAAGGACAAGCCTGGACAAACTCTTATAAGGAGGAAAACGCTCCTGAGGACACATGGGAATTATCATCAAGCTAGTTTTCGTCATGTTCATATGATTCGCGTTCGTTACTTTGATAATTTGGTATGTGGGTGGACCCGTGCTTGGGTGCTTCCCTTACTTGGAAAAGCATCCCACTTATGATTAACCTCTATTGCAAGTGTCTGCAACTACAAAAGAAGTATTAAGGTAAACCTAACCATAGCATGAAACATATGGATCCAAATCAGCCCCTTACGAAGCAACACATAAATTAGGGTTTAAGCTTCTGTCACTCTAGCAAACCATCATCTACTTATTACTTCCCAATGCCTTCCTCTAGGCCCAAAAAATGGTGAAGAGTCATGTAGTCGACGTTCACATGACACCACTAGAGGAAATACAACATACATCTCATCAAAATATCGAACGAATACCAAATTCACATGACTACTTATAGCAAGACTTCTCCCATGTCCTCAGGTACAACCGTAACTACTCACAAAGCAAATTCATGTTCATAATTAGAGGGGTATTGATATGCATAATGGATCTGAACATATGATCTTCCACCAAGTAAACCAACTAGCATCAACTACAAGGAGTAATCAACACTACTAGCAACCTACAGGTACCAATCTGAGGTTTTGGTACACAGATTGGATATAAGAGATGAACTAGGGTTTGAGAGGAGATGGTGCTGGTGAAGATGTTGATGAAGATAACCCTACCCAAGATGGGAGAGTTGTTGGTGATGACGGCGGTGACGATTTCCCCCTCCCGGAGGGAAGTATCCCCGGCAGAACAGCTCCGCCGGAGCCCTAGATTGGTTCCGCCAAGGTTCCGCCTCGAGACGGCGGCGCTTTGTCCCGAAAACCTCCTTATGATTTTTTCCAGGTCAAAACACCTCATATAGGAGAAGATGGGCATCGGG
>LR738709.1:418724816-418977190 GCA_902687465.1 Secale cereale
ATATATATATATATATATATATATATATATATTGTCATATGACTCTTATGCTAAAGTAACAATTTATTCACAATGTCAAGTATGAATCAGAAACTTCAGCGAAAACTAACAAACTATGATCTCGGTCATTGAAGCAATTGCAATTTATCGTAATATCGGAAAGAGTCAATATAAGAGCTTTTCAGCAATTCCACATACTCAACTATCATTTAGTCTTTCATAATTGCTCACACTCATGGAATACTTATGGGTATGGAGTTTTAATCGGACACAGAGAAAGAGAGGGGCTTATAGTGTTGCCTCCCAACCTTTTACCTCAAGGGTAATGTCAACAGTAATAGATCATGATAACTTACATTCAATAGGGTATATATGTCAGGATCTTTCCAACACAATGTGCTTGCCAAAGGATGAAATGTAAAAAAGGAAAGGTGAAGATCACCTTGAATCTTATAAGGTAAGAACAAAAGATAGGCCCTTCACAGAGGGAAGCAGAGGTTGTCATGTGCTTTTATGGTTGGATGTACAAAATCTTAGCGCAAAAGAACGTCACTTTACATTGCCACTTGTGATAGGGACCTTTATTATGTAGTCCATCGCTTTTATTACTTCCATATCACAAGATCATATAAAGCTTATTTTATCCACACTAATAGATCATACATAATTTAGAGAGTTGCAACAATGACAACTTACTTGAAGGATCTTACTCAATCCATAGGTAGGTATGGTGGACTCTCATGGCAAAACTGGGTTTAAGGATGTATGGAAGCACAAGTAGTATCTCTACTTGGTGCAAGGAGTTTTGGCTAGCATGAGGGGGAAAGGCAAGCTCAACTTGTTGGATGATCCATGACAATATACTTTATTTCGGATATAAGAAGACATAACGCATTATGTTTTCTTCCTTGTCCAACATCAACTCTTTAGCATGTCATATTTTAATGAGTGCTTGATATGTCCAAAACGTATCTATAATTTCTGCTTGCTCCATGCCTCTTTTGGGTGATATTGCCATGTTATTTATACACTTCCATACACTTTTGATCATATTTGGACTAACCTATTAACTCAGTGCACCCCAGTGCCAGTTTCTGTTTTTGGCTGTTTTTGTATTTCAGGTTTTCCCATTACGAGAACTGCGAGAAAAATCCCGGAAAAATTATATAAAAAATCAGCGTTCCAGAAGCTTCCCGGCACCCGCAGTACAGCCGGAGGGGGGCCACCAGGGCTCCAGGCGCCCTGGTGGCGCGGCCCCCCCTGGCCGCGCCGGGGGGGCGCCTGGGCCCCCCGAGCCTCGTCTGATGCCCCCTTTGGCATATATTTATATCGTGTCCCGAAACCCTCGAGACGGAACCCTTTTTCGCGATCTCATCTCTGTTCCGCCGCCGCCGCGCTTCCAAGATCGGGAGCACCAGGAGAACTCTTCCCGGCACCCTGCCGGAGGGGAGGATCACCACCGGGAGCCTCTCCACCACCATGGATGCCTCCCGGATGAGTTGTGAGTAGTCTCCCTTAGACCATGGGTCCATGACCAGTAGCTATGTGATGTTCTCCTCCCCTTCTTGTGCTTCACTAATTAGACCTCGTGAGCTGCCCTACATGATCGAGGCACATATGTAATCCTTATGCTGTTGCTATGATGAGTTTGCTGGGATCCGATGGATTATGAGATTATGTTCAGATTGTGTTTGAGTAATATATTTGATTCACCTCTTTTATATTTATGTTCGTAAGTAATTCTTGCATGTTCTCCGTTGTTATTTATTGCTTTGGCCAAGTAGTAGGTAGTGACTCCAAGAGGGAACGTTATGCTTGATTGTGGGTTCATGCCCCTCGATGACTAGCTTGAGTGATAGAAACATGAGTCTAGGGGATGTGCTGTTGCCACAAGGGGGAAAACAAAGGTGCTTGTGCCTGCGGGTGCAAGGATTGTTTACTTTACGCAAAGTTCTTTTAATGCAGTTGTCTGTTGCTTTGAGTTTACACTATGGGTGGGACTCGCAACTTAATACCAGCGAGATGTTCTGGATAGATATCTCAAAGTGGATGATTAGTAGTAGATGCAGATGGATTTCGGTCTACTTACTTTGGCGTACCGCCCATGCTTCGAACCTCTACCTTTCTTGCAACTTAGTAAGCATTGGTTTGCGCACATGGTCCTGTCAATTGCCCAGCTGTAATTCGTTTACCTCACATAGCTATTTTATCGTCTTTTGGGAGAGAGACATCACTAGTGAGCATCATGGGACTCCGGTCCATATTACCATCATTGATCACATCCGCTATTTACTTTCCGTTTTTACTTACTATTGCAGCAAAACCTATCACTATTATCACGTGCGTTTGATCCTTTGTAAACGACAAGGCCGGAGGGATTGACAACCTCTCTGTACTCGTTGGGAGCAAAGTTATTTGTATCTGTGTGCAGGTCCACGTTGATTGCTAATATCTGGCGCCGTTAGCAGTTGACACCTTCTTGTTGAAACTGGGAGTCTCAGGGAAATCGATCCTTGGTATCTTTGCCAAGGGAAAACTTCCGCTACACTGCATCTCACACCTTCCACTTGGGGTAACCAACGAGGGGCGAGAAGCCATCAAGCAAAGTTTTCTGGCGCCGTTGCCGGGGACTCCACTCTTCAGGATAGGGGAGTTGCACGCTATCTTTTACCTTTGCTTTTTAGTCTTGTTAGTTTACCTTTCAGTTTTTGCTTTAGTATCTTTTATCGAAAATCACAAAAATAGTTATCTTGCTTGCTTGCTACTATGGGTTCCACCGAGAACACCAAGTTGTGTGACTTCACTAGTCAGAACAACGATGACTTTATCTGCACACCTATCACTACACCTGCCACTTCAGCACCTTCGTATGAAATTAAACCTGCTTTACTGAACCTAGTTATGAAAGATCAATTCTCCGGTGCTGGAGATGATGCTGCTTTACACTTGAACAATTTTGTTGAACTTTGTGATATGCAAAAGTACCAAGAAATAGATGGTAATATTGTTAAGCTTAAGCTTTTTCCTTTCTCCTTGAGAGGAGGAGCTAAAATTTGGTTTCAGTCTTTGCCTAGAAATAGCATAGATTCTTGGGACAAGTGCAAAGATGCTTTTATTGGAAAATACTATCCACCTGCTAAAATTATCCAACTGAGAAGTAACATAATGAATTTTAAACAATTGGATAATGAACACGTTGCCCAAGCTAGGGAACGTATGAAATCTCTTATCAAGAACTGCCCTACTCATGGTTTGACTACTTGGATGGTTATCCAAACTTTTTATGCAGGCTTGAACTTTACCTCGCGGAACTTGTTAGATTCGGCCGCGGGAGGAACCTTTATGTCAACTACACTTGGTGCTGCCACAAAGCTTCTCGATGAGATGATGACCAACTATTCCCAATGGCACACTGAACGCGCTCCAACAGGTAGGAAGGTAAACTCTGTCGAGGAGATTTCCTCCCTAAATGAAAAAGTTGACTTGATCATGTCTCTACTTTCAAAGCAATCTTCTATTGATCCTCGTGATGTTCCTTTAAATTCTTTGATTGCTCAAGAACAAGTAGATGTGAACTTTATCTCTAGAAACAATTTCAACAATAATGCTTATAAGAGTAACTTTGGTAGCAATCCTAGACCGTTCCCCTCTAATTCTTACGGGAACAACAATGCCTATCCTAGCACCAAGAACTCCACTACTGAACTAGAAATTATGCTTAA
The DNA here is from genome assembly GCA_902687465.1 of Secale cereale. Lineage (NCBI taxonomy): Eukaryota > Viridiplantae > Streptophyta > Magnoliopsida > Poales > Poaceae > Secale > Secale cereale. The sequence goes on from LR738709.1 coordinate 418,728,539, forward strand.
AGATTTCATCACTACCCAAAAAGCTTTTAATAATAGTGTAGAAGAAAAACTAAACAAACTCGGTGATCTCTCTTCGAAGGTAGACAATTTAGCCAATGAAGTAGAATTGCTTAAAATTAGAACTTCTCCTCTTGAGGAGAGGAAGGTCACTCCTATGAATGCTATTCAAGTGCAAATTAATGAAAACATTAGGATGATGGCTAAACTTAAAGAGAGATGGGCTAGAGAAAGGGAGGAAGAAGATAGAATTAAGAGCCTTCCTACCCACCACACTGTTGCTACTATCCAAGTTGTTGAGGATATCCAAACTCTTAGCACCCAATGCACTCCTAGTCCCAATGGACCTATTAATGGTGATGCTATGACTATAGAAACTACCAAACAAGTGAGCCTAAAGGACACCACTACCACCTTACTTGATAGTAGTGACCTTGATTTTGATAATTGCACTCTTACCGAAGTTATTGATTTCCTTCACAAGATGTCTAGAGATCCCCGCACTAGCACGATTAACCTTGCCTTCACAGAGCATATCACTAATGCTCTTATCAAAGCTAGGGAGGAGAAACTTAGAGTAGAAGCCTCCATACCTAGAAAGCTAGAAGATGGTTGGGATCCTATGATTAAAATTAAGTTGAATAACTTCTCTTGCTATGCTTTATGTGATGTTGGTGCTAGTACCTCTGTTATGCCCAAAAGAATATATGATATGCTTAAATTGAAACCTTTTGATTCTTGTTCTTTTGGTGTTCGTCTCGTTGATTCTTCCATAAAGAAACCTTTGGGGAGGATCGACGATGTTCTTATCATTGTCAATGACAACTATGTTCCCATTGATTTTACTATTATGGACATTGAATGTGAACCTTCTTGTCCAATTATTTTGGGACGTCCTTTTCTACGCACCGTTGGTGCTATCATTGACATGAAAGAGGGGAATATAAAATTTCAGTTTCCTCTCAAGAAAGGGATGGAACACTTCCCTCGAAAGAAGATTAAGTTACCTTTTGAGTCCGTTGTACGGGCTAGCTATTCTTTTACTCTTGATAAAACTTGATCTCTTTGCATTATGCCTAGCCTAAAGGCATAAAAAAAAGCGCTTTTGGGAGGCAGCCCACATGAATAAATTTTATTTTGCTTTTGTTGAGTCTTGATGTTGTTACTACAGTAGCATCATCATTGTATCTTTACTTTTCAACTTTGTGCCAAGTGTAGCCTCTGATTGCAAGAAAGTTCAAAAGTTGTGACGTGCTGTTCAGGAAACAGATTCTGTCCTTGGATAGAAAAATTCGTATAAAATCACCAGATCATCTTTTTGGTCTGAATTGTTTCGACAGCGTGCTCTATACAATTTTCTTTCGGACGTCTGTTCTGAGTTTTTTGATTAGAGTTGCAGAAGTGCCCCGAAAAAAATCATTTACTACCTGCTGGTCTGTTTTTCACAGATTTTGTCCTGTTTTGCCTTTTCTTCATTTTGCAAACCTTGAGCTTGCTTTTTCTTTGCAAAAATCTTTTGGCAATCTTGAGAAACAGTAGACCTTCAGGAATATCCTTATTTCCAGCAAGGAACAATTATTTTATTATGGGTACTAACCTCGCTAATCAGATTATGATGAGTTATGTATGAAGGGAGTTTTCAAGTGTGCGAGGGAAGATGATAAAAAGATTCAGGAGTGTCAAACGCTCAAGCTTGGGGATGCCCCCATGCACCCCCAAGAAATATTCAAGAAGACTCAAGCGTCTAAGCTTGGGGATGCCCCCGTGCATCCCCTTCTCCATCAACATTATCAGTTCGTCTTTCGTTCCACTATATTTTTATCACTTCATGTGTTATGTGCTATGCTTGGAGCGTCTTGCTTTTAGTTTCCTTTTTAGTTTTCTTTAGCTTTGCTTGCTTTTCATAACGAGTTGGAACTCAGCTTTCTTTGTGTGGGAGAGAAACACGCTCCACTTCAACCTAGAACACGACATAGAATTTTCATGTTTATCTTTGCTGTGTATGTTCTTGGTCTTTCAATAGCTACTGTCATGCTCAGATTTAGTTTTCATGCTTATCTTTTTAAAGAGCTTTTGTTTAGTTGGTCGCTGGAACTCTCTTTATTTATCATGCTTATCTTATTAAGAGAGTTTGCTTCTGTTGCATTGGTCGATATGTCTATGATAAAAATGCTACGTGCATAATGGTGCTTAGTAGTTCATGTTTTCTTATGGTTAGTCTCAAATAGCTGGGGGGTTCCCAATGTGTTATTGGAATACCAACATGATTTGTTTGCCTATGATGTGGTATGGTTCAGTAATATCTTCCTTTAAGAATTTATTTTGATTGACTTGGCGTATGCTCACGCATATTTAAGGCTGTAAAGAAAGTCTGTCAAGCCTTGATGATCTTTTGTTTCTGAGTAGCGATATAACTTCCATGCCTGATTCAATATTGCTTTGTCGGTCTGCATGATTATGACCGTCATTGCTCTCTTAGTTGGTCGCTCCCAGTCTTTTGCTAACCTCCACCTGTACTAAGCGGACTGACTGCTTGTGCATCCAAATTCCTTTAAACCAGTTATGCCATATGAGTCCACCATACCTTCCTACATGGTATTTACCTGCCATTCCTAACGGAGAATTTCATGTACCATCTCGAAATTATTCAAAAAAATAAATTCCTATTTTGTGCCTCTGTTGTAAGTTCATGAGGAAGTAGTAGTTAATTCATGATCTTTTTAAGTTGGACAAGCTTCACCCCGGGATTGCATGCATAATGTGCAAACCCATAATACGAGAAGGAACTGGCATTGAGTGCGCCCGGCTCAAAAAGATAATATAACAAACAAAACCTCCTTCACGCTTTGTTCATGAGAAATCAGAAAACTTTGGCAGTGATAAACAAAGGAGATTAAGAGGATGTGATCGTCCTCATTCGGGAGCCGTTCCTCGAAACTTTTCCATCTCAAGAAGTGATTGAGTTGTCTGCTAGCATTCGTTGACGAAACATGCATGATCTAAAATAAATAAATAATAATTATTACTTCTGTTTTTAAACCAAGAGCTCTGGTACATGTTTTGTCTTTGTTTCCGACTACGGGTTTTCAACCTTGCCAACAAAAGCCACGGTTCGAGAGTCTCCACCTTCTTTTAAAGCACCAACTACTGAGAGCATGATTGTCATTCTGAGTGTAATGTGCATTGTCCCAAAGTACCATTGTCTTTTGCATGATTGTGATATCGTTTATTCTGAAATCATTGTATCTAGTCATCACTTAAACTTTGGAGGTGCCCCTGCAATTATGTTTTGCATCACTAAAGGGGGCAAGCGAGATATCACTTTATCATATTTGCACACCATGCTCATTACAAATCTATTTGATGTTTCAGTATCATATTGTAAAACTTTCAGTTCTTTGTGATTTTCTCATGAGGCAACTTAATTACTACAGATTCATTGTCTCAGTAAGCTTTTGTCATGTGACTACGAAAAAGTCCTATATGGTTAATAGCATGTCACCACAGAAATTATTCTTGTTATCATTTACCTACTCGAGGACGAGCAGGAATTAAGCTTGGGGATGTTGATACGTCCAAAACGTATCTATAATTTCTGCTTGCTCCATGCCTCTTTTGGGTGATATTGCTATGTTATTTATACACTTCCATACACTTTTGATCATATTTGGACTAACCTATTAACTCAGTGCACCCAGTGCCAGTTTCTGTTTTCGGCTGTTTTTGTATTTCAGGTTTTCCCATTACGAGAACTGCCAGAAAAATCCCGAAAAAATTATATAAAAAATCAGCATTCGAGAAGCTTCCCGGCACCCGAAGTACAGCCGGAGGGGGGCCACCAGGGCTCCAGGCGCCCTGGTAGCGCGGCCCCCCTGGCCGCGCCGGGGGGGCGCCTGGGCCCCCCGGGCCTCGTCTGATGCCCCCCTTTGGCATATATTTATATCGTGTCCCGAAACCCTCGAGACGGAACCCTTTTTCGCGATCTCATCTCTGTTCCGCCGCCGCCGCGCTTCCAAGATCGGGAGCACCAGGAGAACTCTTCCCGGCACCTTGCCGGAGGGGAGGATCACCACCGGGAGCCTCTCCACCACCATGGACGCCTCCCGGATGAGTTGTGAGTAGTCTCCCTTGGACCATGGGTCCATGACCAGTAGCTATGTGATGTTCTCCTCCCCTTCTTGTGCTTCACTAATTAGACCTCGTGAGCTACCCTACATGATCGAGGGACATATGTAATCCTTATGATGTTGCTATGATGAGTTTGCTGGGATCCGATGGATTATGAGATTATGTTCAGATTGTGTTTGAGTAATATATTTGATTCACCTCTTTTATATTTATGTTCGTAAGTAATTCTTGCATGTTCTCCGTTGTTATTTATTGCTTTGGCCAAGTAGTAGGTAGTGACTCCAAGAGGGAACGTTATGCTTGATTGTGGGTTCATGCCCCTCGATGACTAGCTTGAGTGACAGAAACATGAGTCTAGGGGATGTGCTGTTGCCACAAGGGGGAAAACAACGGTGCTTGTGCCCGCGGGTGCAAGGATTGTTTACTTTACGCAAAGTTCTTTTAATGCAGTTGTCTGTTGCTTTGAGTTTACACTATGGGTGGGACTCGCAACTTAATACCAGTGAGATGTTCTGGATAGATATCTCAAGGTGGATGATTAGTAGTAGATGCAGATGGATTTCGGTCTACTTACTTTGGCGTACCGCCCATGCTTTGAACCTCTACCTTTCTTGCAACTTAGTCAGCATTGGTTTGCGCACATGGTCCTGTCAATTGCCCAGCTGTAATTCGTTTACCTCACATAGCTGTTTTATCGTCTTTTGGGAGAGAGACATCACTAGTGAACATCATGGGACTCCGGTCCATATTACCATCATTGATCACATCCGCTATTTACTTTCCGTTTTTACTTACTATTGCAGCAAAAGCTATCACTATTATCACTTGTGTTTGATCCTTTGTAAACGACAAGGCCGGAGGGATTGACAACCTCTCTGTACTCGTCGGGAGCAAAGTTATTTGTATCTGTGTGCAGGTCCACGTTGATTGCTAATATCTGGCGCCATTAGCAGTTGACACCTTCTTGTTGAAACTGGGAGTCTCAGGGAAATCGATCCTTGGTATCTTTGCCAAGGGAAAACTTCCGCTACACTGCATCTCACACCTTCCACTTGGGGTAACAAACGAGGGGCGAGAAGCCATCAGTGCTCACAATCATAAAAGATGTCCAAGATAGTATATTTGTATGTGAAAACCTCTCTTCCTTTATTACTTCCTATTAATTGCAACGATGACCAAAACTTTGTTTGTCAACTCTCAACAACTTTTATTCATCATACTCTTTATATGTGAAGTCATTACCTTTCATAAGATCAATATGATCTCTTTGATACTTTTTATATTTTCTTTTATTCTCTCATGATCATAGCAAGAAAATCAAGCCCTTGACTCAACACTAATCTTTATTATATAGCTCACGGACTTGATTACAAATATAAAGATCATAAAGCAAAGCTCACAACTAGATCATACTAAACTTTATTCTACTAGATCAAGATATTACCAAGAGGATCGAACTGAGAAAAATGATAAAGATAGGAGTGTGATGGTGATACGATACCGAGTCACTTTCCCCAAGCTTGGCAATTGCCAAGGGGAGTGCCCATACCCATGTGATTATGTCTCTTTCTTCGGAGGTGATGATGGAGTTGTTGATTATGTAGGCTTGTCGTCCATCTTCCAAGGCATGGGCTCACCATCGTAGAAGGATAACCGAGTCTCGGGGATTCTCAAATCTGCAGCCAAACTCATCTTCTTGAATATATATTCATACTCACATTTTTGGTGTTGCAGGTCATAGATCTGGGCTTGGAGGTGCTCGATTTTCTCTTGAAGCTTGAAGATGGCTTCCCCAATGATCTTGGCGTCCAGCTTGTGGTTGTTGGTGAGCTCCGTGATCATCATGTGGTTGGCGTTGAGTCCTCGTTCCACCATACCTTGGCACTTGAAAACTTGCTGCTTCATTGCTTCGAGTCTTGTCTCCACGCTTCCGGTCCTCCTTGGTCCCTTAACACCGCGGATGTGCAGCACCCCCTTCACACCTCGATGGTTTGAGGTGTTGCAGCACCTCTGCGAGGTAGGGGTTGATGACCTTCTCAGAGAACTTGTCCTTGGGGGTGCTGGAAGACGTCATGATGATCTAGATCTGTCAGAAACAACAGCTCGAAATGAAAACAGAGGATTTTTTCGTGATACGGTGGTCAAAACCTTCGGGGGAATATATAGTGAATTTTTACTGACCAAAGGAAGTAACATGCAAGAAAACGAAGTCCGGGAGGCACAAGAGGTGCCCACGAGGTAGGGGGCGCGCCCAGGTGGTAGGGCGCACCCTACGCCCTCGTGGATGCCTCGTGTCCCTTCCGAACCCCCTCGATAACGTAAGGACCTTCCCATTTAGAGAGAAGTTTTCTTGCAAAAAATCATAAACGAGAGTTGTATAGCAAGACATAATCACCTACGTTAAACTCGCGCTTTTGTATCCTTTTGTCATGCCATCTTTTAACTTTTTCTTTAAATAGTTTGGCATTCTCGTAAGCTTGGGTTCTCCATTCATCAAGCAAGCTAATGTCAAATAACCTCTTCTCACCGGCAAGTTTGAAATCATAATTGAGCTCCTTAATAGCCCAATATGCCTTATGTTCTAGTTCGAGAGGTAAGTTACATGCTTTTCCATAAACCATTTTATAAGGAGACATACCCATAGGGTTTTTGTATCCAGTTCTATAGGCCTATAATGCATCATCAAGTTTATTGGACCAATTCTTTCTAGACCTATTAACAGTCTTTTGCAAAATTAATTTCAGCTCTCTGTTACTTAGTTCTACTTGACCACTAGACTGTAGGTAGTAGGGGGATGCAATTCTATGATTAACATCATATTTAGCAAGCATTTTACGGAAAGCACCATGAATAAAGTGTGAACCACCATCAGTCATTAAGTATCTAGGGACTCCAAACCTCGGAAAAATAACTTCTTTAAGCATCTTAATAGAGGTGTTGTGATCAGCACTACTAGTTGGAATAGCTTCTACCCACTTAGTAATGTAATCAACAACAACTAAAATATGTGTATACCCATAAGAGGAAGGAAACGGTCCCATATAATCAAAGCCCTAGACATCAAATGGTTCAATAACAAGTGAATAATTCATAGGCATTTCTTGACGTCTACTGATATTACAAATTCTTTGGCATTCATGACAAGGTAAGACAAACTTACGGGCATCGTTGAAGAGAGTGGGCCAATAAAAACCAGATTGTAGTACCTTATGTGCAGTTCTATCTCCAGCGTGATGTCCTCCATAAGCTTCGGAGTGACACTTGCGCATGATCTGTTCCTGTTCATGCTCAGGTACACAACGTCTAATAATACCATCTACTCCTTCTTTATAAAGGTGTGGGTCATCCCAGAAGTAATGTCTTAAATCGCAAAAGAACTTTTTCTTTTGCTGGTATGTGAAACTAGGTGGTATAAACTTAGCAACAACGTAATTAGAATAATCAGCATACTATGGAGCAGTACGAGAAGCATTTATGACAGCTAATTGTTCATTAGGAAAGCTATCATCAATAGGTAGTGGGTCATTAAGAATATTCTCTAACCTGGATAGGTTGTCTGCAACTGGGTTCTCAGCTCCATTTCTATCAGTAATATGCAAATAAAATTCTTACAGCAGGAGAACCCATCTAATAAGTCTAGGTTTAGCGTCTTTCTTTTCCATAAGATATTTAATAGCAGCATGATCAGTGTGAATAGTTACTTTAGAATCAACAATATAAGGTCTAAACTTATCACAAGCAAATACGACTGCTAAAAATTCTTTCTCAGTAGTAGCATAGTTCCTCTGGGCACTGTCTAGAGTTTTACTAGCATATTGGATAACATTCAATTTCTTATCAACTCTTTGTCCTAGAAAAACACCTATAACATAATCACTAGCATCGCACATAATCTCAAAGGGTAAATTCCAGTCAGGAGGCTGGACAATAGGTGCATAGATCAATGCTTTCTTAAGTAATTCAAATGCTTCTACACAATTATCATGAAAGACAAAAGGAACATCTTTTTGTAATAGATTAGTCAGAGGCCTAGAGATTTTGGAGAAGTCCTTAATGAACCTCCTATAAAATCCGGCATGACCAAAAAACTTCTTATACCTTTGATGTCCTTGGAACACGACATCTTTTCAATAGCATCAACTTTAGCTTTATCAACTTCAATACCTCTTTCGGAAATTTTATGACCCAAGACAATGCCTTCATTAACCATCAAGTGTCAATTTTTCCAATTCAAGACAAGATTAGTTTCTTCACATCTGTGCAAAACTCGATCAAGGTTGCTCAAGCAATCATCAAAAGAAGTTCCGTAAACAGAAAAGTCATCCATGAAAACCTCAACAATCTTTTCACAAAAATCAGAGAATATAGCCAGCATGCATCTTTGAAAGGTAGCAGGTGCATTACATAAACCAAAAGGCATACGTCTATAAGCAAAGGTACCGAAAGGACAAGTAAAGGTGGTCTTTTCTAGATCCCCTTTTGACACAGGTATTTGAGAGAAACCAGAATAACCATCTAGAAAGCAGAAATGCGTATGTTTGGATAACCTTTCTAGCATTTGATCAATAAAAGGCAAAGGGTAATGATCTTTCTTAGTGGATTTATTTAATATATGGAAATCAATTACCATCCTACAACCTGTAACAATTCTTTGCGGGATCAATTCATCTTTATCATTAGGAACTATAGTAATACCTCCCTTCTTAGGGACACAATGGACAGGACTTACCCACTGGCTATCAGCAACTGGATAAATTATACCTGCCTCTAGAAGCTTTAGTATTTCCTTCCTTACCACTTCTTTCATCTTAGGAATTAACCGTCGTTGATGATCGATAATCGGTTTTGCGTCCACTTCCAACTTTATCTTGTGTTGGCATAGAGTGGGACTAATGCCCTTAAGATCATCCAGAGTATATCCAATAGCAGCACGGTGCTTCTTCAGAGTTTTCAATAATTTCTCTTCTTCCTGTTCTGAAAGGTTAGCACTAATAATAACAATATATATATTCTTTTCATCGAGATAAACATACTTAAGAGTATTAGGTAATGGTTTAAGTTCAAACATGGGATCACCCTTGGGTGGAGGAGGATCCCCTAGAATTTCAACAAGCAAGTTGTTTTTCAATAAGGGTCCCTATTTAAAGAATATTTCATCTATTTCCCTTCTCTCATTCATATACATATCATTTTCATGGTCTAGCAGATATTGTTCCAAGGGATCGTTATGAGGCACATCAATAGAAGCAAGACCAATAATTTCATCCTTACTAGGAAATTCTTTAGAATGGGGTTGTCTACGAAATTTAGCAAAGTTAAAGTCATGGGACATATCCCCTAAACCAATAGTAACAATATCTTTTTCGCAGTCTATCTTAGCATTAACAGTATTCAAGAAGGGTCTACCAAATATAATGGGGCAAAAATCATCTTGTGGGGAACCAAGCACAAGAAAATCAGCAAGGTATTTAACTTTCCCACACAAGACTTCAACATCTCTAACAATCCCAATTGGTGAAATAGTGTCTCTATTAGCGAGCTTAATAGTGACATCAATACCTTCTAGCTCAGCAGGTGCAATATCGTGCATTATTTCTTCATATAAGGAATGAGGTATTGCACTAGCACTAGCACCAGCACCCATGTCACATATGCCATGATAGCAATGATCTCCTATTTTAATAGAAATAACACGCATGCCTACAATGGGTCTATGTTTATTCTTAGTTCCGGGTCTAGCAATTCTAGCAGCTTCATCACAGAGGTAAATAACATGCCCATCAATATCATCGACCAAGAGATCCTTAACCATAGCAACACTAGGTTCAACTTCAATTTGCTCAGAGGGTGTAGGTGTTCGAGTATTACTCTTACGAACCACAGTTGAAGCTTTAGCATGATCCTTTATCGTAACAGGGAAAGGCGGTTTCTCAATATAAGCGGTAGGAACAATAGGATCAACATTATAAGTGATAGTCTTTTCTTCAACTTTAACAGGTTCAACTACTTTTACTTCAATGGGAGGATGGTATTTAAACCACTTCACCTTAGGGAGATCTACATTAGTAGCAAATGAATCATGCAAAGAAGCTAATATCTCAGAGTCAAGTCCATATTTAGTGCTAAATTCACAGAAAACATCGGTATCCATAAAAGATTTAACACAATCAAACTTAGGGGTTATACCTGACTCCTTACCGTCGTCGAGATCCCAATATTCAGAGTTGCGTTTAATTCTTTCCAACAAATCCCATTTGAATTCAATAGTCTTCATCAAAAAAGAACCAGTACAAGAAGTATCGAGCATGTAGCGATTATTGAGAGAAAGTCGAGCATAAATTTTTTGAATGATCATTTCTCTTGAGAGCTCACGATTGGGGCATGAATATAACATTGAATTAAGCCTCCCCCAAGCTTGAGCGATACTTTCTCCTTCGCGAGGCCAAAAATTATATATATAATTACGATCATGATGAACCTGATGCATAGGATAGAACTTCTGATGAAATTCCAACTTCAATCGATTGTAGTTCCATGATCCAATATCATCGCATAGACTAAACCATGTCAATGCATCTCCCTTCAAAGATAAAGGGAAGACCTTCTTCTTGATAACATCCTCGGGCATACCTGCAAGCTTAAATAATCCACAAACTTCATCCACATAGATTAGGTGCAAATCGGGATGCAGTGTTCCATCTCCTGTAAAGGGATTAGCTAGCAGTTTCTCTATCATACCCGAAGGAATTTCAAAGCAAACATTTTCAGTAGGTTCAGTTGGTTGAGGAGAAACTCTTTGCTCTACTGGTCGGGGTGAAGATACCCCTAACAAGCCCGTCAAAGGATTATGAGCCATAGTAACAGGTGACAGTAAATTTCAGCACACTATATAAATTTTTCCATACCAAATTCCACTTACCAAAGACGCTTCACTCCCCGGCAACGGCGCCAGAAAAGAGTCTTGATGACCTACAAGTGTAGGGGATCTATCATATTCCTTTCGATAAGTAAGAGTGTCGAACCCAACGAGGAGCAGAAGGAAATGATAGGTAGTTTTCAGTAAGGTATTTTCTGCAAGCACTGAAATTACCGTCAACAGATAGTTTTGTGATAAGGTAATTGGTAACAAGTGACAAATAGTGAAAGTAAATAAGGTGTAGCAAGATGGCCCAATCCTTTTTGTAGCAAAGGACAAGCCTGTACAAACTCTTATATGGAGGAAAGCACTCCCGAGGACACATGGGAATTATCGTCAAGCTAGTTTTCATCACGTTCATATGATTCACGTTCATTACTTTGATAATTTGGTATGTGGGTTGACCGGTGCTTGGGTGCTGCCCTTACTTGGACAAGCATCCCACTTATGATTAACCTCTATTGCAACCATCCGCAACTATAAAAGAAGTATTAAGGTAAACCTAACCATAGCATGAAACATATGGATCCAAATCAGCCCCTTACGAAGCAGCGCATAAACTAGGGTTTAAGCTTTTGTCACTCTAGCAACCCATCATCTACTTATTACTTCCCAATGCCTTCCTCTAGGCCCAAACAATGGTGAAGTGTCATTTCGTCGATGTTGACATGACACCACTAGAGCAAAGACAACATACATCTCATCAAAATATCGAACGAATACCAAATTCACATGACTACTTATAGCAAGACTTCTCCCATGTCCTCGGTCTTCTCATGCAACAGTCCAAAAGAAAAAAAACCGGCGCGCGGTTCCCGCGTGAGTGAGGCACCTGCCATGGGCCCCTACTTACCCATCCACGATTAGCCCATGCGAGAACAAGGCACCAAGGACCACGGGAGGTGACGTCACGGGAATGGCTCGCGAGACAGAGCTCAGCCTTTGGGTTTAGCGACGCTGCAGGGACGGACCCGAGCACATATACCGTGCCAGTCCTTAATCATGGGGCGGTCGCGAGTGGGCTCGCAAGGGCTCATGACCTTAGTGGCGGTGAGACCGCCAAGCATATAGATAATGCAAATAGGAAGAAGCAACTAGCCTTGATTCATGCGCAAAAAGAGACCGCTACGGGGGGGACAGCCCCCAACAGCTCGAGGATGATGCAGCCCGGGGGGCGCCCTTGGTTGGATACCTGAAACTTCACCTGACACTTGTCGAAGAAGAGTTGGGGTAGCTGAAGACGCAAGCTGTGCGGGTTGCTCCTGAGGATCGTCGGGCTCCTGAGGCCCAGGGGCTCCGGAGTCCCTCAGTGGTCGCGGGGGTCCGGCTCTTGCTCCGTCTGGACCGGCTTCCACTGAGCCTCCCGAGCCCCCAAAGCCTGTTGCGCGAGGCGCTGGAACGTGGCAGCCGCGTTGCAGAAGCCGAAGAGCGTGCAGACATAGCTGCAGGGGAGAGCCCTCCTCCGGCCGACCGCCGTCGGCCAGAAGGGCTCCAAAGAAGCGGCTCGGTTGAGACCCACAACGTCGATGCAAACGCGGAAGTGATCGCTCGGGTTGCGGGAAGGTGAGCTTAGCATCATGCGGTTACGCCCACCGCGGATGAGCCTTGCGTACTGAAGTTCCTCGGTAACCTAGTCGATGAAGTCCTGAGCCCCCAGCGTTGTACGGCTCATGCTGGGCTCACAAAAATGCACGTCGAGACACGCCTGCAGGTGGTGCCCGAACACCTCCCTCGAGACGTTGGTCAGGCCTGAGACACTCCAGAGGAGAGCCCCCGAGCCCGTCCTGAGAGGGGCGTCGGGCGCGCCTCCCTATGCGAGGGTGGAGGGCGCCTCGTCGGTACGCGCGAGTCCTGAGGGGGAACCGTTAGGAGCCCCAGCGTCCTGAGGTCCGTTGGCGGGCAGGTTCTTCTTCTTCTTGGGGGCGGTATGCAGGGCGAAGACGGCTCCATCCTCGTCGGAGCTCTCGACCGCCGTGGTCTGGTAGGCACGCTCCAGGGAACGCACCGCTTCCTTCTCGTCGGAGGCGATCGTGATGACTCCGCCACTCCCGGGCATCTTGAGGACTGTAGCAGTGATGGGTCGCTGCCATGAACTTAGCGAGGGCAGGATACCCGAGGATGGCGTTGTACGGGAGGTGGATGTTGGCGATGTCGAAGTCGATGAGCTCGGTGTGATAGTTGTCGCGGTCACCAAAGGTGACAGGGAGGCGGACCTACCCCATCGGGAGTGTGGAGCCATTAGTAACTCCGTAGAATGGCTTTGTCGGGTGGAGCTGATCGTATGGGACCTGGAGCGTCTCGAAGGTCTGGACAGAGAGGACGTTGAGCCCCGCTCCGCCGTCGATGAAGGTCTTGGTCACGAGGACGTTCCTGATGGTCGGGGTGCAGAGCATCGGGAGAGCGCCTGGGGTTGCGGTGCACTTGAGCTGTTCCTTGGGGTCGAAGGCGATGATGTGCTTGGTCCACCTGAGGTTGCGCGTGCCGTCAGGCCTGGGAAGCACTGCATTCACCTCGCAAGTGAACTAGTTGAAGATGCGATGGGAAGCCAGAGTGCGGGCTCCTCCCAAGATGCATGCAACTGCACGTGGCTCCTGAAACCCCCCTGCTCCATCTCCCTCGCGGTCGTCGTCGTTCCTTCTTGGCGGTGGTGGCAGCGGAGGCAGACCTCCGTTGCCCTGAGGGCGACCCTCACGAGGCTGGTCGCGCCAGGGGGTGTCACGAGGCTGCTCCTGCCAGTGGTCCTCACGAGGCTGCTCACGCCACCCTTGGCGCGAGTTCCTGCCGGCCCAGCGTCCTCCACCATGGCTTCCTCCGCGGCCGTAGCCGCGGTTGTCGCGCTCAAGGCGCTTCCCGACGCGCCCGCCGTGCATTGCCCTGAGCTCTTGGCAGTCGTTGGTGTTGTGGCTGTGGACATCGTGGAAGACGCAGTACGGACGGTGGTCTCTGGGGGGTCGTTGTAGCCGCAGCCACGCTTCACTTCTGGCTCTGCAGCCAGTACGGTGGGTACCTTGCACTTTGCTTCTTTTGCCTTGGTCTTCTTGTCATCCGCCTCCGTTTCAGGCAGCTTCTGGAGGGAGAGGCGTCCTTCCTCCGCCCTGGCGCACTTTGCTGCGAGCTTGAACATCTCGAGGGCCATGCACAGATCCTCAGGGATGGCGAGCTCCTCCCTCATCCTGACGTCGCGGACACCGTCGGAGAACACCAAGATGATGGCCTCGTCCAAGACCCTGGCGATCCGGAGGCGCATGGTGTTGAAACGTAGGACGTACTTTTGCAGGGTCTCTCCCGACTGCTGCTTCACGCGGCGCAGATCCGCGGCCGCCGGGGCTGAGTCGCGGGTGCCCTGGAAATTGGCAACGAAACACTCACGAAGTTCCCCCCAGGAGGAGATGGATCCCACGGGGAGGTTCAAGAGCCAGGAGCGTGCGCCATCCTTGAGAGCCATGGGGAACCAGTTCGCCATGACCTGCTCGGTGCCGTTGGACGCCTCGATGCTCAGCTCGTAGAGCTGGAGGAACTCTATGGGGTCGGTGGTGCCATCGTAGCGCGGAGGCAGATCTGGTTTGAACTTGCCGGGCCGGACGAGGCGCCGTAGCTCGGGAGCTAAGGCGTGACATCCAGCCACGCACATGATTGCAGGCGCCCCCTACGCCTGTGGTGCTGTTTCTTGCGGCAATGGCGCCACCACCTCCTGTGGTGCGCGGTCTTGGTGCTGCGAGGCAGGGGGCCCGCGAGCTCCTGCCTGGGGATGCGGGATGACCTGGCAGCTCTCCTCGTCGTGCGCATGGGCCCCGTGGGGCGGCTCACGCCACGGAGTCTCGCGCAGGACCTCCCGGCCCCGTAGAGTGGAGGTGGAGCCAGGACACCGTGTCCCTTGTTCCCCGTCATGGGCGACGGGGGACGGGAGGAGTGAGTTGGTGCAGGTGCCTCCCGGGTGGCGTTGACGAGCTCGGTGATGCGGTGGAGCCACTCTTCGTAAAGGTCGTCCGCTGGATGGTAGTGTAGGAGCTCCCGCGCCATCAGTAGCGCAAGCTGCTGGTAGACCGGCCCGCGATGGAACAGCGAGGACGATGCTGCGGCCGGCGAGGGTGATGGCATCGCCGTGCGGCCATCACGCCGCACGGACAGCGGCAGAGACGAGTCCTGCTGCTCGTGGACGGCCGGGTCGGTGGCGGCGTTGGCAACCGGCGAGTTGGGGCGGAGCGGCGCACTGTTGCCCGCGGGTACCGTCTGAGCGACGTTCGCGGCGCGGCGGGCGGCGCATGCTCGGCGTGTGTCCACCATGGCAGTGGAGCAAAGTCGACGACGAGAGCGGGACGAGGTCGTCGGAGAGGCGTGATCTCGACACGCGACCTACGTGGTGCGCCAAATGTCGGATTACGGGCTCCGCAAACCCAAGAAGTTCGAACATAGGGGCGTGAATGAAGATCTCTCCCACTCACATCTACCTAGCGTCTCACCCTCGTCCAGTGAAGAGACTCAAGTGAACAACAAGTACAGCACACGAGAGTTTACCCAGGTTCAGGCCACCTTGCGGTGTAAAACCCTACTTCCTGCTTTGGTGGGTTGGCCTCGGGAGGGCTTGAATATGGATGAATACAGTGGTTCCTGAATTCAGGTGGGTCAGGAGGTAGGAGTTCTTGCTTCCTTATGCGAGGGCCGAGTTTATGGATCTGATCGGAATTGCCTCCATAGTAAAGATCCTAGGTACTTATATAGATGGCTAAGGTCCTCTTCCCCGAAATGTTTAGGCGGGAAGGGATCCCACAAAGGCCATTTTGAGCGGGAAGATAAGGACGTTCCTATCCTGACAAAAGCGGTCTTTGCCTGCAAAGGGATCAGCCGGTGACGCGGTGGTGGGCTAGGTGGTGACATCCTCCCTGTCGTCCTTGTGGTCTTCGGTGTTGTTGCACCGAAGGGGAAACCTTTGTCCCGCTCCTCGGGAACCTGCGCTTGCGCTGTCTCCTTTGCACCAAAATGGCAACTGCGCCACTAGCGCGAGCTGGCACCCACTGGCGTGGTGCGTCACTACTTGCGTCACTGCCTCCTCCTGAGGCAGGCTTGGCCTTGGATTCTCCGCCCCTCCGAAGCAACCTAGCCGAGGCCGGTCCTGAGGGAGTCTTGATGTCATTCTCCTCGCGAGGCATAGCCCCCTCGCGGGGGCCTTGGGCAGCTGGTCTATCAGTTGGGTCGTACCAAGCTGTGGTAGGAGCGTGTCGCGGCCCGCAGACAGGCAAGTCTGGGTACCTTGGTTCCCAGGATGCCGACAGTTGCCCCCAGGCCCAAGACGCATGCGGAGTTGGCTTTGGGGCGAAGCCTTAGTCGAGGACGAAGCGTTGCGGGCCCCAAAAAGGCTGCGGGCCAGGCTAGCGCGTGACGGTTGGATGGGACGCGGGCGACTCCGTTCCCTACGCAGTCTCGGCAACCGTGTAAGTTGACAAAAGGGGGTTGTCTTTGCTACAGAGGAGTTATCCCCTACCTTCCTTCCTGCTTAGATCCTCTTCTCCTTCGCCTCCGGTCTTCCTAAATCGCCTGCATCCTCCGGCACCTCAGCAATGGCGAAGAAAAGGAAGGGTGCCGCGCAGGCGTCCGGATCTGCTTCTTCCCTTGAGGCGACGCTCGAGGAGTCCACCATCACCAAGGAGGAGGACTACTCGGAGGTCCAGTCTCTCTTGTTGAGCGTCCACAACAAGCATGGCCCGACGGGGATTTGGGTCGGATCCACCGCGGCGCGGATCTTGCCAAAGTCCTGCTACCCCTTATTCCTCCATAGCATCTCCGTCGGGCTTGTGCTGCCCTTCTCGGAGTTCTTTTACGCCATCCTGGACCATTACCAGGTGCACGCTCTCCACATCCAGCCTCGCTCCATCTTCGTCTTGTCGCTCTTCGCCTTTTATTGCGAGGCGCTTGTGGGGGTGAAACTGACTGTCGCCCTCTTCCACCACTTCTTCTCCATGCAGCGGTACGACGAGGGTCCATGCTCGGGCTGTGTCTCCTTCGTCTTTCAGCGCCAGGGCTGCCGGCTAATGACAGTCAGGAAGAAGATAGACTCCCACCGGAAGAGGTGGGTCTATCTGGATGCCGAGCGCATTCATCCGCTGCTGGCGCTACCTACCGCCCGTCCGGCGAAACACGCTGGCTGGAGCTACGCGAAGCTCACCGACCCCCTTGCCGAACCTATCCTGGCAAGGATTGAAGCCGACTTCGTCTCGAGGCTTGAAGGGGCGCAGATCGTAAAGGAGTTCCTGAGGCAGCATCTGGCGCTGCTGTAGGCACACTCACGCCCCATGTGGGAGCTGATGGGGAATGACGACAGGCTCCGGCTGCGCTCGGGGACGCTGGACAAGGCCGACCTGGACCTTGCCTCAGTCACTCTCCTAGGAATGGTTCCTGAGGACCTTTCGAGGGCCCACCTGCCGCTGTACAGCCGTCTTGACAAAGCCGAGCTACTGAAGGCCATGTCAGGTTTCGGGGTGCCCGTGGCTGCTGCGCCCATGGTTGACGTGTCTTCAGGTGCCGATGATGGGAGCGACGAGGAGGACTCAGAGCAGACGCTGGGCAACGAGGACCAGGTTAACGAGGGGTACTCCTCCAAGGCGTCTACTGAAGAAGTGGCGTCGGGAGCAGGTGCTGTCGGACGGCCCTAGGCGACCATTCCGCGTCGATCCGGATGCGCTGCGTCCGGAGGAAGCAATGCGGCGACCCCGCCGAGGAGTGATGTCTACTACACAACCTTCTTCTAGTAGACGTTGTTGGGCCTCCAAGTGCAGAGGTTTGTAGGACAGTAGCTAATTTCCCTCAAGTGGATGACCTAAGGTTTATCAATCCGTGGGAGGCGTAGGATGAAGATGGTCTCTCTCAAACAACCCTGCAACCAAATAACAAAGAGTCTCTTGTGTCCCCAACACACCCAATACAATGGTAAATTGTATATGTGCACTAGTTCGGCGAAGAGATGGTGATACAAGTGCAATATGGATGGTAGATATAGGTTTTTGTAAACTGAAAATATAAAAACAGCAAGGTAACTAAAGGTAAACGTGAGCATAAACGGTGTTGCAATGATAGTAGACAAGGCCTAGGGTTCATACTTTCACTAGTGTAAGTTCTCTCAACAAGGATAACATAATTGGATCATATTACTAGCCCTCAACATGCAACAAAGAGTCACTCCAAAGTAACTAATAGCGGAGAACAAACGAAGAGATTATGGTAGGGTACGAAACCACCTCAAAGTTATTCTTTCTGATCGATCTATTCAAGAGTCCGTAGTAACGTTCAATCTATCATAGAGTTCGTACTAGAATAACACCTTAAGACACAAATAAACCAAAACCCTAATGTCACTTAGATACTCCATTCTCACCTCAAGTATCCGTGGGCATGATTATACGATATGCATCAAACAATCTCAGAAACATCTATTAAACCAACACATAGAACTTCAAAGAGTGCCCCAAAGTTTCTACGGGAAAGTCAAGACGAAATCGTGTGCCAACCCCTATGCATAGATTCCCAAGGTCAGGGAACCCGCAAGTTGATCACCAAAACATACATCAAGTAGATCACATGATATCCCATTGTCATCATAGATAAACACGTGCAAGACATACATCAAGTGTTCTCAAATCCTTAAAGACTCAATCCGATAAGATAACTTCAAAGGGAAAACTCAATCCATTACTAGAGAGTAGAGGGGGAGAAGCAACATAAGATTCAACTATAATAGCAAAGCTCGCGATACATCAAGATCGTGCCATCTCAAGAACACGAGAGGGAGAGAGATCAAACACATAGCTAATGGTACATACCCTCAGCCCCGAGGATGGACTACTCCCTCCTCGTCATGGAGAGCGCCCGGATGATGAAGATGGCTGCCGATGAGGGTTCCCCCCTCCGGCAGGGTGCCGGAACGGGGTCTAGATTGGTTTTTGCTGGCTACAGAGGCTTTCGGTGGCGGAACTCCTGATCTAGGTTAATTTCCGAAGGTTTCAGTATTTATATGAATTTTTGGCGTAGGTCCCACGTCAGGGGGGCTTCTGGGCTGTCCTCGAGATAGGAGGGCGCCACCACCTTCCCAGGGCGCACCCTCCATCCTCAAGGGCAGCCCGTGGCTCTCCTAGCCCAACTCTTTTGCTTCGGGGGCTTCTTTTGGTCCAGAAAAAATCATAAAAAATTGGCTCGTCAATTGGACTCCGTTTGATATTCCTTTTGTGTAAAACCCTAAAACAGGAGAAAACATAAACTGGCACTGGGCTCTATGTTAATAGGTTAGTCCCAAAAATCATATAAAAGTGTATAGTAAAGCCCATAAGACATCCTAGAAGGATAATATATTAGCATGGAACAATAAAAAATTATAGATACGTTGGAGACGTATCGAGGAGCGCCGCGCCAGCAAAACTGGCGACTACGGCTGCGCCCAAGTCCGTGGCCTCGCGCCATGCCAAGAACTGGACTGCCGGCATGCCCGTAGCGCCAACGGCTGCGGTCGACCTGCTGATGAAGAGGAGGGCGCGCCTCGCCACCGATGAGTAAGTGTGCAATCTCCTGTTATCCCTCAGTCGGTGTGTTCCTGATGTATTTCTCTTGGCGCAGCAGCCTGAGTGGCATGATGAAGAAGGTGAAGTCGGGTCACGTCGTAGTGCCCCACTCCTCCTGCCGCTGATGTGGCCGCGGAGAAGGGTGCCACAGCTTTGCGCACCTCGGCCAGCTGGGCCACCGAGCACGTGGCGGCAGCGTCGCCTGAGGGCGTCGTTGCTGTTTGCGAGGCCACGGCGGCTCCCGCTCCGGCTGTTCCAGCGAGGGGAGCCGGAGCCCCCGAGCCCCTGGTTGAGTAGCCAGTCTTGTTGGCGCCCATCCGTCAGCCGACGTGGCTTGGCCCTGAGACCTTGGAGGCCGCCTCTGCTGCACTGGGTCGGCTCCGTGCCGAACTTTAGGGTGGTGATGGCCGTGCGATGGAAGGACGCCTGGGCCTGATCTCTGGGTGGCTCCTGCCAGACGAGTCTGCGTGGGCCTCCTGGAGCCAGGCCTCAGCAGTCGCCGCCAAGGGTCAAGAGGAGGCCACGGCGGCCATGTGAGCACGCGATGCTGCGTAGGCCGATGCGGCGTCCTCCGAGAAGCGATGTCACAAGGCGGAGGGCGAGCTGGAGGCCCTTCGCGCGGAAGGCGCCAGGCGCGCCTTGGAGCTCGAGAGGTTGGAGAAGGATCTCAATGCGTAGAAGGCTGATACGTCCCGGCTGCAGTAGGAGCAGCTCGCCGATCGCGCGAGCCTGGAGAAGCTGAAGGCCGAGGCCGAGAAGGCCAAGGCGACCCAAGCTGTGCGCGAGAAGGAAGACGCCCTTGCGGCCTCGGCGGCGGTGAGTCACGAGGCCCTTGCCGCCTTCGAGCTCGAGGCCCATACGGTGCTGCGGGCTACTTATGGGGAAGGGTTTGAGAAGCCACTGGCCGCCTCAGAGGGTGGCCTCACCGGGCTCCTTGCCGCGCTTGTGAAGTCCCTGCGCGAGGTTGCAACCGCAATTGGCCAGTTAGCAGACGTCGAAAGCCGCACGCTCCTTACCTTGGCCTTGACGCAGGTGTGTGGCCACCTAAGTATCTGTGATCTCGCTCTTGACCTGGCCTCGCCGTCCGAGCCCGTCACCGCGAGCATAGAGAGCGCGGCTGCTAAGGCCCTGGAGGCGAAGGCCACGGAAATGGTGGAGGCATTCCTCCAGGCCACTGCTACCGCAGCCGAAGAGGCGGAGGCTGGTGATGACGCACTTGGTGATGCCTGACCTGTTCCTGTCCAGATGGAAGAGATGCAAGTGCCTCGGGGAGGCGTAAGAACTTGTTTGAATTTGAAGGACTTGGTACTATTGTAATAACTAGATTGAACTTGATGATTTCCATGCTTGCTTCCTTTCATGTTTGCTTAGGTGCTCTGCGTTGGCAGGGCCCTACCTCGCGGATACCTTGATCGCCATTGATCCCTCCGGGTGACCGGGGTTTTCGTAATAACTAGACTCAAGGAATGAGGGGCTATGTGGCTAGTGAGGCCCCTGGGTCGCAATGCCCAGGGGTCCCCCTTGACGTTCAAGCGATCTCGTTTGCATTCTGCGTCGGCAGGGCCCAACCTCGCGCATACCTTGATCGCCATTGAGCCCTCCGGGTGACCGGGGTAATCATAATAACTAGACTCAAGGGAGAGGGGCTACGTGGCTAGTGAGGCCCCTGGGTCGCGATGCCCAGGGGTCCCCCTTGACGTACGAACGACTCTCATGAGGGAGAACGAGCACCATACCTTGCTCACGAGCCTTCGCCTAGGATGGGGGCGCGAGAGAGCCAGGTGTCTGGGCACCTGGTAGGGTGGCGTCTACCAGGCGTGACCAGAGCATAGCCACCGTGCCTAGCCCCCCTCGCGACACCTATCCAAGGAGAACCTGTGAGTGTTGTGAGCTGAAAAGCTCCCTGAGGTTGGTGCGACCGCTGTGGGCTGCCCTCAGTTGTTTATAACTAGCACGGAACATAGAGCTACCACACTTGCGCGGAGTGTGGGCATAACCGCACCTCGGTCGTAGCGGCCAGCGCGGAGCTTGGTGCTTCCACTGGTTCGTGGGCATAACCGCTCCTCGGTTGGTTCTGCCAGCGTGGAGCATAGCACTTCCACTGGACCGTGGGAGGGAGCCTCTCACCGGGAGAGACTCCGGGGCGTGTACAGCCCTGTCCTGACATGTGGCTTGCACCACAGGACAGCCAAGGTGTATATGGGCCCTCCTGAGGACGAGCTGAACGACTCTGAGGAAGTTCTCGCGAGCTTACGCATCACTCACGAGACCCTACCCTGAGGCGGGTTGCGCCTGAGTCTTCTTCTGCAAAATGTGAAGAGGTGTTGTGTCGACCTACGCCGAGTGCATCTCTAAAGGTCATCGCATGAGAAGGCCGCAACACCAACGACCCCAGGAGGTGATGTTACCGGGACCGGCCCGTAAGATAGAGCTCAACCGCTGGATTTATCGATGCTGCAGGGACGGACCCGAGCACAAACGCCGTGCCCAGTCTTCTCATGCAATAGTCCGAAAGAAAAACAACCGACGCGCGGTTCCTGCGTGAGCGAGGCACCTGCCACGGGCCCCTACTTACCTATCCACGAATAGCCCATGCAAGAACAAGGCACCAAGGACCACGGGAGGTGACGTCACGGGAATGGCTCGCGAGACAGAGCTGAGCCCTTGGGTTTAGCGACGCTGCAGGGACGAACCCGAGAACAGACACCGTGCCAGTCCTTAATCATGGGGCGGTCGCGAGTGGGCTCGCAAGGGCTCATGACCTTAGTGGCGGTGAGAACGCCAAGCATATAGATAATGCAAATAGGAAGAAGCAACTAGCCTTGATCCATGCGCAAAAAGAGACAGCTGCGGGGGGGACAACCCCCAACAGCTCAAGGATGATGCAGCCCGGGGGCGCCTTCGGTTGGATACCTGAAACGTCACCTAACACTTGTCGAAGAAGAGTTGGGGTACCTGAAGACGCAAGCCGTGCGGGTTGCTCCTGAGGATCGTCGGGCTCCTGAGGCCCAGGGGCTCCGGAGGCCCTTAGTGGTCGCGGGGGTCCGGCTCTCGCTCCATCTGGACCGCCTGCACTGAGCCTCCCGGGCCACCAAAGCCTGCCGCGGAGGCGCTGGAACGTGGTAGCCGCGTTGCGGAAGCCGAAGAGTGTGCTGACGTAGTTGCAGGGGAGAGCCCTCCTCCGGCCGATCGCCGTCGTCCAGAAGGGCTCCAAATAAGCGGCTCGGTTGAGATCCACGACGTCGATGCAAACGCGGAAGTGATCGCTCGGGTTGCGGGTAGGTGAGCTTGGCATCATGCGGTTACGCCCATCATGAATGAGCCTTGCGTACTGAAGTTCCTCGGTAACCTGGTCGATGAAGTCCTGATCCCCCAGCGTTGTACGGCTCATGCTGGGCTCACAGAAACGCGCGTCGAGACACGCCTGCAGGTGGTGCCCGAACACCTCCCGCGAGACACTATCCATGTGATACGTCCAAAATGCATCACTATTTTGTATTATAATTTATCCTTATTCATTGATATATTTCACATTATGATGATGTTCTTATGTTGTTTTGGTCTATTTTACACAGTTTGCAACTTTCCGATGCCAGAACAGCAGACGCAGGATTCAGCAGGAAAAAGTGGATGCTGAGTTGCTGAAGAAGAACACCTCCAAATTACCTGAAAATTGACGGGACGTGTTTTTCAGAAGAATAACAAAGACACGCAAAAGGGGAGTCAGAGGGGGGCCACAGGGTGCCCAGGCGGCCTGGGGGCGCCCCCCTGGCCGCGCCGGGGGGGCGCCTAGAGCCCCTGGCCCACCTCTGGTCACCCCCTTTTGCATATATGTTCCCCGTCCTGCAAAAACCCTAGGCACGGGACTTTTTATGGAGTTCCGCCGCCGCTTCGAGGCAGAAACCTACAGAGAAGAAAAAGACATCTCCGGCGGGCAGATTCCGCCGGGGAGATCACCTCCCGGAAGGGGAGATCGTCGCCATCGTCATCACCATCATCACGGGCATCATCGAGATCATCATCAACATCATCCCCAACACCAGCACCATCTCCATCTTCATCCAAATCTCATCTTTCCATCGCAACTCGTGTTGTAACTTGTACTACCTATCCTCTCTACTCCATCGGTGTTGATTACTACTTTGTGGTTAATGCTATTGAGTTTTGTTGGATAAATATTATTATGTCCAGATTGTTTATCACATATTTATCCTCTCTGATCATGATCTCTTTTATGTCTTGTGAGTAGTTACTTTAGTTCTTGAGGACATGGGGAAAGTCTTGTTGTTAGTAGTCATATGCTGTTGAAGTAATATGTGTTGTTTGATACTTAAGTTGTGTTGTCATTCTACTAGTGGTGTTGTGTGAGTCGAACACCCAACACTTCGCCTTATTAAGGACCTAGGGGAATGCATTGTGTATAAAGAATGCTTATGGTGGGTTGCCGGAGTGACAGAAACCTAAACCCCAGTTCGCACGCTTTTGCATAAGGGAATAATGGATCCTCGATCGTATTGCTATGGTTAGGCTTTTGCCTTAAATTCTATCTTGTATTTGCGGATGCTTGCAAGGTGTTTAATCATAAGAGTGCATTCATCTTAGTCTAGAGAGTGCACTAGCATAGATCCACCCACCAACACTTATCAACACATAACATAGTATCGATACGGAATATGACGAAAGCACATGACTGCCTCTCCCGTGTGTCCTCAAGAACGCTTTAGTCTTTATAAGTTCAGTTGCTAGGCCTCTCCTTTGCTAAGAAAGGATTGGGCCACTTGTTACTCTCAGTACCTTTTACATTACTCGCTTTTACTTTCATGTTGCTTATACCGAGAAAACCCCTAAAAGTTATCTTTCAGTGCTTGCAGTAATTTCTTGCTCAGAATCGCTTATCAATACCTTCTGCTCCTCGTTGGGTTCGACACTCTTACTTATCAAAAACGCTGCAATAGATCCCTTACGGTTGAGGGTCATCAAGTACCGTTTTTTGGCGCCGTTGCCGGGGAGCGTAGCGCTATTGGTAAAGTGAAGCTGGTAAGAAAGTCTTTTTATAATTCTGTTTTTTTTGTTTTTTTTATTGCTATCCTCTGTCCTTATGGATAACCCTATTATTGGAGCATTGCTTGCGGGAAGACACCCCACACCTGTGGTGGTTGATTCCCCCCCTACTGAAATTGTGCCTTATAAAATACCAGCTGGCATTATCGATTATGTTTTGACTAATCGTTATGCAGGAGACAGACATCCGGGTGAACACTTGCTATATTTGTCACGACTATGTTCATTATTTAAGCTTGCAGGTGTATCGAGGGAGTTTGTCATGAGGAAATTGTTTGTCGTATCCCTTACAGATAAAGCTTCAGATTGGTATGAGCTTCTCGATAACCCCCACTTGCTGGATTGGCAGGAGCTTATGTCTCTCTTTTATACTAAATTTTATCCTCTTCATGAAATTCATCGAGACAGGAACTATATCTATAACTTTAGGTCTCGTGACGGAGAAAGCATTGCTCAAGCTTGGGGGAGATTGAAGTCCCTAATGCTGAAATGCCCTATTCATAAGCTTCCCAAGGAGATTATACTTACAAATTTTTATGCCAGGCTTTCTCGTCAGGATAAGGAGATGCTGGATGCCTCCTCTAGTGGGGTATTTCAGAAGAAGAGTGTTGAAGAAAGGTGGGATCTCCTTGAAAGAATCCAGAGGAATACCGAAGATTGGGAAATTGATAAAGGTATTGAACCCACTATAAATTATGAACATGATTATATTGAGAGCTATGTAGAAATTGATTACTTCAATACTTTTTACTCTAAGATTGGTCTTGATTCCCATCTAGTGATTGATTTATGTAAGAATTTTGCCTCTCATGTTGATTCTTTTAAAAAGAGTAGAGACCAGCACCATGCACCTTTTAAAGAAAAACCTATTGATATTTATGTTGCTGAGCCTATTTTGCCTGCAGTTATATATGAACAGCCTCCTTTTCCCACGAGGATAAAGGAGCAATCTCTTGTGAACTTGAAGAAGTTGATGTTACTATTCATCTTGCAAATAGATCAACTATCTCTCCTATCGGAATTGTGAGGGACGTTGAAGTCCTATGTGGAAAGGTAAAATACCCTACCGACTTTTTGGTACTTGGTTCAGCCAGGGACGATTTTTGTCCCATCATTTTTGGTAGGCCTTTTCTTAGAACTTGTGGAGCTATAATAGATTGCAAGAAAGGTAAAGTTTCTGTTGAATTCAATGGTGAGCCATATGAATTTAATTTTTCTAAGTTCTAAGCAGCCTCGTGGTACTGATTTACCTAGTGATGATAAAATTATTGAAAGTATTGCCTCTATTGCTATTCCCCCTGATGATCCTTTGCAGCAATACATGGAGGACCACGAGAATGATTTACATATGCAGGAAAGAAATGAACTAGATGAAATATTCTTGAGGCAGCCTGCTATCCTGAAGCACAACCTTCCGGTTGAACCTTTGGGAATTTTATCAAAACCGTAAGAAGACCCGGTGTTCGACCTTAAACCTCTTCCCGATACGCTCAAGTATGCTTATTTAGATGAAAAGAAAGTATATCCTATTATTATCAATTCTAACCTTTCAGGATATGAAGAAGAGCGATTATTGGAAGTACTTCGTAAACACCGAGGCGCAATTGGCTACACCCTTGATGACCTTAAGGGGATTAGTCCATCTATCTGTCAACATACTATCAACCTTGAGCCTGATGCTAAACCAGTTGTTGATCATCAACGATGGTTGAACCCGAAGATGATGGATGTCGTGAGAACTGAGATTCTCAAGCTTCTAGCCGCAGGTATTATCTACCCTATAACTGATAGTAAGTGGGTAAGTCATGTACATTGTGTTCTTAAGAAAGGAGGTACAACTGTAGTTCCTAATGATAAAAATGAACTAATACCTTAGAGAATTATTATTGGATATAGAATGTGTATTGATTACAGGAAGTTGAACAAAGCAACCAGGAAG
Organism: Secale cereale; assembly: GCA_902687465.1. Classification (NCBI taxonomy): domain Eukaryota; kingdom Viridiplantae; phylum Streptophyta; class Magnoliopsida; order Poales; family Poaceae; genus Secale; species Secale cereale. The sequence goes on from LR738709.1 coordinate 418,755,123, forward strand.
GATCACTACCCGTTGCCGTTCATCGACCAAATGCTTGAAAGGTTATCCAAAAACACCCACTTTTGTTATCTCGATGGTTATTCTGGCTTCTCTCAAATTCATGTTAACACTGTCGATCAAGAGAAGACCACTTTTACTTGTCCTTTTGGTACTTATGCTTACAGACGTATGCCTTTTGGTTTATGTAATGCCCCTGCTACTTTTCAAAGGTGTATGTCTGCTATCTTTCATGGTTTCTGCGGGGATATTATGGAAGTCTTCATGGACGATTTCTCCGTCTATGGAACTTCATTTGACCATTGTCTTCACAACCTTAATAAAGTTTTGCAGAGATGCGAGGAGACAAATTTGGTACTCAACTGGGAGAAGTGCCACTTTATGGTTAATGAAGGAATTGTTCTTGGTCACAAGATTTCCGAAAGGGGAATTGAAGTGGACAAAGCCAAGATCGAAGCTATTGAGAGGATGCCTTATCCAAAGGACATCAAAGGTATTCGCTGTTTTCTCGGTCATGCAGGTTTTTATAGAAGATTTATTAAAGACTTTTCTAAAACCTCGAGACCCCTCACTAATCTTCTCCAGAAGGATGTTCCTTTTGTGTTTGATGAAAATTGTAAGGAAGCTTTTGAAATCCTTAAGAAAGCTTTAATAACTGCTCCTATAGTACAACCACCTGACTGGAACTTACCTTTTGAAATTATGTGTGATGCAAGTGATTTTGCTGTTGGAGCTGTCTTAGGACAAAGGGTTGATAAGAAATTGAATGTTATACATTATGCTAGTAAGACCCTTGATAGTGCTCAAAGAAATTATGCTACTGCTGAGAAGGAATTCTTAGTTGTAGTCTTTGCTTGTGATAAGTTTAGGCAGTATATTGTTGATTCCAAAGTTATTATTCATACTAATCATGCTGCCATTAAATATCTTATGAAAAAGAAGGATGCCAAACCAAGGCTTATCAGATGGGTACTCCTTCTCCAAGAATTTGATTTGCAGATTGTTGATAGGAAAGGGGAAGGCAATCCGGTAGCGGACAATCTTTCAAGAATGGAAGATATACCGCATGACCCCATTCCAGTTAACGATAGTTTTCCAGACGAGCAACTTGTCGTTGTAAAAGTACAACCTCTCTCCGATCCTTGGTATGCAGATTATGCTAATTTTATTGTTGCAAAGTATTTGCCTCCAGGTCTAACATTTCAGCAAAGGAAGAAGTTCTTTCATGATTTGAGGCACTACTTTTGGGATGACCCACATCTTTTCAAAGAAGGTCCCGACGGGATCGTGAGAAGATGCATTCCGGAACATGAGCAGAAGGACGTTCTCCGACGGTGCCATGACAGTCCCTGTGGAGGACATCATGCCGGTGAGAGGACTGCACATAAGGTTCTTCAATCAGGTTTTTATTGGCCCACTCTCTTTAAAGATGCTAGAAATTATGTTTTAGCTTGTGATAAATGTCAGAGAGTTGGTAATATTAGTAGAAGGAATGAGATGCCTATGAATTACTCACTAGTGATTGAACCTTTCGATTGTTGGGGTTTTTATTTTATGGGTCCTTTTCCTTCCTCGCACAAGTACACTCACATTTTAGTAGCTGTTGATTATGTGACCAAGTGGGTTGAAGCAATCCCCACTGAAAGTGCTGATCACAAAACATCTTTGAAAATGCTTAAAGATGTAATTTTTCCTAGGTTTGGTGTACCAAGGTACCTCATGACCGATGGAGGATCACACTTCACGCACGGAGCTTTTAGAAAAGCTTTGGCTAAATACGATGTTAATCATAGAATTGCTTCACCTTATCATCCTCAAACTAGTGGGAAAGTTGAGCTCGCCAATAGAGAGATTAAGTTGTTCTTGCAGAAAACAGTAAACAGAAATAGGAAGGATTGGTCAAATAAATTGGGAGATGCTTTGTGGGCATATAGAACTTCTTACAAAAACCCCATGGGTATGTCCCCATATAAGATGGTATATGGCAAGGCTTGCCATCTGCCATTAGAACTAGAGCACAAAGCTTTCTGGGCTGTTAGAGAGCTTAACGCTGACCCAAAACTAGCTGGTGAGAAGCGTCTCATGAACTTGACTTGTCTAGATGAATGGAGAAGTGAAGCTTACGAGAGCGCTAAAATGTTCAAAGAAAAGGTAAAAAGGTGGCATGATAGGAAGATTCTGAAACGTGAATTTAACGTTGGTGATAAAGTTTTGTTGTTTAGATCCCGTTTCAGGTTTTCTCCAAGTAAACTACTTTCCAGGTGGGAAGGACCATTTCATATAGAAGAAGTTTATCGGTATGGTGCAATTAAGATTAATAATTTTGAAGGCACCAAACCTCAAGTTGTGAATGGGCAAAGACTTAAGCATTACATAGCAGGAGACCCTGTCGATGTTGATGTGAATATAATATACACAACAACCCACGAAGAACATGTTGCAGCCCTGTTTCAGACGCCAGCAGAAGCAGAATAAAGAAAAGGTACGTAGTACGGTAAGAAAACACCGCAAAACATCATAAAAGTTCCGTATTACGCGTTTTTGAAAAATTAGTAAAATTCCGAGTCGAAGTGGAGCCGGAGACGACCACCAGGGAGTCCAGGCGCCCCCCTGGCGCCCCCCCCCTGGGCCGTGCCGGCAGGCCGCCGGGACACCCTGGTGCCCGACTCCGACCCCGCTTTGGTCCGTTACCTTCCTTTCTGTGCATAAATTTTTCCTATATATTTGCCCGGGTTGTTCCGGCAACGTATCTTGCGATTTCGCGTGTTTTCTCTTCGATCTGTTTATGCCAGGAAATCTTTCAGCTAAATTTAGGTGCCATGGCTTCTCCAAGTTCCCCCAAGGACACGTTCGTCGTCAACGTCATCAACCCTTACCTCGCTGAGGTGAAGAAGCACCCTCAGGTGGTTCAGATGAAGGAAGGCGTCCTTCATCAAGAAGATCTGAAGGGACCTATCAAGGAGGGGAGCGTCCAGGCCAGGCTGGAAGAAGTGGAGCAAGAAGTCTTCAAGTACAAGATGATGACCGAGCGTGGTGTCGAAGCTAACTTTGACATCACCAACGAGCTGAAGAACTATTTTCTGAAGGAGATGAAGGAGATGTGGGAAAGAATCGCCGCGTCTGAGGACAGAATCATAGAACTCCAAGGGCAGATTAATGATCTACATAACCAGAACTGTGAGTATGAACTAAGGTTTCTACGCATGGGTTTGGGTGCTGAATGCAGGATCCAGGAGACGAGCTTCTCATATGAGACCGGAGAACCCCTTCCATGGAAGAGCTTCGCCAAGAACTACTTGATCAATGCCAACAAGGATGATGAGTGAAATCTCCGTGGGTAATGGCATTCCCTTAGCTTGTTCCAAGCTTGGGGGAGTGCCTGGTATCATTATCTTTTACCTTTTGTCTTTTAGAAGTCAAGTAGAGTCGTATCATGTCTAGGGAAGTTATTATATGAGATAGGTGTGTGCATTGAGGTCTATCGCCCCCTTGGTGAAGAATTGTATCCGTGTGTGTGGAGTCGTCTATGATGGAATATTAATGAGAAGTTTATCGGTCCCTTTTTGCTGCACTCGGTATTCTCTTCACGCAATCGACCTTATATGATGATTCTTATGGGAAGAATTGACCTTATGTCAGGTATGGCTGTGAAACTTTATTTAATCTTGGCAAACATAGCTTTGGTCATAACAACAAGCATGACTCTCTTAAAATAGCAACATAGCCAAAACCTTTATGTTATTATACTTGAAGCGTTATGTTGACAAGGAAGACAACTTGATGTGTTATGCTTATTTCAATGTTCATGCTTTATGTTGCTTTGCATCTTAGTCATCATCAGTTGTCTGCTCTGTCAAAACCTTTGCTAGCCTGACTCTGTACTAAGCGGAATTCTGCTTGTGCGTCCATACCCTTAAGCCAATACCTTCCATATGAGTCCACCATACCTACCTACTCGTGATACCCCACTACCACCTCCTAAGTATATAATTTATGTGTTATCCTTAAAAGTTCAAAATCTTTTATTTTGTGCCTCTGCTTTAGCTCATGAGGAAGTAGTAGCTAATTCATGCCCTTTTTGAGTTGGACAAGCTTCACCCCGGGATTGCATGTATAATGTGCAAACCCATAATACGAAAAGGAACTGGCATTGAGTGTGCCCGGCTTAAAAATAATATAACAAACTAACCCTCCTTCACGCTTGGTTCATGAGAAATCAGAAAACTTTGGCAGTGATAAACAAAGGAGAATAAGAGGATGTTATCGTCCTCATACGGGAGCCGTTCCTCGAAACTTGTCCAGTTCAAGAAGTAATTGAGTTATCTGTTAGCATTCGTTGACGAATCATGCACCTCTCAAAAATTTGTTTTCATTCTGTTTGATTTGAGGATAACACATGAGTTTTCCCTACTACCCTAGAGCAGGGCCTATCTTTTAATTTTGAGTTGAGTCAGTTATTCCTACTTCCTTCTATTTCTCAAAGAGAGCAGACGTTTGATGTTGATAAGGATTCATGCATATAAAGCTGCATTAAGATTTGTCATACCATATCCTTGTTGACATTATCAATTGATAAGTAAGTTGTTTGTCATGCCCAGCTAAGGCAAATATCTTCCTTTGTGTTAACACTTTCACTTCTTGCTTATTAACTTGTTATTTCAAAAAGCTTCAATTAATCCCATCAAAAGCAAAAGTTGAAATTATTTGTTGTTCTTTGACCAAAGGACATGTTTGCCATGATATAATGAGTTTCTATTAGTCCTACTTTCGAATATAAGTGTTGACACTCTTTCATAAGAGCCTTATGAGTTGAAGATTGTTGCTGAGGATATTTGAGTTGGTGAAGAGACTATGATGCTTCTTGTCCGTATTCTATTTATCGACACTTCACTCTCTAAACTTGTGGACAGGTTTACCGAGTTCGTATTCGCTTGGGGACAAGCGAGGTCTAAGCTTGGGGGTGTTGATACGTCCAAAATGCATCACTATTTTGTATTATAATTTATCCTTATTCATTGATATATTTCACGTTATGATGATGTTCTTATGTTGTTTTGGTCTATTTTACACAATTTGCAACTTTTCGATGCCAGAACAGCAGACGCAGGATTCAGCAGGAAAAAGTGGATGCTGAGTTGCTGAAGAAGAACACCTCCAAATTACCTGAAAATTGACGGGACGTGTTTTTCAGAAGAATAACGAAGACACGCAAAAGGGGAGTCAGAGGGGGGCCACAGGGTGCCCAGGCGGCCTGGGGGCGCCCCCCTGGCCGCGCCGGGGGGGCGCCTGGAGCCCCTGGCTCACCTCTGGTCACCCCCTTTTGCATATATGTTCCCCGTCCTCCGAAAACCCTAGGCACGGGACTTTTTACGGAGTTCCGCCGCCGCTTCGAGGCGGAAACCTACAGAGAAGAAAAAGACATCTCCTGCGGGCAGATTCCGCCGGGGAGATCACCTCCCGGAAGGGGAGATCGTCGCCATCGTCATCACCATCATCACGGGCATCATCGAGATCATCATCAACATCATCCCCAACACCAGCACCATCTCCATCTTCATCCAAATCTCATCTTTCCATCGCAACTCGTGTTGTAACTTGTACTACCTATCCTCTCTACTCCATCGGTGTTGATTACTACTTTGTGGTTAATGCTATTGAGTTTTGTTGGAGAAATATTATTATGTCCAGATTGTTTATCACATATTTATCCTCTCTGATCATGATCTCTTTTATATCTTGTGAGTAGTTACTTTAGTTCTTGAGGACATGGGGAAAGTCTTGTTGTTAGTAGTCATATGCTGTTGAAGTAATATGTGTTGTTTGATACTTAAGTTGTGTTGTCATTCTACTAGTGGTGTTGTGTGAGTCGAACACCCAACACTTCGCCTTATTAAGGACCTAGGGGAATGCATTGTGTATAAAGAATGCTTATGGTGGGTTGCCGGAGTGACAGAAACCAGAACCCCAGTTCGCACGCTTTTGCATAAGGGAATAATGGATCCTCGATCGTATTGCTATGGTTAGGCTTTTGCCTTAGATTCTATCTTGTATTTGCGGATGCTTGCAAGGTGTTTAATCATAAGAGTGCATTCATCTTAGTCTAGAGAGTGCACTAGCATAGATCCACCCACCAACACTTATCAACACATAACATAGTATCGATACGGAATATGACGAAAGCACATGACTGCCTCTCCCGTGTGTCCTCAAGAACGCTTTAGTCTTTATAAGTTCAGTTGCTAGGCCTCTCCTTTGCTAAGAAAGGATTGGGCCACTTGTTACTCTCAGTACCTTTTACATTACTCGCTTTTACTTTCCTGTTGCTTATACCGAGAAAACCCCTAAAAGTTATCTTTCAGTGCTTGCAGTAATTTCTTGCTCAGAATCGCTTATCAATACCTTCTGCTCCTCGTTGGGTTCGACACTCTTACTTATCGAAAACGCTGCAATAGATCCCTTACGGTTGAGGGTCATCACCATGCGTTAGACACTCCAGAGGAGAGCCCCCGAGCCCATCCTGAGAGGGGCGCCGGGCACGCCTCCCTATGCAAGGGTGGAGGGTGCCTAGTCGGCAGGCGCAAGTCCTGAGGGGGAACCTTCAGGAGCCCCTGCGTCCTGAGGTCCGTTGGCGGGCAGGTTCTTCTTCTTCTTGGGGGCGGTCTGCAGGGCGAAGATGGCTCCATCCTCGTCGGATCTCTCGACCGCCGCGGTCTGGTAGGCACGCTCTTGGCAACGCACCACTTCCTTCTCGTCGAAGGCGATCGTGATGACTCCGCCACTCCTGGGCATCTTGAGGACGTTGTAGCCGTGATGCGTCGCTGCCATGAACTTGGCGAGGGCAGGATACCCAAAGATGGCGTTGTACGGGAGGTGGATGTTGGCGACGTCGAAGTCGATGAGCTCGGTGTGATAGTTGTCATGGTCACCAAAGGTGACGGGGAGGCGGACCTGCCCCATCGGGAGTGTGGAGCCATCCATGACTCCGTAGAATGGCTTGGTCGGGTGGAGCTGATCATACGGGACCTAGAGCGTCTCGAAGGTTTGGACAGAGAGGACGTTGAGCCCCTCTCCACCGTCGATGAGGGTCTTGGTCACAAGGACGTTGCTGATGGTCTGGGTGCAGAGCATCGGGAGAGGGCCTGGGGCTGCGGTGCACTTGAGCTGGTCCTTGGGGTCGAAGGGGATGACCTGCTTGGTCCACCTGAGGTTGCACGCGGCGTCAGTTCTGGGAAGCGCTGCGTTCACCTCGCGAGCGAACTGCTTGAAGATGCGATGGGAAGCCAGAGCACGGGCTCCTCCCAAGATGCATGCAACCGCACGCGGCTCCTGAAAGCCCCCTGCTCCATCTCCCTGGCGGTCGTCGTCGTTCCTTCTTGGCGGTGGTGGCAGCGGAGTCAAACCTCCGTTGCCCTGAGGGCGACCCTCACGAGGCTGGTCGCGCCAGGGGCGTCACGAGGCTGCTCCTGCCAGTGGTCTTCACGAGGCTGCTCACGCCACCCTTGGCGCGAGTTCCCGCCATCCCAGCGTCCTCCACCACGGCCTCCTCCGCGGTCGTAGCCGCGGTTGTCGCGCTGAGGGCGCTGCCCGACGCGCCCGCCGCGCATTGCCCTGAGCTCTTGGCAGTCGTTGGTGTTGTGGCCGTGGACATCATGGAAGACGCAGTACGGACGGTTGTCTCTTGGGGGGTCGTTGTAGCCGCAGCCACACTTCACTTTTGGCTCTGCAGCTAGTACGGTGGGTCCCTTGCGCTTTGCTTCTTTGGCCTTGGTCTTCTTGTCGTCCGCCTCCGCTTCAGGCAGCTCTTGGAGGGAGAGGTGTCCTTCCTCCGCCCTGGCGCTCTTTGCTGCGAGCTTGAACATCTCGAGGGCCGTGCACATATCCTCGTGGATGGCGAGGTCCTCCCTCATCCTGACGTCGCGGACACCGTCGGAGAACCCTGAGATGATGGCCTCATCCGAGACCCTGGGGATCCAGAGGCACATGGTGTTGAAACGTTGGATGTACTTTTGCAGGGTCTCTCCCGGCTACTGCTTCACACGGCGCAGATCCACGGCCGCCGGGGCTCGGTCGCGGGTGCCCTGGAAGTTGGCGATGAAACGCTCACGAAGTTCCCCCCAGGAGGAGATGGATCCCACGGGGAGGTTCAGGAGCCAGGAGCATGCGCCATCCTTGAGAGCCATGGGGAACCAGTTCGCCATGACCTGCTCGATGCCTTTGGATGCCTCGATACTCAGCTCGTAGAGCTGGAGGAACTCTGTGGGGTCGGTGGTGCCATCGTAGCGCGGAGGCAGATCTGGCTTGAACTTGCCGGGCCAGACGAGGCGTTGTAGCTCGGGAGCTAAGGCGTGACATCCAGCCACGCTCATGATTGTAGGCGCCCCCTGCGCCTACGGTGCTGGTTCTTGGGGCGATGGCGCCACCACCTCATGTGGTGCACGGTCTTGGTGCTGCGGGGCAAGGGGCCCGCGAGCTCATGCCTGGGGATGCGGGATCACCTGGCAGCTCTCCTCGTCGCGCGCGTGGGCCCTGTGGGGCGGCTCACGCCGTGGAGCCTCGCGCCGGACCTCCTGGCCGATGCCGTAGAGTAGAGGTGGAGTAGGGACACCGTGGCCCTCGTTCCCCGCCATGGGCGACGGGGGACGGGAGGAGTGAATTGGTGCAGGTGCTTCCTCGGCGGCGTTGACGAGCTCGGTGATGCGGTGGAGCCACTCGTCGTAGAGGTCGTCCGCTGGACGGCAGCGTAGGAGCTCCCGCGCCATCAGTAGCACAGGCTGCTGGTAGACCGGCCCGCGACGGATCGGCAAGGACGATGCCGGAGTCGGAGAGGGTGACGGCGTCGCCGTGCGGCCATCACGCCGCACGGACAGCGGCAGCGACGAGTCCTGCTGCTCGTGGACGGCCGGGTCGGTGGCGGCGTTGGCGACCAGTGAGTTGGGGCGGAGCGGCGCACAGTTGCCCGCGGGCGCCGTCTGAGCGATGTTCGCGGCGCGGCAGGCGGCGCGTGGTCGGCGTGTGTCCACCATGGTAGTGGAGCGAAGTCGAGGACGAAAGCGGGATGAGGTCGTCGGAGAGGCGAGATCTCGACACGCCCCCTACCTGGTGCACCAAATGTCGGATTACGGGCTCTCCAAACCCAAGAAGTTCGAACACAGCGGCGTGAACGAAGATCTCTCCCACTCACGTCTACCTAGCATCTCGCCCTCGACCAGTGAAGAGATTCAAGCGAACAATAAGTAAAGCACACAAGAGTTTACCCAGGTTCAGGCCACCTTGCGGTGTAAAACTCTACTTCCTGCTTTGGTGGGTTGGCCTCGGGAGGGCTTGAATATGGATGAATACAGTGGTTCCTGAGCTCAGGAGGAGAGCTCAGGAGGGTCAGGAGGCAGGAGTTCTTGGTTCCTTATGCGAGGGACGAGTTTCTGGATCTGATCGGAATTTCCTCCATAGTGCAGATCCTAGCTACTTATATAGATGGCTAAGGTCCTCTTCCCCCGAAATGTTTAGGCGGGAAGGGATCCCACAACGGCCATTTTGAGCGGGAAGACAAGGACGTTCCTATCCTAACAAAAGCGGTCTTCGCCTGCAAAGGGATCAGCCGGTGACGCGGTGGTGGGCTCGGTGGTGACATCCTCCATGTCGTCCTTGCGGTCTTCGGTCTTGTTGCACCAAAGGGGAAACCTTTGTCCCGCTCCTCGGGAACTTGCGCGAGCGCTATCTCCTTGGCACCAGAATCGCAGCTACGCCGCTGGCGCGCACTGGCACCCGCTGGCGCGGTGCATCACTGCTTGCGTCACTGCCTCCTCCTGAGGCAGGCTTGGCCTTGGATTCACCGCCCCTCCGGAGCAACCTAGCCGAGGCCGCTCCATAGGGATTCTTGATGTCGTTCTCCTCACGAGGCCTAGTCCCCTCGCGAGGGTCTTGGGCAGCTGGTCTATCAGTTCGGCCGTACCAGGCCGTAGTAGGAGCGCGTCGCGGCCCGCAGACAGGCAAGTATGGGTACCCTGGTTCTTAGGACGCTGACATAAACCAACTAGTATCCACTACCAGGAGTAATCAACACTACTAGCAACCTAGAGGTACCAATCTGAGGTTTTGGTACAAAGATTGGATACAAGAGATGAACTAGGGTTTGAGAGGAGATGGTGCTGGTGAAGATGTTGATGAAGATAACCCTCCCCAAGATGGGAGAGTTGTTGGTGATGACGGCGGTGATGATTTCCCCCTCCCGAGGGAACTATCCCCGGCAGAAGAGCTCCACTGGAGCCCTAGATTGGTTTTGCTAAGGTTTCGCCTCGAGACGGCAGCACTTTGTCCCGAAAACCTCCTTTATGGCACCCCGATCCGCATGGAGCAGGGGGCCTTCGCACGTCAGCCCAGGATAACACCTAACGCATGACATGTCCATGATACAACATTCCTGGTACAACAATATTCATCAAATACATGTGTATAAGATTACATCATTGATGAATACAAATATCTAGCATAGCCCTAAGGCTATATAAATGGCAGCGGAAGTCTATTTAACTGGCGGCAGAAGTCTTGGTTTGGCGGTGTTTCACTCTGGTTGGACTCCATAACTCACAGGACCGGCAAGATTACGGCCTAGCACGACGGAACAAGCGAATAACCTGGGCATGACCTACAAAACTGGCATGACACGCCAGGTCAGTAAATTGAATGTACTTGCAAGACAACCAAATACATAGCATCCAAACAAACAGATGACAAAGCAAGAACCAAGCATCAGCAATAACCTACGTCATAGCCGAACCTAAGCATGGCAAGATATTAACTAGAAGCATGGATCAAACAAGCATGAACAACATCATGGAGTATACTAGCATGGCAATGACAGCTCCAACTTACTTCTAACATGGCAATGGCAAAACAAAGCATAGCATCTCAAAGCATGGACTAAGTTCAATCAAGACATGGCATGGCATAATGAAAACTATAATGAAAGTAAACTACCAATCATATTCACTGCAGACAAACATGCTAACTTTATGCAATCATCTACTATTCTACCATGGTTCTTTAAATGTGAATAACAACATATTACTCATGCAATGCAGACAAACTTGTGCACTGAGTCCCTCGGACTCTCTTACCAACGGGTTGCCTCGCAACCAAGCGATGATCATCTGCGGATCACGAACGGAACCATACTTGGTTCAGCACTCACCGTGACCTCGTCTCGTGATCATATCAACTCATCATCATGATTACTCATGACGGTCTCATAGTACAAATCATCACCATATTCGTCACACATTATTTATCAACTTAGTTATTTTAGGGTTATCCTCCACTTTGACCGAGACCTGATAGTGTGACCTACTACAAACTGGTGCCCATGATAGAGGACGCGGCTATCAATAGACTGAATACACTCTACAGAGGTAGCGCACTTTACCCACACCACAGAACCCAGGGCCTAGTGCTCCCATTCGGGTGGACCACAGCGTTCTGACAGAACCGTCTTATTGCCATTACACTCTCCCGGTTACTCCGACCAACACCCCCTTGGGGTTCAGTCCTGGATGGCCCTCGCCTACCAAATGCTAACGGCCACCATCATGGAAAAAATGGTCCCAAACGGGGACAAAGCGCGCAAAAACAAAACGGCTCACAAGGTTCATGTCCGCTGCTAGGCTTCTCGCCCCTCGTTGGTTACCCTAAGTGGAAGGTGTGAGATGTAGTGTTGCGGAAGTTTTTCCCTTGGCAAAGATACCAAGGATCGAATCCCCAGAGACTCCTAGGTTCAACAAGAAGGTGTCAACTGCTAACGGCGCCAGATATTAGCAATCAACGTGGACCTGCACACAGATACAAATAACTTTGCTCCCAACGAGTACAGAGAGGTTGTCAATCCCTCCGGCCTTGTAGTTCACAAAGGATTAAACACAAATGGTAGTAGTGATAGATAATGTTTGCAATAGTAAATAAAAGCGAAAAGTAAATAGTGGATGTGATCAATGATGGTAATATGGACCGGAGTCTCATGATGTTCACTAGTGATGTCTCTCTCCCAAAAGACGATAAAACAGCTATGTGAGGTAAACGAATTACAAGTGGGCAATTGACATGACCACGAACGCAAACCAATGCTGACTACATTGCAAGAAAGGTTGAGGTTCAAAGCATGGGCGGTACGCCAAAGTAAGTAGACCGAAATCCATCAATATCTACTACTAATCATCCACCTTGAGATATCTATCCAGAACATCTCGCTGGTATTAAGTTGCGAGCCCCACCCATAGTGTAAACTCAATGCAACAGACAACTGCATTAAAAGAACTTTGCGTAAAGTAAACAATCCTTGCACCCGCGGGCACAAGCACCATTGTTTTCCCCCTTGTGGCAACAGCACATCCCCTAGACTCATGTTTCTGTCACTCAAGCTAGTCATCGAGGGGCATGAACCCACAATCGAGCATAACGTTCCCTCTTGGAGTCACTACCTATTACTTGGCCAAAGCAATAAATAACAATGGAGAACATGCAAGAATTACTTATGAACATAAATATAAAAGAGGTAGATCAAATATATTACTCAAGCACAATCTGAATATAATCTCATAATCCATCGGATCCCAGCAAACTCATCATAGCAACAGCATAAGGATTACATATGTGCCTCGATCATGTAGGGCAGCTCACGAGGACTAATTAGTGAAGCACAAGAACGGGAGGAGAACATCACATAGCTACTGGTCATGGATTCATGGTCCAAGGGAGACTACTCACAACTCATCCGGGAGGCGTCCATGGTGGTGGAGAGGCTCCCGGTGGTGATCCTCCCCTCCGGCAGGGTGCCGGGAAGAGTTCTCCTGGTGCTCCCGATCTTGGAAGCGGCGGCGGCGGCAGAACAGAGATGAGATCGCGAAAAAGAGTTCCTGTTTCAAGGGTTTCTCGAGGCGCTTTAAATATATGTCAAAGGGGGGCATCGGAGGAGCCTCGGGGGGCCCAGGCGCCCCCCCCTGCGCGGCCCAGGGGGGCGCGCCGCCAGGGCGCCTGGAGCCCTGGTGCCCCCCCCCCGGCTGTCCTTCGGGCGCACGGTAGTTTCTGGAACGCTGATTTTTTATATAATTTTTCTGGATTTTTCCTGGCAGTTCTCGTAATGTGAAAACCTGAAATACAAAAACAGCCGAAAACAAAAACTGGCACTGGGGTGCACTGAGTTAATAGGTTAGTCCAAATATGATCAAAAGTGTATGGAAGTGTGTAAATAACATAGCAATATCACCCAAAAGAGGCATGGAGCAAGCAAAAATTATAGATACGTTTTGGACGTATCAACATCCCCAAGCTTAATTCCTGCTCGTCCTCATGTAGGTAAATGATAACAAGAATAATTTCTGTGGTGACATGCTATTAACCATATAGGACTTTTTCATAGTCATATGACAAAAGCTTACTGATATAATGAATCTGTAGTAATTAAGTTGCCTCATGAGAAAATCACAAAGAACTGAAAGTTTTACAACATGACATTGAAACATCAAATAGATTTGAAATGAACATGATGTGCAAATATGATAAAGTGATATCTAGCTTGCCCCCTTTAGTGAAGCAAAACATAAATGCAGGGGCACCTTCAAGGTTTAAGTGATGACTAGATACAATGATTTCAGAATAAACGATATCACAATCATGCAAAAGACAATGCTACTTTGGGACAATGCACATTACACTCAGAATGACAATCATGCTCTCAATAGTTGGTGCTTTGAAGAAGGTGGAGACTCAACATAAAAGTAAAAGAATGGCCCTTCGCAGAAGGAAGCAGGGATTACTCATGTGCTAGAGCTTTTTATTTTGAAAACATAGAAACAATTTTGTCAACGGTAGTAGTACTTCATATGTGTTATGCATAAGACATCCTATAAGTTGCAAGCCTCATGCATCGAATACCAATAGTGCTCGCACCTTGTCCTAATTAGCTCGGATTTCCATGGATTGTCATTGCATTACATATGTTTCAACCAAGTGTCACAAAGGGGTACCTCTATGTCACCTGTACAAAGGTCCAAGGAGATAGATCGCATTTGATTTCTCGTTTTTGATAGATCTCAACTTGAGGACATCCATACCGGGACAACATAGAAAATAGATAATGGACTCCTCTTTAATGCTTAAGCATATTCTCATAAGAGATTGAGGATTAATGTCCAAGCTAAAACTTCCACCATGATACATGGCTTTGGTTGGCGGCCCAATGTTCTTCTCTAACAATATGCATACTCAAACCATTCAACTCATGGCAAATCACCCTTACTTCAGACAAGACGAACATGCATAGCAACTCACATGATATTCAACAAAAGTGTAACAGTTGATGGCGTCCCCAGAAACATGGATACCGCTCAGCAAGCAACTTATAAGAAATAAGATACAAAAGCGACATATTCTTTACCACAATAGTTTTTAAGCTATTTTCCCATGAGCTATGTATTGCAAGAACTGCAGGTTTTAAAGGTAGCACATGTAAATTTACTTGTAGTGGCGGTGAAATACCACATATAGGTAGGTATGGTGGACTCATATGGCATAACTGGTTTAAAAGGATGTGGATGCACAAGCAGTCAGTCCGCTTAGTACAGGTGGAGGTTAGCAAAAGACTGGGAGCGACCAACTAAGAGAGCAATGACGGTCATAATCATGCAGAGCGACAAAGCAATATTGAATCAGGCATGGAAGTTATATTGCTACTCAGAAATAAAAGATCATCAAGGCTTGACAGACTTTCTTTACAGTCTTAAATATGCGTGAGCATACGCCAAGTCAATCAAAATAAATTCTCGAAGGAAGATATTACTAAACCATACCACATCATTGGCAAACAAATCATGTTGGTACTCCAATAACACATTGGGAACCCCCCAGCTATTTGAGACTAACCATAAGAAAACATGAACTACTAAGCGCCATCATGCACGTAGCATCTTTATCATAGACATAACAACCAATGCAACGGAAGCAAACTCTCTTAATAAGGTGAGCATGGTAATTAAAGAGAGTTCAAGCAACCAACTAAACAAAGCTCTTTAGAAAGATAAGCATGAAAACTGAGAGCTGAACATGATAGTAGCTATTAAAGGACAAAGAACACACACAGCAAAGATAGACATGAAAATTCTATGTTATGTTGTAGGCAGAAGTGGAGCGTGTTTCTCTCCCACATAAAGAAAGCTGAGTTCCGACTCGTTATGAAAAACTAAAAAGGAAACTAAAAGCAAGACGCTCCAAGCATAGCACATAACACATGAAGTGATTAAAATATAGTGGAACGAAAGACGAACTGATAATGTTGATGGAGAAGGGGATGCACGGGGGTATCCCCAAGCTTAGACGCTTGAGTCTCCTTGAATATTTCTTGGGGGTGCACGGGGGCATCCCCAAGCTTGAGCGCTTGACACTCCTGAATCTTTTTATCATCTTCCCTCGCACACTTGAAAACTCCCTTCATACATAACTCATCATAATCTGATTAGCGAGGTTAGTACCCATAATAAAATAATTGTACCTTGCTGGAAATAAAGATATTCTTGAAGTTCTACTGTTTCTCAAGATTGCCAAAAGGTTTTTGCAAAGAAAAAGCAAGCTCTTGGTTTGCAAAATGAAGGAAAGGCAAAACAGGACAGAATGTGTGAAAAACAGAACAGCAGGTAGTAACTGATTTGTTCGGGGCACTTCTGCAACTCTAATCAAAAAACTCAAGACAGACGCACGAAAGACAATTATATAGAGAACTCTGTCGAAAAAATTCAGACCAAAAAGATGATCTGGTGATTTTATACGAATTTTTTTATCCAAGGACAGAATCTGTTTCCTCGACAGCACCTCACAACTTTTGAACTTTCTAGCAATCAGAGGCTATACTTGGCACAAAATTGAAAAGAAAAGATACAATGATGATGCTACAGTAGTAAACAACATCAAGACACAACAAAAGCAAAATAAAATTTTTATTCATGTGGGCTGCCTCCCAAAAGCGCTTTCTTTTATGCCTTTAAGCTAGGCATAATGCATAGAGGAATCAATAACCATCGTAATAATCGGAGCAATAAAATGCTTCAAATGGTTCCTCAACAAGTTCATTCTTTTTCCTTCTAGGAAAGGGGTACACACCTTTTGCCTTTCCGTGCAAGCGGATTTGTCCCTTACCTATATCAATGAAGCCTTTAACTGCTCGGAGGAAGTCCCTTCCAAGCACTATATTTCCTTGGTTTGGCTCCATGATGAAGAAATCAATCATTGCAATCCCTTTAAGGAATTTAACTGGCACGTCTTTTATTCTTCCCTGGATTTCAGAAATATCTCCATTAGTGTGTTCATGATAAGATGGTAATCTATCCATGTTAAATTTTAAAGAATCATGAACAATTTTTGGCATAGTAGAAACCATAGATCCAATATCACAATAAGCAAGGAAGTCTTGGTTAGAGATGCTAATCCTAACAAAAGGCTCCCAATCATTGTCTATTTCCAAAATGTCTTTCTTATTGGGTTTAGGTTTCTCTACCTTCATCAAGTCTAGAGCATCCATTGTCCTTTCAATAGTAGCAAGTCTATCTATGACAGTATCAAAGTTATGATCATAAACAAAGTAACTAGATAGACCATGTATAATTTCAAGAGCTCTAGCTTCATCACACTCTAGGAAATCTCCCTCAGCTATAATGTCAAGAGAGTGTCTACACCATTTTAAAAGACCATGGTAAAAATTCCTAAGCACAATTTTTATAGGTATCCAAGGCATAATTCTCCTATGTGCATCAGAAATTCTGTCCCATGCCTTCTTCATATTTTCTCCGTCCCTTTGATGGAAATCTAGAACTTCTGATTCCCTCAAAGCACCAAATCCTAACATGTTTGGCTAAACAGAAAGGACTACTAACAGAAAGGTAAATAATTTTTTTTTGTGATTTTTGATAAAAGATACTAAAGCAAAAACTGAAAGGTAAACTAACAAGACTAAAAAGCAAAGGTAAAAGATAGCGTGCAACTCCCCTATCCTGAAGAGTGGAGTCCCCGGCAACGGCGCCAGAAAAACTCTTGCTAGGCTTCTCGCCCCTCGTTGGTTACCCCAAGTGGAAGGTGTGAGATGTATTGTTGCGGAAGTTTTTCCCTTGGCAAAGATACCAAGGATCGAATCCCCAGAGACTCCTAGGTTCAACAAGAAGGTGTCAACTGCTAACGGCGCCAGATATTAGCAATCAACGTGGACCTGCACACAGATACAAATAACTTTGCTCCCAACGAGTACAGAGAGGTTGTCAATCCCTCCGGCCTTGTAGTTCACAAAGGATTAAACACAAATGGTAGTAGTGATAGATAATGTTTGCAATAGTAAATAAAAGCGAAAAGTAAATAGCGGATGTGATCAATGATGGTAATATGGACCGGAGTCTCATGATGTTCACTAGTGATGTCTCTCTCCCAAAAGACGATAAAACAGCTATGTGAGGTAAACGAATTACAGCTGGGCAATTGAAAGGACCACGAACGCAAACCAATGCTGCCTACATTACAAGAAAGGTTGAGGTTCAAAGCATGGGCGGTACGCCAAAGTAAGTAAACCGAAATCCATCAATATCTACTACTAATCATCCACCTTGAGATATCTATCCAGAACATCTCGCTGGTATTAAGTTGCGAGCCCCACCCATAGTGTAAACTCAATGCAACAGACAACTGCATTAAAAGAACTTTGCGTAAAGTAAACAATCCTTGCACCCGCGGGCACAAGCACCGTTGTTTTCCCCCTTGTGGCAACAGCACATCCCCTAGACTCATGTTTCTATCACTCAAGCTAGTCATCGAGGGGCATGAACCCACAATCGAGCATAACGTTCCCTCTTGGAGTCACTACCTATTACTTGGCCAAAGCAATAAATAACAACGGAGAACATGAAAGAATTACTTATGAACATAAATATAAAAGAGGTAGATCAAATATATTACTCAAGCACAATCTGAACATAATCTCATAATCCATCGGATCCCAGCAAACTCATCATAGCAACAACATAAGGATTACATATGTGCCTCGATCATGTAGGGCAGCTCACGAGGACTAATTAGTGAAGCACAAGAACGGGAGTAGAACATCACATAGCTACTGGTCATGGACTCATGGTCCAAGGGAGACTACTCACAACTCATCCGGGAGGCGTCCATGGTGGTGGAGAGGCTCCCGGTGGTGATCCTCCCCTCCGGCAGGGTGCCGGGAAGAGTTCTCCTGGTGCTCCCGATCTTGGAAGCGGCGGCGGCGGCAGAACAGAAATGAGATCGCGAAAAAGAGTTCCTGTTTCGAGGGTTGTCCTTCGGGCGCACGGTAGTTTCTGGAACGCTGATTTTTTATATAATTTTTCTGGATTTTTCCTAGCAGTTCTCGTAATGTGAAAACCTGAAATACAAAAACAGCCGAAAACAGAAACTGGCACTGGGGTGCACTGAGTTAATAGGTTAGTCCAAATATGATCAAAAGTTTATGGAAGTGTATAAATAACATAGCAATATCACCCAAAAGAGGCATGGAGCAAGCAGAAATTATAGATACGTTTTGGACGTATCATCCGCCTACCTGATCAGGGTAGCAGGTGCCCATAACCTTCCCTATGTTGGAGGCACCGGCGAGAGGCATGACGATAAATCAATTAGGGCCTTCCCATTCCAAGGGAAATGTGGCTGCGCTGGAAAAAGCTCGATTTGGTGGCACTATGACATCCGAGTGATGACGGAGGAAGTTTGTTATTAAGTCATATTATTAACTTCCCCATCATCAATCATCATGCGAGCATTATTAACATGAATGCAACAACTATCATTCAGCATAGTAATGCAGTAACAAAACATCAAGCATTTCAATTGAACAATGATAGCATGCGAAACATGGCAATACCAAGTACTAGCAATCTTAGCAGTGCAACAGAATTATCATAACATCGATACTACTAACATGAAACTAAACAGAGGCATGATATTATCAGTAACAACAGTAAACTAGCACGTCAACTTATTTTATGAAACACAAGCATGTAAGGTACATAACAATAACATCGAGCACTACTGAAATAACGGCAGACAGAACAGACAAGAACCTAATGTAACTAAGCACACACACGAGGTGCAAGCAAAGTCAACATGCAAGTTTTGGGCTTATGATAAGAGGTTGGCTTGCCTGGGGTCGAGAAATACTCCAGGGAAAAGTGCGGAACGATCGTGGAAAGTTTTGCCTGAAACAGTTCTCTCTCGGAGGGGGCTGTTTACGTGCAAGGGCAAAGTGGTCATTTTCACTTTGTGAAACCATAACAAAAATGATACCAACGGAAAGAGTTTGACGAGACGAAGACGTGACCGCTGGAATCACCTCGATCGGACTTATGGTTGAAAAGTTACGACAGTTCGTTCATTAAGCAGAAATCGAATAAATATCTATACATTTCTGGCCTTAACAGGTGAATGTTCACAATTCAACCACTTCGGCAGGTGGGCTAGGCAGAAAGCACATTTTACAGAATACGCCTTGGCCCTTGGAAAGCGTACTTCAGCCCGTAGCCGCCACAAAATACACCTTCGGTGTGGGAAAACACACTTCGCTGACTTCGTCTCCACTTAAACAAGTCAATGGGCCCACCCGGTCAGCGCTTGAGAGGCTGACGCGCGGGGCCACCATGAGTTTTCCCTCCTCCTCCTGGGTCTTCTTCTCCACCGCGACGTGGAGAACAGGGGTGGCCGGCCGACGTCCTAGTCGTCGCCTCACTGCTCGCCCAACAGTAAACACCGCGTCGACCATCGCCAGTGATGTAGTCTGTCCGGAGTCACGGAATCGAGCAGAGCTCGGGGACAAGGGAAGGAAGAGGACACCGAGGGGAAATGATGGTGCACACGGGAGCTCACTGTGCTCGGCGACGGTGACGGCTCAGCGAGGATGCAAACGAAGGGGGAAACGGGTCAAGGCACACGACGACGATGAGGCTGAGCTGGTTGACAAGCTTGGACGAGCCAGAGCCAGCTAGAGATGCTCTACTGTGGCCAAAAGTGGCTAGACCAGTGATTTGGCCTGCATAGCCCCGCGGCCACCACAGACATCACGTGCTCTGATCGTTAACTAAGTCCCAAACCTTGTCAGCGGAGAAGTCCTTCCAAGGCTCATTAAAGAAGAGGTGATGGCACGGGCAGAGGTGTAGGGAGCAGAGGGGAACAAGCTCGACAAGTTTGATGTTGCAAACTTGGCCACATCTTGGTGATCTAACTAGTGGGATTAAGATCTAAACGTGATGTCTGGGAGGTTTAGGGTAGCAAGGAATAAGATCCTGGGAGTTTTGAGAGCATTTGGTCAAGTATTTAGCATAGTTGTACTGCAACTGCCTAATCTGACCTAGAAAGCAAATGATGAAGGAGCACTCACTAGGAGTGTTTGATTGGGCTAAAACTTGGCAAAGTTTCCTGATTTGTTCATATGTAGATGCTGCAAAAATATCATACGAGATGGACTTGCCAAATTGGTACTTGTTTCACAAGCATTACTTCTGGCCAAAAACTTGGGAAAATTCGAGGAAAATATTGGCTACATGAAATGAGCCAAACTCTTGGGTAGGTGGTATATATGGATAAGAGAAGGCTTAGGAATATTTTCAGCCATAATGGAGCAATATAAAATATACTTTCTTCACAAACTGGAAATTTGGGCAGAAAACAAGGATGGCTCCTGTGCTCACATAGCTCAATGAAATGAGCTGAATTTAGGTGGAGGCTAATTATTTGGAATACTTGATAGGATGGAAAAGTTTCATCTCATTTTGAAACTCTATGAGGGTACTTCCTTCACAAAGTTACAATCTGGTCAGAAACTTTGAAAAATTGCATAGGGAGCTAGGATGAATGGATTGAGCTCATCTTTGGTATTCATGGATGATTTATCAATATTAATCACCCTGCCAAATTGCAGCTCAATAGAAATTAGGAATAAGGCACTTCCTTTGCAAAGAAGGCAGAAACTTGCATTGGATCATGTGCCAAATTTTTGATATGTGGAACATGAGCTAAGGATGGAACTAGTGATTATATAGCAAGGACAAGCTCCACAAATTATTTGGGAATTTTCCTTGCCATAAAAATGGTAGTTCCTTTGGAAAATAGCAGAAATGCAATATTGGGTTAAAATAGGTAAAGGCAATTTTCCTTATTTTAATGTGGCCAATATTTTTGCCAGAGTTTGGATTAGACATAAACATCAACTCCACCAATTCTCATGAATTTAGGAGATGACTAGATATGCCTTTGGATTTTATTCCTCAAAAAGGCAAGAAAAGGAATAAATCATAATTCAAAAATATTGCATGGGACTTAGCAATATTTTTGCATATCCAAGGAGTACAAGGATAGGGAGGTCTCTGGGAACAGATGGAATGATCAACAAATCAACGAAAATGATGGTACCTTTGTAATCACAAAGGCCACATTCAAATTCCAAAAAAATTGGAATTAGGGTTTGAGAGGATTTGAGATGATGCCAATGAGGTCTTGCCCACTGACAAAGACATGAGCAAGGTTTTGAAACGTTGGAAATGGCAAGAATTCTCAGAGTCAACCAGCAAACTCATGAGAAAAATTGAAAAATGATTGCCAGGAAGAAATAACAGCACAAAATTTGATAACTCAATTTTGGGGCTGTTACAAACCTTCCCCCCTTAAATAGAATCTCGTCCTCGAGATTCCTTGGGTTACAACAACAAGGAAAAGACAGCCACTCCGGGGAAAAACCTTTGGGTAAATTTTAACCCTTTGGTCAGATACAGACGAGTTGGGGTACCGATAATTGATACACCCAGAGAGAGATATGGGCAAAACAGGGTTACCTCCACGGCTAGGGGTACTCGAGATCAGACTCCCGAAAAAGAATGCTGGATGCACCCCAATGAATAGTGGTTTCACCTGCTGACACGTGAGTCCAGGTGCAGGTGAGGTTGCTACGCCAGGTGAGGATGCACACTATGGTATGGGAAAAATTTCGCGGATGGCTCCACGAAAAGGTAGGTGTCGAGGTAGAATCGGAGTTGAAATTTATATTGTGGTCGATGTACTAGATCAAATGCAATAAAGTTGGCAGTGTTCCTCCGGAAATCAAATCGGGAACAAGAATTAGAGACGAGGATTTGCCAGATGGAAATGCCTCTGCGAGGCTCTGGTTTTGGAAAAATCGGGCACACGAGGTGTGCACCAATAGAGAGGGTTATGTGACTTTGCATTCCCATGAGTACTGCCCGAATGTACTCGTGGGTGAACCAGGTGTGCATGTGATATGCAGTATAATCTAAACTAGCGAACAAATGCAATAAACATGCAATGAAAAACACACCAAACAAATCATTCTAAGTTGTTTTAATGCTAGTGGGTATATTTACTCCTGGTATACATATACCTACACCAGCGCGCATTTTATTAAAGACTCGGGACGAGCCAATGTGGTTTTTAGTGTATGTGTCGTACTGATTAAAATCTTGTTAACAACACAGTGCCAACCCTGTCAAACATTTCTGCTTGACAGAGAGACAAGCAAAATAACGAAAACCAAAAGCAAGCAAGCACCACACATCATACGGGTTACAAACAGTGCAAACATACAACAAAGCACTAACGCGCTACTTGCTAAGAGAAAAAACTCACTCCGGGATACATAGTTTTATCCTCATATCAAGGATGAACCGACTGACTAACCTACTTGCAGAATCATCTCACTGCGTGACTGAGGTCATGCAGAGGACTGGCCTGGCTGGGGCTCTCCTGGAGGATGAAGACTGAGCCAATCTCCATCGTCATCGTATGACAACACTATGGGATGGGATTCGACTACTGAGGGCGCGACTGAAATTGATCCAAGCAAGTGCTGCTGGTGGATTCGGAAGAGAGTCTTGTCGAGGGTGACGATGTTTGGTCTAGGCCACAACACCGGCTGAGAAGGTAGCACTGGTTCGGATGCCATGGGGTGAAGAACTTGAGATGCGAATTTACGAGCCTCACGATAAGATTCCTTGACAACTCGTACCGCATCGTTGTCCAGGGTTCTAAATTCGGCAAGCATGTTAGAAATCATCATCCCCTGGGCAGTGATATATTGCACCAGGTGAGCGATTGCAGGGTCATCTCCTTGGATAGTGGGAGAAGGCTGAATTCCTTCTTCCGGCATAAAGGGGAAAAAGCAGAACTCCCGCCTCTCTGCCACTTGCGGGAACTTGGTTCGGAGATATAGCATAGCCTCCACAGCAGTGGCCTGAATGGCCAAATTAGTAGTGGGCATGGCTCTGCCCTGAAAAACCAAGGGCTGACCATCTGCTGTGGGACCTGGGCAGATGTGCACTCTAGCATCATAGCGGTGAAGGTGAGGGACGGGTCCCGATTGAAACACCAGGTAATCGGGGCTAGCGTTACAACCAAAGGCTTTGGTGAGCATCTTAGTAAGAAGTGGTGGAAAGCCAGGGTGGTTGACGGCAAAGTTGCGGGTGTAAAACTTGGGAGCTTTGAGGGTGCTAGCCATGGTTGGAGTGTTACTAGCTAGGCTTCTTTGCAGGGACATGGCTGACTGAGGAGTGAGCGATCCGGCTAGCGGAAAGGGGATTTTATAGGAAGCTATGCGGGGCGTGCCCGCATGGCGTGGCCCCTTACCCTTAATGGCGAGGGGTAAGTGGTGCGGCCGACCAGAAAGGATGGGGTCGCTATTTCTTCCACGAATAACTAGGCGGGGACAGCAGGGTGAGGACGTGTCGATTCTGACTGCGCCACCTGTTGATTAACAGTGGCCATGCCGGATGCCAGGGATGGGTCAAATCCCTTAGGGTAATTACGGGTTGATGGTAGCGGTGATCTAATGCTAGGATAATCTATGTCAGCCTGGCTGCTCTGATACCATATCCTGTGGCACCCTGATCCGCATGGAGCAGGGGGCCTTCGCACGTCAGCCCAGGATAACACCTGACGCACGACAAGTCCATGATACTACATTCGAGGTACAACAATATTCATCAAATACATGTGTACAAGATTACATCATTGATGAATACAATTATCTGGCATAGCCCTAAGGCTCTATAAATGGCAGCGGAAGTCTATTTAACTGGCGGCGGAAGTCTTGGTTTGGCGGCGTCTCACTCTGGCTGGACTCCATAACTCACAGGAGTGGCAAGATTACCGCCTAGCACGACGGAACAAGCGAATAACCTAGGCATGACCTACAAAACTGGCATGACACGCCAGGTCAGTACATTGAATGTACTTGCAAGACAACCAAATACACAGCATCCAAACAAACATATGACAAAGCAAGAACCAAGCGTCAGCAATAACCTACCTCATAGCCGAAACTAAGCATGGCAAGATATTAACTAGAGGCATGGATCGAACAAGCATGAACAACATCATGGAGTATACTAGCATGGCAATGACAGCTCCAACTTACTTCTAACATGGCAATGGCAAAACAAAGCATAGCATCTCAAAGCATGAACTAAGTTCAGTCAAGACATGTCATGGCATCATGAAAAGTATAATGAAAGTAAACTACCAGTCATATTCACTTCAAACATAACATGCTAACTTTATGCAATCAGCTACTATTCTACAATGGTTCTTTAAGTGAGAATAACAACATATTACTCATGCAATGCAGGAAAAACTTGTGCATTGAGTCCCTCAGACTCTCTTACCAACGAGTTGCCTCGCAACGAAGCGATGATCATCTGTGGATCACAAATGGAACCATACTTGGTTCAGCACTCACCGAGACCTCGTCTCGTGATCATATCAACTCGTCATCATGATTACTCACGACTGTCTCATAGTACAAATCATCACCATATTCGTTACACATTATTTATCAACTTAGTTATTTTAGGTTTATCCTCCACTTCGACCGAGACCTGATAGTGTGACCTACTATGAACTAGTGCCCATGACCGACGACGCGGCTATCGATAGACTGAATACACTCTGCAGAGGTAGTGCACTGTACTCACACCAGAGAACCCAGGGCCTCGTGCTCCCATTCGGGTGGACCACAGTGTTCCGATAGAACCATCTTATTGCCATTACACTCTCCCGGTTACTCCGACCAACACCCCCTTGGGGTTCAGTCATGGGTGACCCTAGCCTACCAAATGCTAAACGACCACCGTCGTAGCAAAAACGGTCCCAAACGGGGACAAAGCACACAAAAACAAAACGGATCACAAGGTTCATGTCCGCCTACCTGATCAGGGTAGAGCGTGCCCATAACCTTCCCTATGTTGGAGGCACCAGTGAGAGGCATGACAATAAATCAATTAGGGCCTTCCCATTCCAAGGCAAATGTGGCTGCACTGGAAAAAGCTCGATTTGGTGGCACTATGACATCCCAGTGATGACAGAGGAACTTTGTTATTAAGTCATATTATTAACTTCCCCATCATCAATCATCATGCGAGCATTATTAACATGAATGCAACAACTATCATTCAACATACTAATGCAGTAACAAAACATCAAGCATTTCAATTGAACAATGATAGCATGTGAAACATGGCAATACCAAGTACTAGCAATCTTAGTAGTGCAACAGAATTATCATAACATCGATACTACTAACATGAAACTAAACAAAGGCATGATATTATCAGTAACAACAGTAAACTAGCATGTCAACTTATTTTATGAAACACAAGCATGTACGGTACATAACAATAACATCGAGCACTACTAAAATAACGGCAGACGGAACAGACAAAAACCTAAGGCAACTAAGCACACACACGAGGTGCAGGCAAAGTCAACATGCAAGTTGGGGGCTTATGATAAGAGGTTGGCTTGCCTGGGGTCGAGAAATACTCCGGGGAAAAGTGTGGAACGATCGTGGAAAGTTTTGCCGGAAACAGTTCTCTCTCGGAGGGGGCTGTTTACGTGCAAGGGCAAAGTGGTCATTTTCACTTTGTGAAAACATAATGAAAATGATACGGACGGGAAGAGTTCAACGAGACGAAGACGTGAGCGCTAGAATCATCAAGATCGGAGTTTACGGTTGAAAAGTTACGGACGTTTGTTCGTTAAGCAGAAATCGAATAAAAATCTATACATTTCTGGCCTTAATGGGTGAACGTTCACAATTCAAACATTTCGGCAGGCGTGCTAGGCAGAAAGCGCATTTTACAGAATACGCCTTGGCCTTTGGAAAGTGTACTTCAGCCCGTAGCCGTCGCGGAATGCGCATTCTATGGGGGAAAACGCACTTCGCTGACTTCGTCTCCACTTAAACAAGTCAACGGGCCCGCCCGGTCAGTGCCTGATAGGCTAACGCGCGGGGCCCACTGTGACTTTTCCCTCCTCCTCCTAAGTCTTCTTCTCCACCGCGACACAGAGAACAGGGCGGCCGGCCGCCAGCCTGGTCGTCGCCTCGTTGCTCCCCCGGGCCGGCTGACAAGCGGAGGGGCTCCGCCACTCCACGCCACGCCCGTAGGTTGTCGCGGGGTCGCGCCGGACGAACTACAGCGCCGTGGCCATGGAAAACTGCAGCGGCTGAGGAGCTTTGATGGGGAGATGCGCCGACAGGGCTCCCTCGCTGGAGAGAGGGATGGCGGCGTCTCCGTAGGATCCAGAGGGAGCAGGAGATGCCGAAGAACGGGAGGGGGGAGGGCTATAGCCGGAGATGGATGAGGGGAACGACGGCGATGGCTCGGCCATTAGAGCGGGCAGGGAGGGGCTCCTGCTCGGGGAGAGGCTTGGGGATGGGTTGTGAGCTGCGAGAGAGCTCGAGAAGGGCTTAAATAGCCCAGGAGGGGCTCGAAGGGGGAGGGGAGGAGGTGATACGTGGCCCGGCTACGTGTCCGTGCGCCGGCGACGCACATGCGCGGTCAAAGGTCACATGAGGCGGCGGGAAAGCGACGAGGAGGACGCGGACGAACACCAGGGAGTCACAGAATCGAGCAGAGCTCGGGGACAAGGGAAGGAAGAGGACACCGAGGGGAAACTACGGTGCACATGGGAGCTCACTATGCTCGGTGACGGCGATGGCTCAATGAGGAAGCAAATGAAGGGGGAAACGGGTCAAGGCGCACGGTGACGATGAGGCTGAGCTGGTTGACAAGCTTAGACGAGCTAGAGCCAGCCGGAGATGCGCTACTGTGGCCAACAGTGGCTAGACCACCGATTTGGCCTGCATAGCCCCGCCGTCACCAGCGACATCGCGCGCTCTGGCTGTCAACTAAGTGCCAAACCTTCTCAGCAGAGAAGTCCTTCCAAGGCTCATTGAACAAGAGGTGATGGCACGAGCAGAGGTGTAGGGAGCAGAGGGGAACAAGCTCGACAAGTTTGATGTTGCAAACTTGGCCACATCTTGGTGATCTAACTGGTGGGATTAAGATCTAAACGTGATGTCTGGGAGGTTTAGGGTAGCAAGGACTAAGATCCTGGGAGTTTTGAGAGCATTTGGTCAAGTATTTAGCATAGTTGTAGTGCAACTGCCAAATCTGACCTAGAAAGCAAATGATGAAGGAGCACTCACTAGGAGTGTCGGATGGGGCTAAAACTTGGCAAGGTTTCCTTATTTGTTTATATGTAGATGCTGCGAAAATATCATACCAGATGGATTTGCCAAATTGGTACTGGTTTCACAAGAATTACTTCTGGCCAAAAACTTGGGAAAATTCGAGGAAAATTGTGGCACCCCGGCTCAGAGAAAACCGGAACGCCCCGTATTCCAGCCAAGAGATCGAGATGAAGTCTTCTGGAATACGACACTTCTTAGTATAGAACAAACCAGATCCCTATTACAACGTGAATAAGAATACCAGGGTTCCGATATTACAATGAATAACATCGGCACGGCGACACTACGCCAACATGGTTGCTCTATACAAGCAACATAACAACTTAAAGCAGCTGAACAACTACTGGCAGCGGAACAATGAACGGCGATGATGGACTCCAAACCGCAGGGACTATGGTTGGAACGTTTATCCTAGCTCGCGAACACATGAACAACACCAAACAAGCAAGCAATCCTGGCGCGACCTGCAAGCTGGCATGGCACGCCAGGTCAGTACATTGAATGTACTTGCAAGCTCACAATAAACCAGAAGCATTCAAGACAAACAACAGCATGGCAATTATAGATTAATTATCACGAGATTATCAGGATAACATAGCATGAACAGCATGCACATGATACATCTAAACAACATGAGCATGGCATGAACATATAAACCTGATGATACTAGCATGCAACATGATGACACTACATGCACCATTTATTTTGTTCGGGTTACCTCGTAACCAACACATGCATCACTTACCAACCTTGAACATTATACTATCATAACCATGACCAACACTTGGTCTCAAACGGTGATTTTTTTCGGCGATCATAACCAACTTATCTCATCATCGAACCGGGGTTGTTATTAAGCACATTATTATTACTGTTGACTCATAGTGTGACCGACACGAACTGGGCCCTTATCCGCAGGCGCGGCTGTCGATAGATTTAATATACTTCTGCAGAGGTAGCGCAATGTACCCACACTATGGAACCCATGGCCTCGTTCTCCCATTCGGGTGGACCAATGGCGTTCCGACAAAACCGATCTACTGTCATGACACTCTCCCGGCCACTCCGACTCACGCCCTACTAGGCTAGTCCTGGGTGGCCCCGTGTCTACCAAAGACACAATGGCCACCGTCGTGGCTAAACATAAACGGTCCCAAACGGGCACACAAGGTTATGTCTGCTTACCTGGCCAAGGTATCGCATGCCCATAACCTTCCCTCGTTGGAGACACTGATGAGAGGCATGACAATAGACCCAGTTAGGACCTTCCCATAAAGGTAAATGTGGTTGCACTGGTCAGTTCGATATGGTGGCACCATGACTCAGACAACAGTTGTTCAAGTTCAATTTAATCCGGTTAAACTTGAATGCAAATATGCTGAGTCATGATAAAATACATTATGCAATTACAATGCATGAGCATTAATATCAACATAACCATGAGAGAACCAAAATAACTATCCACCATATCAACAATGAATAATAAGCATGGCATACTGACTAGCATGAACATCATAAGTACATACTTCTCCGAAACATAGCATGACTACTAACACCAACACTAAATATCATGCAAGAACATATCAACAATACTAACATGCAAGCATTTAACTAACTGGATGCAAAGGAATATGCATAGCAACGGTGCTCGGGACATACGGCAGTTATGCACCGAAGACCATCACCAACAACAACATGCACTACTAGCAAGCATAAACATATGAAAAGAATACTAGCAACTAGCAGGGCATGATAAACAAGTGCATAACAACATAGCAAGAAAATAAACAATAACTCCGAAGCATTACCGAAACAACGATAATCATATTTTTAAACAAACATTTAATAAATATTCAAGTTGAAAACCATGACTACTGCATGAGTATCATGCAAGTGGGTATTGTTGCTAGCCTGGGGTGACGGAGACTCTAGGAAGAAATGTGGAACGATCGCGGAAAGAATCGCTGGAAACAGTTCTCTCTCTGAGGGGGTAGTTTACAACAAGGGCAAAATGGTCATTTTCAGAATGTCAACCCATAGTGAAAATGGTAGCACAGAAAGGTCTCGGCGAGACGAAGACGTGGGCTTTGGAATCACCTGATTCGGAGTTACGGCTGAAAAGTTATGAAGGGTAGAAGCTCAGGGACTATTCTGTGAAATAAACTTCAGCAAAGAGGTCCCTGAGTGGATAAGACAGAGTCGCGGAATTAGAAATACGCCGTCTGGATTAGAAAGCGTACTTTTGTCTGAAGAAGGAAGAAAATACGCCTTCAGAAAAGGGAAAACGTATTCTTGAATTACGTTTCCACTTAAAACAGATGGGCCCGGGGTTTGGGGTCACTTACAGGAGGGGCCCAGGAGCAGGGGGGCCAGTGCAGTCGTCTTCTTCCTCTCGCTACTGTCCTACACGGAACAGAGAAGACGCGGGGCAGGGCGGCGCCGGCGTGTGGCAGCCAGCTCCCACCCGACCGAGGCCACCGGCGGGCGCGCAAGAGACGGCCGCGCCCGTCCCAAGGGGCAGCAGCCACTAGGGAAGAGCAGGGAGGCGGCGACGGGAGGAGACAGAAGGAGGCAGAGGCGAGCCACGACGAGGGGGCCGGCCAGCTCCGGCCATCTTCGGCTGATCTGAGGGAACCGGCGGACTCGGGGAGGCGCGGCGGTTCCGTTCAGAGGGCTATCAGGCGCCGGGGAGGAGTGGAGAGGATGGGGGTTGTGGCGCCATGGAAGTGACAGAGAGCTTCTGGAGGTGGTGGCACTCGGAGCTGTGGGAAACTCCGGCGAGGGGCAAGGGTGTGGGGTGGCTGAGTGGAACGTGAGGATCACATTGGACATACCCAGAGGAGGAGAGGGGCACTAGGTTCGCCGGAATCATGCCGAGACCGAGGCGGCCATGGCGGACAGAGAAGAACAGAAGAGGATCTCGAGAGCTGTGGTGGTCGAGGAAGAGCGAGGTGGGGCTGGTGAGGTGCGGAGGAGCTCGGGGGTCCTTAAATAGGCACGGAGGAGGTCTCTGGACCCTCACTAGCGAGCTCCAACAGGGCACTAATGGAGTTCAGAGGCGGAGCACAGCAGTGGCACAGTTATGATGGCGCGCTGCCGACGAGCCGCGACGAGGCAGTGATGCAGGGCGGTGCAGACGAGCACGGGCTAGCTCCAGGACATGGTTTGGGGTCGAGACGAGGAGGGAGGAGACGAGCACAGCGGCCCAACCGTTTTAAAACGTGCCCTGTGCATGACGCAGGTGCGGTCACCACGCGCACTAGTGCAAGCGGCGAGCTTTGGCGTGGCCGACCGTGTCTAGTAGGTTTACCTCTATGCCCTTAGAAGAAATGCAGAAATAAAATGATCCAGGGGCAAAGAAGAGATTTGCATATGGCTCCATGGTAAAACAACAGCAAGGTGTTTGTAACTTTCTGTGGTAAAACCAGCATGGTAACAAGGTATAAAGTTTGTCTAGCGATGATCTTATACCAAGATGATCTTGATCACAAAAAATCGGACTAAGAAGAAGAGTTTAGCTTAGGCTTGCTGTAGAAAGTGCCAAACTGGCCAGAATTTGGGAAGATGATGTTGCACTCACACACTTAAGTGTCATGATCTAATATTTGGTGGAGTTGAATCATTTTACCATATGGAGTTGCTGTAAAAACCTCATGCCATTTGGATTTACCAAAGTGGCACTTCCTTCACAAAGCTCCAATCTGGACAGAATCTTGGAGAATTACTGAGGGTAAAAGGATAACTGAATTGATCCAAGACTTGATGTAGAAGGTAGATGTAGATGTAAGAATGGCCTGGTAAATTGGCAGATCAAATGAGGCAAGGTAAAATAGGGTTGCTTCACAAAGTGCAAGTTTTACCAGAAACCAAGATTTGGAGCTGAGCTCACATAGATGATCTCCATGAGCTCAAATTTTGTAGAGGCTAATGATTTGACCAAATGAAGGATATGACCAAGTTTCATCTCGTTTGGACATGCCTAGATTATACTGCCTTCACAAAGTTTCTTTATGGACAGAAACTTTGAAAAATCACTGGAAAATAATTACTAGGCAAATGAGTATGAAATTTGGTACAAGGCAATGATATGGACATAAAAAGATGTCCACCAAGTTTGAAGTCGATTGGGCAAAGATAAGTAGTACTTGCTTCACAAAGTGTCATTTAGGGCAGAATAGGAAAAAGATTATTGGAGGATTATTTTTTAACATGGCAATGAAATGTTTTGCCATATTTGATCAAGATATGACCCAAACAATTTATGAGAATTACTTGGGAATTTTTAGAATGACAGAGATATAGGTTGCTTCACAAGCTAGGGCAAAAAGAATTATTCCTTTAATAGAAAAGGAATATTCTTCGGAAAAAAATATTGGGTTAGGTCAAGGATGAAAATGACTAGGTATTGGGATGATGATAAGGAGGACAAGCCACTCTGGAAAGAAAGTAGAGGTCATCTTCTTCAGTTTCCAAAGCACATAGCCACGGAAAAAGAGAACTCAGGCAAAAATTTCAGAAAATCCAAAGAAAAAGAAAAGGCCAAAAATCAGGTTGTGACAACTGTTCCCCCCTTAAAGAAATCTCGTCCTCGAGATTTGGTTGTTCAGGGTTAAATAATTCTTCTGACTTACCGTTTCCAACTCAGGTTTCTTTTATTCATAATATTTCCACTGAATTGGATCTGACTGTCTGTCTAGATCTGGGGTGGTTTGCTTTGTTGTATCTGACATTCTGACAGGACGTACCTTATATGTTCCTGTTTATACTAACTCAAATTTTCTTTCATATTTACTGGCTGAGCTAGCATTCGAAATATTATTTTTACGGACATACATGTCCTTCTTGATATTGATCCTTGCTGGAAATGTTATCCTCGTATCGAGTACCGAGAATATTCCACGAAGTTGGGGAACATATCTTTCCGTGGAACAAAGAATCTCTTTTATCCAGGCATAGGATTTCTCGAATATAGGCCTGCCTTCTGGTTCCAAAACAGTGATGTGGATCATATCTGCTTTTGCTAACGGATGTTGTCATCTTGCAGGAGTTTCTGACTTATCCTGACTGTCTTCTCCGTCTGGAGTATCCAAGTTGTACCAGAGGTTTCACTGTCGCTTGTTGTGACTGATAGAAAAATGCACCATCCTCTGATAATAAAATTTGCAGTCTTGACTCGCGGTGATCTTGGCAAAGAATCCCATCCACACAGGCTATTCTTTTAATTGCATCCCCTATGCGAGAGATATCAATCCTCAAAGTATATGTTTTCACACTGATTCGTCAATTTTGCCAGTATTTCCCTGGGAATAACAGTCGGTGCGATGCTCCATTACGGGTGTTGAGGTCAATATATTGAGCTTTCCATGAGTCTGACCGGACAGACTCTGGTATTCAATGCTGAAAGTTCTGAGCATACTGTGGACTGAGCTGGTTGCCTTGCTATGAGGTCCTTACCACAATGAAGTATAACTTAGGTGGATCTTTGCTTGGGTTCGCCGTGGAATAAGACTATCTTGGGGATCCACATTTTTCACATAATAACCAGCATACCTGTATTGTTGGTCTTGCTCTGTCATTATGATTTTCTTCATCTGGATCCTCAACTGAAAGAGCAGGGCCTTACATAGATCCTTGAATATTTTTGTGGCCCTGAATACGGTTTCGTACAATATCTGGCAATCATACCTTGGTCCAGTTCATGTTTTGAGCCTTGGTATATTATCCGTCTCACGTGTGGTTATACAGATCTCAATACTTGTTCATGCCGGACAGTGTCACATCCCCAGCTTCACCTTGCATTAGGATAGCACCTGTCTGTTGCATCATGTTTATTTTCAAAGGAAACCTGAAATGGGGATGCTCAAACCCTAGCACTAAATGAATTTAACTAGGGTCAAATTAAAATCTTTTTCAATGAACCCAAAATGCCCCTTGGAAAAGTTCATCATTTTTGGATTGATTAAAAACCTCTGCCAAAAATGTTGCACATATTTCTAGGACCATTTTGGATTTTTGAATTAAATCATATCCTATTTGCATTTGGGCATTTAAATTTTATATATTATTTTAAATGCTCAAATAATCATAAACTAAAATGTTTAGTGTTGGGTTTATTCTAAACAGTAGCCATGCTTGGTTTCATGATTTTTAAGTGTGCCTAAGTATTTTTTAATAAAGCCCAGAACAAAATAACAAAATAGAATAACAGAAACAAAATAGAATAACAGAAACAAAATAGAAAACAGAAACATAATTAAAATAGAAGGAAAGGCTTACCTGTCCAGCCTGCCGGCCCGGTACTGTGCGGCCCAACCCACCTGGGCCTCCTTTGTCGTCTACCTCGTGCCAGAAGGCACGAGGGCGTGTGCCCGCGGCGCGCCAGCACGCGCACGGCCACCGACGGCCACCTCCAGCCTGCCTGCCTCCTCCCCGACGCCCTGGATGAACGCCACGACACCCTGGAACCCCCACGACCCTCCCCGTGCTTCTTCCCCTCTCCTCTGCTCTCTCTCCCTCTCGCGACCGAACGCCATCGCCGCCGCGCTCGCTGCCACCGCGGCCACCGGCCACCGCACACCTCGCAACCATGCCAAGAAGAATCGCCGCAGCTCCTTCTTCCTATTTCTTCGACGTACTCGAGCTGGGGAGCACCGCAACGCCCTCAACGATGTCGTCTTCAACCTTCTGTCCCCCAGATCGCCGGAGATACTCCGTCGTCGTCCGTGCCTCCCCTCGCTCGCCGTTTGTCCCCCTGGAATCTCTGTGAGCTCCCGCCCCTTTCCCCCCTCTCCGTTTGCCTTCTTGTGCACCACATCGACCACGCCGAGCTCAGCCGCACCCGCCGCCGCCACCGCACGTCGCCGTCGTGGCCACAGCCACGTTGGTTTGATTCCAAGCACGGCATCGTCTTCACCGCACTCGTAGAAGCCCGTAGCACCTCCCCAATCACCGCCCTGTGCCCCGCAGCGCCTAACTCGACGGAGCCCGAACTCCGGCGCCGCCGCGAGCTCCGTTCCGACGAGCTCCGCCATCCCCGTGTCCTCCCGTTGCCTCCATTAGATGCGCGAGCTCCCCAGCTACGCGTAGCACCAAGCCGCCATCCAAATGGTCACCGGAGGGCGATTCCCGAGCACCGCCGCCACGTTTGGCCTCGCTGGCGTCGAGCCGCCGGTGGTTTTGACCCCGTTTGACTCCGGCTGGACCCCCCCTGTGTCCATGACATGTGGGGCTGGCCGTTGATTAGTTTAGTTAGGTTTTAATTAAGTAATAATCACTGTGCTTAGCTCTATGAGTCACTGACACGTGGGGCCAGCCCCTGTTAATTCAGTTTAGTTTAAAACTAAACTTAATTAGGCCCTGAGAGACTGACATGTGGGCCACATCCCCCCTGACACTTTAGTTAGGATTAGATTAGCACTAACTAATAGGATTAGCTAGTAGTGTCACTGACCAGTGGGCCCCACTGGTCAGGTTTGACTGGACCAGCCCCCGTTGACTTGCTGATGTCAGCATGACCTAGTGCTGACGCAGTAACTATTTTCTGGGATTTTATATAAATCAGAAATGATTTATTTATTTCAGAAAATAGCCAAAACTTCTAAAAATCACATAAAATAATCTATAACTCAGATGAAAATAATTTATATATGAAAATTGATCAGAAAAATTCAAGGAATCTATTTATGGCATTTTCATGCATGTTAGAACAACTTATGGCTGCTGTTTAGGGCAATTTGAATAAATGACATTTGAATAATCACATATGGAGTTTGAATTTGAACCTTTGGTTCAAACCAACTTCATTTAATTGTGTTGCTAGTTGCATTAGCTCAATAAACATCATATTGCCATGTCACATTCATGCATCATATTGTTGCATTGCATTGATTGTGTTCTTTCTCTGTTTGTCGGTTTTGTCCCCTCTCAGTAGACGACGCTCCGACGATGAGTTCGATGACACCGATGAAGAACTATTACTATCTTCAGAAGTGCCTGGCAAGCAAAACCCCATTGAGCATTCCGATACAATCCCACTCTCTCGCTCTTGCTCTCTTTTACTACATTAGGACAACAACGCTTCAACTGTTACCTGCTGCGGTAGTTGAACCCCTTTCCACTGCATGACCTGTCATTGCCACAGTAAATAGTTGAAACCCACTAGTATGAGTAGGAGTTGTTTGAGCCATGTTGTGCCTACTCATTCATGCTTTCTGGTTACGCCTGCTATTGCTTAGAGTTGTGTCAGGTATGATTCATCAGGGATGAATTGGAATGGTGATGAACATGTCCTAATGTGTGTGAGCTAAGTGTGTAAACATGATTTGGTAAAGGTAGCGATGAGAGGCCATGTAGGAGTACATGGTGGGGTGTCTCATTGCAGCCGTCCTCAGGAACTGAGTTTTGTGTTGGTTGGTCCATGAAACAGCTACTACCACACATTGGGATCCTTAATTGACTCTCTCGACTTATTAATCAACATGATCTCTGTCCAGGAGTTGCAACTAGTTTCTGGTGTTTGTAGTTTACTGGAGGTCGTGCGCAGCGCTGACCCTCGGGGTGGGCTGTGACGCGGCAGGTACGTGGCACGGTGTACCGATTGCCCGTTTGGTGATGCGGGAACCCTGTACACATCGTTTGGGGCCGTGAGCGACACCCCGGCCGGATCTCCCCACGGATGGAACCCAAATAGGCGATAAACCTGGACGAGAGACTTGTGTGGTTAGTCGGGTCGTGGCCGACACCCTCGCTGGGCCTCCGCTTGAAGGTTGCCGAGTATATGTCGTGTAAACGGCGGTAAGTGGTGAGAGCGTGTGTGAAGAAGTACACCCCTGCAGGTTTATATATGATCTATTCGAATAACCGTGTCCGCGGAAATGGACTTCTGGGTTGCCTATAACAGTTCATAGACAAGTGAAAGTGGATACTCTAAAACACGCAAGATAAGCTTGAGTGCTATGGATGGCCTTCTCGTAGGGAGACGAGAGCGGATCCATAGTGGTGTATTGATTGGTGAATATGTGGACTCGTGTGCGCCACCTCAAAAGAGTTACTTGCAGTCGTAGTTTAGGATAGCCACCGAGTCAAGCTGGCTTGCTGCAGTCAAACTCCACCACCCCCTTTGTTGATACTGATGCATATGTAGCTAGTTCTGATGTAAGTCTTGCTGAGTACCTTTGTACTCACGTTTTCTTAATTTATGTTTTTGCAGAGAGACTTCAGTCTCGCTAGTGGTTCCGCGTGGACTTCGATGTTTAGCTTGTTACCTCAGCTACGATCTTGTACCCTTGGGAGGGTCTGGTAGATAGTCAGGCTTCTCAGCCTTTTTCATTTGTAGTTGTCTGTACTCAGACATGTTATACTTCCGTTGCCTGTATGCTCTGTATGTTGGGTCATATGACCTTTGTTTGTAATAAATGCTATGTTGGCTCTTCGGGGCCTTTATCTATATGAGTTGTTGAGTTATGTTGTGATGCCATGTTGTACAGCACATACTTGCATGTTATGCGTACGTGTAATGTGTATTGCTATGTGTGGGATCCGACACCTAGTTGTTTACCTTTGGTAGCCTATCTTACAGGGAAATGTCTCCTAGTGCTTCCACTGAGCCTTGGTAGCTTGCTACTGCTCCGGAACACTTAGGCTGGCCGGCATGTGTCCTTCTTCGTTCCTGTGTCTGTCCCTTAGGGGAAATGTCACGCATTGTTCCTTTAAGTCCTTGTAGCTTGCTACGACTTGGGTTCATACGTTGGTGACCGACACGTTCGTTGCTGGGTCATGTATGCCTGTCTCTATAATTTAGTGCCACTTTTGGTTTATAACTGGTCATGTCGGCCCGGGTTCTCTGTCATATGGATGCTAGCGACACTATCATATACGTGTGCCAAAATGCGCAAACGGTCCCGGGCCAGGTAAGGTGGCACCCGTGGGGATACCATGCGTGAGGCCGCAAAGTGATATGGTGTGTTACAGGCTAGACCTGTGTGATTTAGGATCGGGGTCCTGACAGCTTTGGTATCAGAGCCTGACTGCCTGTAGGATTAGTAAGCCAAACTAGTCGAAGTTGTGTCTAGAAACTCTTTAGTTATGTAAGGGAATTGATTGTGGAAGGGAACGTAAGGCTCATTTTACTCCTTTACCCCCTGACCTTCTGATCTGAGTCACCTTCTTCTTCTACGGGGATTAAGAACTAGGCCTCTTCTTTTGTCTATCAGGATCACGCTAATGGTGTATTCAACCCTCAGTTCAGTTT
The DNA here is from genome assembly GCA_902687465.1 of Secale cereale. NCBI lineage: Eukaryota > Viridiplantae > Streptophyta > Magnoliopsida > Poales > Poaceae > Secale > Secale cereale. Next base: position 418,792,952 of record LR738709.1, read on the forward strand.
CTACTACTTCTGTTTGTTCAACTGTTGGTCTCAGAACCTTGACATTATGATGTTAAGTGGATATGCTACCCTTTTTGTTGGATCTCAAAAGTATCTTCGAGCATTTGCAGCCGTTATGCTGTCCGAGTCATCCCAGGTCTCTAAACAATCTGATGCATTTGCAAATCATTCCTACCTGTTTTTAATGTCCTTTTAGGCCAGATTAACCACACTAGACGGTGAGTTGTGGTACTCTGTTACCTCGACACATATGTTGGAGTTATTATTATGACCCTAAGTATCTTAGAAGATCACCCAGTAATCCAGCAATGTTTTATATTCCAGTGTGATGAATTTGGCCATCATTCTCGAAAGCATCCCGTGATGCTATTTAGTTGGTAGGTATTCTATTCCTGGGTTCTTGAACCCGAGCTTCACCCTACTTACTTCATGTTGATAGTATTTGCTCGTTCCTTAGGTTATTAGTAACCTTGTGATAGTCCTCGAGGTCCGTGGTTATCGTTCTTCCAATACCATGAACCATCTTAGAAGAAGCTCTCCCGAACCACAAGATCACAACCAGAGTGCTCCTGAGTGGTACTCCATTCATATTGTGACTCTGCCAATTCTACTCTCTGCATGGGTTATCCGGAAGAAATATGTTGAACTCGTTCGACAAGTTAATCTATGCATCCACAACTCAGAAGATATATGTTCCTTGAGTTGTCTCCTCTTGATTTTATTATGACCCTCGTCTATCAGTTGATAGTCAGGAGTAGTTGTGCACTCGTGTTCATCGATGCCTTTTACTCTTGTGGTCCGTCAAGCCATTCTATTCCGGAATGACTAGGAGAAACAAACTCCAGTACCTTATCCATATCCAGGATTGGGTCAAAGAAGTTGTACTTCGTAGATAAAGAATGTTAATCCAGCTTCTAAACTGTTCTATCCTGGAGTATTACCATCTTTATGTCAAGAATGTCATGGGAATTGCTCCACCTCCTATGAACCTTTGATAAGGTGATACTTCTCGCCATCATCGTTTATTTCTCGGCCTCCGTGTTATTGTAACCGGAATGCTGACAAGTGGATTGTGATGTGTGAAATCAATACTCCTAGCAACTTCGTTGCTTGGTAGTTAAAGGACAACAATTTCATTCTTACTGAATCACCATTCTAAGATTGATTGTGCAACCTAGTCCACTTCCCTGGTGCACTCCTTGATTGGTGAGTTAGGATCTTGTTAAGTCCTTGCTCATTTGATCATATCGTCTTGCCTTGAAAAGCAAGATTGTTCCCGAGCTTGTGAACATAGCGGTGGTTCGTGATTTTCCGAATATCTTCTCGGAAGTATTACCAGGTTGTCACCTGACCGCTATGTTGAGTTCGTGATCAAGTTGGTTTCTTATAAACCACCACTTCTCCAAGAATCTGTGTTGGATACCCCGAACTAGTTGGTTAAGCTAAACAACAACTTGGAGAGTTGGAAGATAAAAGCTTAACCCACATAGCTCACTCCAAAGGGATATCTTGTGTGTGTATTGAAGATAGATGATATCTTCTCCAATTGATCCCCGTGATCATTTGTGGATCTATTGTCTTGTCCAAACTTTGATTTGAGTATGGGTTATCGTCAAGTCAAATCAGAACCAACGATATTCGTAATGTTGTCTTACTCATGGTCATTTCCTTGAGCATACACCATTATATCTTTTGGGTCTGACCGATGCTATCACTTTGTTCACATTGTCATGGAATTCCATCTATATGGAAACCCAGATGAATTGTTGTTGAGCCCATCAGCAACATTGTTATCTTCTCCATGATCTATGTTGAACATCCAGCTAGTATTGGAAACTTTTATGAGCATTATCTTCATGACCCGTTCGTGAAGCATATGTACGGAAGAAAGAAGTGACTTCCTCTAATTCATGTGCATCTGATGCAAGTTGCCGCCGTGAATTCGAGAAAGCATGTTTTACCTCCTCTGGAGTCATCCCAAGTCAGTCATGCATACGTGCGAAGTATTCTATGGTCTGATAGACTGATCATCTTCATTCTGTATGTATCCCTAGCACACCAAGACACTGATTGATTTGTTCAAAGAAAAGAAGTTCAAATGCTATTCCCGAAGGGCACGGACGGACATGCATAAGACTTCGTTATCTCCAATGATGATTCCTAATCTGAACTCGATAGTATTTTATTATAAGACTACTATGTGGTCACGTTTGTCTGGGACAACGTGTTCACAGGTACGTAGCAGAACTAGCTCATGTTTGGAGCTTGCTATCGTAGTTCATTCCCGAGAATCTCGCAACGCCGTCTCGTCAATTTGTGTTGCAAACTTTCATTTTTCTTTCTAGACTCGATGAGTCTGGAATATCCTGACACCAATCAGAACTGAATCTCAGGCAGATATGATGGTTGGTGCACTTCCCAAGAACTATAATATTGGTCTCTCGATAACCGGTAAAGTGGATGTCGTGGCTAACACACCCAGCCAAAAGACCTATTATTGTAGTATCTTGATTGAAGAAGTTGGCCACCTCCCTATAAGGATTTCGTAGGATTTACTCCCTAGTTGTTCATTATGGATTCTTGTGCTCCCGAAGTCCGACCTTTATTTGATGTTCGAGATGCCAAACATATCTATGAATGGCTTACACTAACACATCAAGGAGAACGTTAGGAGCGGAGTGCTAAATGTTTCTCGGTCGATCATCCAGATTTTGCCCCTTGACTCCGCTAAGGTGAAATCCAAGAAAACGTTATCTTCCTTTGCATCTGCATCATCCATCATTATTCATCATGGTAGCATGTTGTGTTGCCAGGATCCTTGACACGGATATTGGTAAAACCTTGATGAATATGGGAATGCTCAAGTTCTTGAGAGCACGCACAAGCACTAGGTGTTATCACTGGCACTAACCGGGATTGCTTCCAGTGTTCTTGATTATATTATACACTCTCAAAGAGTAGATTTACTCTCTACTGTTGGGTTTCTTCCCAGTTACCAGAATCATTCCCAGCATTTGCATTTTGTTCCCAGTTTGCACCACCATCATGCCAATTTTCCATGGATTGCCCTTCTCAGCAACTGCTGTTCAGGATTATCTTCAAAAGTGGTTCTACCATAGGTTCCATCCATTTCCGATGATAAGCAAAATCATCCCTTGTGATGTCTTTAACAAGGTAGTCCACATCATCCATTCTGGCCGAGTATGTCATTCTTTCGGACACCGTCAAACGATCGATTGTGATTTGCCTCCGGCTGGTGTAGAGAATTTTAACGATCTCTATATCAAAAGTAATTATTTTTGCCACTTAAGGGAATAACTCTACGAGTCACCTTCTCCAAGGTGCCCCATCTGGTGGTATCGATCACCCTCTTCTTAGGTGTGGAATTATTGCCATTAGGTGAACCTTCATCATTTATTTCACTACATCCCTCTGGAGGTGTACTCCGTGTCTCAGCCCAAGAGATGTTTCAACGTCTCACTCCATAAGTTGATCTGAGTTGCTCGATCTTCGGCAAGATAGATTACCGTAGAGCTTCTTCTGTTATCACTGTGTTGGACAAAGATCTGGTAATCAAGGATATCAGGATCAACATGATGCTATGAATCAACAATTTCGAGGAGGAAAACTGGATCGAGAAGATTGTGTTAGTTAGTGTCCCCTCTGATTTCTTATCTCACGTCTTGAATCTCGGGACGAGATTCTTGTTTAGTGGGGGTGAGTTGTCACATCCCCAGCTTCACCTTGCATTAGGATAGCACCTGTCTGTTGCATCATGTTTATTTTCAAAGGAAACTTGAAATGGGGATGCTCAAACCCTAGCACTAAATGAATTTAACTAGGGTCAAATTAAAATCTTTTTCAATGAACCCAAAATGCCCCTTGGAAAAGTTCATCATTTTTGGATTGATTAAAAACCTCTGCCAAAAATGTTGCACATATTTCTAGGACCAATTTGGATTTTTGAATTAAATCATATCCTATTTGCATTTGGGCATTTAAATTATATATATTATTTTAAATGCTCAAATAATCATAAACTAAAATGTTTACTGTTGGGTTTATTCTAAACAGTAGCCATGCTTGGTTTCATGATTTTTAAGTGTGCCTAAGTATTTTTAATAAAGCCCAGAACAAAATAACAAAATAGAATAACAGAAACAAAATAGAATAACAGAAACAAAATAGAAAACAGAAACAGAATTAAAATAGAAGGAAAGGCTTACCTGTCCAGCCTGGCCGGCCCGGTACTGTGCGGCCCAGCCCACCTGGGCCTCCTCTGTCGTCTACCTCGTGCCAGAAGGCACGAGGGCGTGTGCCCGCGGCGCGCCAGCACGCGCACGGCCACCGACGGCCACCTCCAGCCTGCCTGCCTCTGTTGGAGATATGCCCTAGAGGCAATAATAAAAGCATTATTATTATATCTCCTTGTTCATGATAATTGTCTGTTATTCATGCTTGAATTGTATTGTACGGAAACAGCGATACATGTGTGAATACATAGACCAAAATGAGTCCCTGGTAGGCCTCTAGTAACCAGCTCGTTGATCAACAGATGGTCACGGTTTCCTGACCATGGACATGAGATGTCAGTGATAACGGGATCACATCATTAGGAGAATGATGTGATGGACAAGACCCAAACTTGAGCATAACACGAGATCGTATAGTTTGTAATGCATAAGCTTTTCGGTGTCAAGTATTTATTCCTTAGACCATGAGGTTGTACAACTCCCGGATACCGTAGGAGTGCTTTGGGTGTGCCAACCGTCACAACGTAACTGGGTGGCTATAAAGGTACGCATCGGGTATCTCCGAAAGTGTCTGTTGAGTTGGTACGAACCGAGACTGGGATGTTGTCACTCCGTATGACGGAGAGGTACCTCTGGGCCCACTCGGTAAGACATCATCATAATGAGCTCAATGTGACTAAGTAGTTAGTCACGGGATGATGGATTACGGATCGAGTAAAGAGACTTGCCATAACGAGATTGAACAAGGTATCGGGAATACCGACGATCGAATCTCGGGCAAGTACCGTACCAATGGACAAAGGGAATAACATACGGGATTGAGTTAATCCTTGACACGGTGGTTCATCCGATGAAGATCATCGAGGAACACGTGGGAACCAACATGGGTATCCAGATCCCGCTGTTGGTTATTGACCAGAGAGTGGTCTCGGTCATGTCTACGTGTCTCCCGAACCCGTAGGGTCTACACACTTAAGGTTCGGTAACGCTAGGGTCGTAGAGATAAATGCACGTGGAAACCCGAAAGTTGTTCGGAGTCCCGGATGAGATCCCGGACGTCACGAGGAGTTCCGGAATGGTCCGGAGGTAAAGATTGATATATGGGAAGTCCAGTTTCGGCCAACGGGTGATCTCCGGGGGTCACCGGGAGCGTCCCGGGACCACCGGAGGGGCCCCGGGGGTCCACCGGGTGGGGCCACCCATCCCGGTGAGGCCCCTAGGCCGCGAGGGGATGTGTCCAGCCCTCTGGGCTGGCGCACCACTAAGGAGGCCCACCTCCCCTGCGCCTAGGGTTCAAACCCTAAAGGGGAGGGGGGCTCCACTTGCCTTGGGGGGCAAGGAACCCCCCTTGGCCGCCGCCCCCTTGCAGATTGGATCTGCAGGGGGTCCAGGCGCCCCCTAGCCCCTATATATATGTGGGGGGGGGGGAGAGGGCAGCCGCACCCCAAGCCCTGGCGCCTCTCCCCCTCCCGTCACACCCCATACTCCCAACGCAGGGCGCCCGGCGAAGCCCTGCTGCGATCTCCACTGCATCCGTCATCACGCCGTCGTGCTGCCGGATCTCTGACGACTTCTCCTCCCCCCTTGCTGGATCAAGAAGGAGGTGACGTTGCTGCACCGTACGTGTGTTGAACGCGGAGGTGCCGTCCGTTCGGCGCTAGATCATCGTGACGAAGAACGTGAAGAGTACGACTACTTCATCCCCGCTTCGTTGAAAGCTTCCGCACGCGATCTACATAACGGTATGTAGATGCACTCTTAATTGCTCGTTGCTAGATGTCTCCATAGTTGGATCTTGGTGAAGACGTAGGAAAATTTTGAATTATGCTACGTTCCCCAACAGTGGCATCTGAGCCTAGGTTTTATGCGTAGCATCTTGCACGAGTAGAACACAAAGAAGTTGTGGGCGTATGATCTTGTTCAACTTTCTTACCGTTACTAGTCAATCCTGATTCGGCGGTATTGTGGGATGAAGCGGCCCGGACCGACCTTACACGTACGCTTACGTGAGACTGGTTCCACCGACAGACATGCACTAGATGCATAAGGTGGCTGGTGGGTGTCTGTCTCTCCTACTTTAGTCGGATCGGATTCGATGAAAAGGGTCCTTATGAAGGGTAAATAGAAGTTGACAAATCACGTTGTGGTTTTGGCGTAGGTAAGAAACGTTCTTGCTAGAAATCCTATAGAAGCCACGTAAAACTTGCAACAACAATTAGAGGACGTCTAACTTGTTTTTGCAGCATGTGTTTTGTGACGTGGTATGGCCAAGAACGAAGATGTGATGAATGATATATGTGATGTATGAGATTGATCATGTTTTTGTAATAGGGAATCACGACTTGCATGTCGATGAACTTGACAATCGGCAGGAGCCATAGGAGTTGTCTTAATTATTGTATGACCTGCGTGTCACTGAATAACGCCATGTAATTACTTTACTTCATTGCTAAACGTTAGCTATAGTAGTAGAAGTAATAGTTGGCGTGACGACTTCTTCAAGACACGATGATGGAGATCATGATGATGAAGATCATGGTGTCGAGCCGGTGACAAGATGATCATGGTGCCCCGAAGATGGAGATCCAAGGAGCAAGATGATATTGGCCATATCATGTCACTATAATTGATTGCATGTGATGTTTATCATGTTTTTGCATCTTGTTTACTTAGAACGACGGTAGTAAATAAGATGATCTCTCACTAAAATTTCAAGTAATGTGTTTCCCCTAACTGTGCACCGTTGCTAAAGTTCGTTGCTCCGAAGCACCACGTGATGATCGGGTGTGATAGGTTCTAACGTTCACATACAACGGGTGTAAGATAGATTTACACACGCGATACACTTAGGGTTCACTTGATGAGCCTAGCATGTACAGACATGGCCTCGGAACACGGAAGACCGAAAGGTCGAACACGAGTCGTATAGAAGATACGATCAACATGAAGATGTTCACCGTTGATGACTAGTCCGTCTCACGTGATGATCGGACACGGACTACTCGATTCGGATCGTGTATCACTTAGATGACTAGAGAGATGTTATTCTGAGTGGGAGTTCATTAAAATTTGATTAAGATGAACTTAATTGTCATGAACTTAGTCTAAATTCTTTACAATATCTCTTGTAGATCAAATGGCCCACGCTCCAGTTTCCCTCAACTTCAACGCGTTCCTAGCGAAAATCAAGCTGAAAGACGATGGTAGCAACTATACGGATTGGGTCCGTAACCTGAGGATTATCCTCATAGCTGCCAAGAGATCATATGTCCTAGAAGCACCGCTAGGTGATGCACCCGTTCTCCCGGCGACCCAAGACGTTATGAACGCCTGGCAGTCGCGTTGTGATGATTACTCCCTGGTTCAGTGCGGCATGCTTTACAGTTTAGAATCGGGGCTCCAAAAGCGTTTTGAGCACCACGGGGCATATGAGATGTTCCAAGAGCTGAAAATGGTTTTCCAAGCTCATGCCCGAGTCGAGAGATATGATGTCTCCGACGCATTCTACAGCTGTAAGATGGAGGAAAACAGTTCTGTCAGTGAGCACATCCTCAAGATTTCAGGATTGCACAACCGCTTGTCTCAGCTGGGAATGAATCTCCCAGATGAAGAGGTCGTTGACAGAATCCTCCAGTCGCTTCCACCAAGCTTCAAGAGCTTTGTGCTGAACTTCAATATGCAGGGGATGGAGAGGTCCATTCCCGAGGTGTATTCGATGCTGAAATCAGCGGAGGTGGATATCAAGAAAGAACATCAAGTGTTGATGGTCAATAAAACCACTAAGTTCAAGAAAGGCAAGGGTAAAAAGAACTTCAAGAAGGACGGCAAAGGAGTTGCCGCGCCTGGTAAGCCAGTTGCCGGGAAGAAGCCAAAGTATGGACCCAAGCCTGAGACTTAGTGTTTTCATTGCAAGGGAACGGGGCATTGGAAGCGGAACTGCCCCAAATATTTAGCAGACAAGAAGGCCGGCAACGTCAAAGGTATATTTGATATACTTGTCATTGATGTGTACCTTACCAGCGCTCGTAGTAGCTCCTGGGTATTTGATACCGGTGCAGTTGCTCACATTTGTAACTCAAAACAGGAGCTGCGGAATAAACGGAGACTGGCGAAGGATGAGGCGACGATGCGTGTCGGGAATGGTTCCAAGGTCGATGTGATCGCCGTCGGCACGCTGCCTCTACATCTACCCTCGGGATTAGTTTTAAACCTGAATAATTGTTATTTAGTACCATCTTTGAGCATGAACATTGTTTCTGGATCTCGTCTTATGCGAGATGGATATTCTTTCAAATCGGAGAATAATGGTTGTTCTGTTTATTTGAGAGATATGTTTTATGGTCATGCCCCGCTGGTCAATGGTTTATTTTTGATGAATCTTGAACGTAGTGATACACATATTCATAGTGTAGATGCCAAAAGATGTAAAGTTGATAACGATAGTCCCACATACTTGTGGCATTGTCGCCTTGGTCATATTGGTGTCAAACGTATGAAGAAGCTCCATTCGGATGGACTTCTAGAGTCTCTTGATTATGAATCATTTGACATGTGTGAACCATGCCTCTTGGGCAAGATGACCAAGACTCCGTTCTCCGGAACAATGGAGCGAGCAACCAACTTGTTGGAAATCATACATACCGATGTGTGCGGTCCAATGAGTGTTGAGGCTCGCGGAGGCTATCGTTATGTTCACCCTCATGGATGACTTGAGTAGATACGGGTATATCTATTTGATGAAACACAAGTCTGAGACCTTTGAAAAGTTCAAGGAATTTCAGAATGAGGTTGAGAATCAACGTGACAGAAAAATAAAGTTCTTGCGATCGGATCGTGGGGGTGAATATTTAAGTCATGAATTTGGCACACACCTTAGAAGCTGTGGAATTGTTTCACAATTGACACCGCCCGGAACACCTCAATGTAACGGTGTGTCCGAACATCGAAATCGTACTCTGTTGGACATGATGCGATCTATGATGTCCCTCACCGATTTACCGCTATCTTTTTGGGGTTATGCTTTAGAGACTGCCGCATTCACTTTAAATAGGGCTCCGTCAAAATCCGTTGAGACGACTCCATATGAACTTTGGTTTGGCAAGAAACCGAAGCTGTCGTTTCTGAAAGTTTGGGGTTGCGATGCTTATGTCAAGAAACTTCAACCTGAAAAGCTCGAACCCAAATCGAAAAAATGCGTCTTCATAGGATACCCAAAGGAAACTATTGGGTACACCTTCTACCACAGATCCGAAGGCAAAGTCTTTGTTGCCAAGAATGGATACTTTCTGGAGAAAGAGTTTCTCTCGAAAGAAGTGAGTGGGAGGAAAGTAGAACTTGATGAGGTGACAGTCACCACTCCTGTACCGGAAAGTAGCGCAGCACAGGAAACTGTTCCTGAGGTGCCTGCACCGACAAGGGAGGAAGTTGATGATAATGATCATGAAGAAACAGATCAAGTTACTACTGAACTTCGAAGGTCCACAAGGGCACGTTCCGCACCAGAGTGGTACGGCAACCCTGTACTAGAAATCATGTTGTTAGACAACGGTGAACCTTCGAACTATGAAGAAGCGATGGCGGGCCCAGATTCCAATAAATGGCTTGGAGCCATGAAATCCGAGATAGAATCCATGTATGAAAACAAAGTATGGACTTTGGTGGACTTGCCTGATGATAGGCACGCCATAGAAAACAAATGGATATTTAAGAAGAAGACATACGCGGATGGTAATGTGACCATCTATAAAGCTCGGCTTGTCGCTAAGGGTTATCGACAAGTTCAAGGGATTGACTACGACGAGACTTTCTCTCCCGTAGCGATGCTGAAGTCAGTCAGAATCATGTTAGCTATTGCTGCATTCTATGATTATGAGATATGGCAAATGGACGTCAAAACAGCATTCCTTAACGGCTTCCTCAAGGAAGAGTTGTATATGATGCAACCGGAAGGTTTTGTCGATCCAGAGAACGCTAACAAGGTATGCAAGCTCCAGCGCTCGATTTACGGGCTGGTGCAAGCATCTCGGAGTTGGAATATTCGCTTTGATGAGGTGATCAAAGCGTTTGGCTTTATACGGACTTATGGAGAAGCCTGTATTTACAAGAAAGTGAGTGGGAGCTCTGTGGCATTTCTCATACTATATGTGGATGACATATTGCTGATGGGAAATGATATAAAATTCTTGGAAAATGTAAAGGCCTACTTGAATAAAAGTTTTTCAATGAAGGACCTTGGAGAAGCTGCTTACATATTAGGCATCAAAATCTATAGAGATAGATCGAGACGCCTCATTGGTCTTTCACAAAGTACATACCTTGACAAAATATTGAAGAAGTTCAATATGGATCAGTCAAAGAAAGGATTCTTGCCTGTTTTGCAAGGTATGAGATTGAGTAAGACTCAGTCGCCGACCACGGCAGAAGATAGAGAAAAGATGAGTGTCATTCCCTATGCCTCGGCAATAGGTTCTATCATGTATGCCATGCTGTGTACCAGACCTGATGTGAACCTTGCCATAAGTTTGGTAGGGAGGTACCAAAGTGATCCCGGCACGGAACACTGGACAGCGGTCAAGAACATCCTGAAGTACCTGAAAAGGACTAAGGATATGTTTCTCGTTTATGGAGGTGACGAAGAGCTCGTCGTAAAGGGTTACGTCGATGCTAGCTTCGACACAGATCTGGATGACTCTAAGTCACAAACCGGATACGTGTATATTTTGAATGGAGGGGCAGTCACCTGGTGCAGTTGCAAGCAAAGCGTGGTGGCAGCATCTACATGTGAAGCGGAGTACATAGCTGCTTCTGAAGCAACGCAGGAAGGAGTCTGGATGAAGGAGTTCATCACCGACCTAGGAGTCATTCCAAGCGCGTCAAGCCCGATGACTCTCTTCTGTGACAACACTGGTGCTATTGCTATTACCAAGGAGCCCAGGTTTCACAAGAAGACCAAGCACATCAAGCGCCGTTTCAACTCCATCCGGAATTATGTTCAGGATGGAGACATAGATATTTGTAAATTGCATGCGGATCTGAATGTCGCAGACCCGTTGACTAAACCTCTTTCACGAGCAAAACATGATCAACACCAGAACTCTATGGGTGTTCGATTCATCACAATGTAACTAGATTATTGACTCTAGTGCAAGTGGGAGACTGTTGGAGATATGCCCTAGAGGCAATAATAAAAGCATTATTATTATATCTCCTTGTTCATGATAATTGTCTGTTATTCATGCTTGAATTGTATTGTACGGAAACAGCGATACATGTGTGAATACATAGACCAAAATGAGTCCCTGGTAGGCCTCTAGTAACCAGCTCGTTGATCAACAGATGGTCACGGTTTCCTGACCATGGACATGAGATGTCAGTGATAACGGGATCACATCATTAGGAGAATGTTGTGATGGACAAGACCCAAACTTGAGCATAACACGAGATCGTATAGTTCGTAATGCATAAGCTTTTCGGTGTCAAGTATTTATTCCTTAGACCATGAGGTTGTACAACTCCCGGATATCGTAGGAGTGCTTTGGGTGTGCCAACCGTCACAACGTAACTGGGTGGCTATAAAGGTACGCATCGGGTATCTCCGAAAATGTCTGTTGAGTTGGTACGAACCGAGACTGGGATGTTGTCACTCCGTATGACGGAGAGGTACCTCTGGGCCCACTCGGTAAGACATCATCATAATGAGCTCAATGTGACTAAGTAGTTAGTCACGGGATGATGGATTACGGATCGAGTAAAGAGACTTGCCATAACGAGATTGAACAAGGTATCGGGAATACCGACGATCGAATCTCGGGCAAGTACCGTACCAATGGACAAAGGGAATAACATACGGGATTGAGTTAATCCTTGACATGGTGGTTCATCCGATGAAGATCATCGAGGAACACGTGGGAACCAACATGGGTATCCAGATCCCGCTGTTGGTTATTGACCAGAGAGTGGTCTCGGTCATGTCTACGTGTCTCCCGAACCCGTAGGGTCTACACACTTAAGGTTCGGTAACGCTAGGGTCGTAGAGATAAATGCACGTGGAAACCCGAAAGTTGTTCGGAGTCCCGGATGAGATCCCGGACGTCACGAGGAGTTCCGGAATGGTCCGGAGGTAAAGATTGATATATGGGAAGTCCAGTTTCGGCCAACGGGTGATCTCCGGGGGTCACCGGGAGCGTCCCGGGACCACCGGAGGGGCCCCGGGGGTCCACCGGGTGGGGCCACCCATCCCAGTGAGGCCCCTAGGCCGCGAGGGGATGTGTCCAGCCCTCTGGGCTGGCGCACCACTAAGGAGGCCCACCTCCCCTGCGCCTAGGGTTCAAACCCTAAAGGGGAGGGGGGCTCCACTTGCCTTGGGGGGCAAGGAACCCCCCTTGGCCGCCGCCCCCTTGCAGATTGGATCTGCAGGGGGTCCAGGCGCCCCCCTGGCCCCTATATATATGTGGGGGGGGGGAGAGGGCAGCCGCACCCCAAGCCCTGGCGCCTCTCCCCCTCCCGTCACACCCCATACTCCCAACGCAGGGCGCCCGGCGAAGCCCTGCTGCGATCTCCACTGCATCCGTCATCACGCCGTCGTGCTGCCGGATCTCTGACGACTTCTCCTCCCCCCTTGCTGGATCAAGAAGGAGGTGACGTTGCTGCACCGTACGTGTGTTGAACGCGGAGGTGCCGTCCGTTCGGCGCTAGATCATCGTGACGAAGAACGTGAAGAGTATGACTACTTCATCCCCGCTTCGTTGAAAGCTTCCGCACGCGATCTACATAACGGTATGTAGATGCACTCTTACTTGCTCGTTGCTAGATGTCTCCATAGTTGGATCTTGGTGAAGACGTAGGAAAATTTTGAATTATGCTACGTTCCCCAACAGCCTCCTCCCCGACGCCCTGGATGAACGCCACGACACCCTGGAACCCCCACGACCCTCCCTGTGCTTCTTCCCCTCTCCTCTGCTCTCTCTCCCTCTCGCGACCGAACGCCATCGCCGCCGCGCTCGCTGCCACCGCGGCCACCGGCCACCGCACACCTCACAACCATGCCAAGAAGAATCGTCGCAGCTCCGTCTTCATATTTCCTCGACGTACTCGAGCTGGGGAGCACCGCAACGCCCTCAACGATGTCGTCTTCAACCTTCTGCCCCCCAGATCGCCGGAGATACTCCGTCGTCGTCCGTGCCTCCCCGCGCTCGCCGTTTGTCCCCCTGGAATCTCTGTGAGCTCCCGCCCCTTTCCCCCCTCTCCGTTTGCCTTCTTGTGCACCACATCGACCACGCCGAGCTCAGCCGCACCCGCCGCCGCCACCGCATGTCGCCGTCGTGGCCACAGCCACGTTGGTTTGATTCCAAGCACGGCATCGTCTTCACCGCACTCGTAGAAGCCCGTAGCACCTCCCCAATCACCGCCCTGTGCCCCGCAGCGCCTAACTCGACGGAGCCCGAACTCCGGCGCCGCCGCGAGCTCCGTTCCGACGAGCTCCGCCGTCCCCGTGTCCTCTCGTTGCCTCCATTAGATGCGCGAGCTCCCCAGCTACGCGTAGCACCAAGCCGCCGTCCAAATGGTCACCGGAGGGCGATTCCCGAGCACCGCCGCCACGTTTGGCCTCGCCGGCGTCGAGCCGCCGGTGGTTTTGAACCCGTTTGACTCCGGCTGGACCCCCCCTGTGTCCATGACATGTCGGGCCGGTCGTTGATTAGTTTAGTTAGGTTTTAATTAAGTACTAATCTCTGTGCTTAGCTCTATGAGTCACTGACACGTGGGGCCAGCCCCTGTTAATTCAGTTTAGTTTAAAACTAAACTTAATTAGGCCCTGAGAGACTGACATGTGGGCCACATCCCCCCTGACACTTTAGTTAGGATTAGATTAGCACTAACTAATAGGATTAGCTAGTAGTGTCACTGACCAGTGGGCCCCACTGGTCAGGTTTGACTGGACCAGCCCCTGTTGACTTGCTGATGTCAGCATGACCTAGTGCTGACGCAGTAACTATTTTCTGGGATTTTATATAAATTACAAATGATTTATTTATTTCAGAAAATAGCCAAAACTTCTAAAAATCACAGAAAATAATCTATAACTCAGATGAAAATAATTTATATATGAAAATTGATCAGAAAAATTCAAGGAATCTATTTATGGCATTTTCATGCATGTTAGAACAACTTATGGCTGCTGTTTAGGGCAATTTGAATAAATGGCATTTGAATAATCACATATGGAGTTTGAATTTGAACCTTTGGTTCAAACCAACTTCATTTAATTGTGTTGCTAGTTGCATTAGCTCAATAAACATCATATTGCCATGTCACATTCATGCATCATATTGTTGCAATGCATTGATTGTGTTCTTTCTCTGTTTGTCGGTTTTGTCCCCTCTCAGTAGACGACGTTCCGACGATGAGTTCGATGACACCGATGAAGAACTATTACTATCTTCAGAAGTGCCAGGCAAGCAAAACCCCATTGAGCATTCCGATACAATCCCACTCTCTTGCTCTTGCTCTCTTTTACTGCATTAGGACAACAACGCTTCAACTGTTACCTGCTGCGGTAGTTGAACCCCTTTCCACTGCATGACCTGTCATTGCCACAGTAAATAGTTGAAACCCACTAGTATGAGTAGGAGTTGTTTGAGCCATGTTGTGCCTACTCATTCATGCTTTCTGGTTACGCCTGCTATTGCTTAGAGTTGTGTCAGGTCTGATTCATCAGGGATGAATTGGAATGGTGATGAACATGTCCTAATGTGTGTGAGCTAAGTGTGTGAACACGATTTGGTAAAGGTAGCGATGAGAGGCCATGTAGGAGTACATGGTGGGTTGTCTCATTGCAGCCGTCCTCAGGAACTGAGTTCTGTGTTGGTTGGTCCATGAAACAGCTACTACCACACATTGGGATCCTTAATTGACTCTCTCGACTTATTAATCAACATGATCCCTGTCCAGGAGTTGCAACTAGTTTCTGGTGTTTGTAGTTTACTGGAGGTCGTGCGCAGCGCTGACCCTCGGGGTGGGCTGTGACGCGGCAGATACGTGGCACGGTGTACAGATTGCCCGTTTAGTGATGCGGGAACCCTGTACACATCGTTTGGAGCCGTGAGCGACACCCCGTCCGGATCTCCCCACGGATGGAACCCAAATAGGCGATAAACCTGGACGAGAGACTTGTGTGGTTAGTCAGGTCGTGGCCGACACCCTCGCTGGGCCTCCGCTTGAAGGTTGCCGAGTACATGTCGTGTAAACGGCGGTCGGTGGTGAGAGTGTGTTTGAAGAAGTACACCCCTGCAGGGTTATATATGATCTATTCGAATAGCCGTGTCCGCAGAAATGGACTTCTGGGTTGCCTATAACAGTTCATAGACAAGTGAAAGTGGATACTCTAAAACACGCAAGATAAGCGTGAGTGCTATGGATGGCCTTCTCGTAGGGAGACGAGAGCGGATCCATAGTGGTGTATTGATTGGTGAATATGTGGACTCGTGTGCGCCACCTCAAAAGAGTTACTTGCAGTCATAGTTTAGGATAGCCACCGAGTCAAGCTGGCTTGCTGCAGTCAAACTCCACCACCCCCTTTGTTGATAATGATGCATATGTAGCTAGTTCTGATGTAAGTCTTGCTGAGTACCTTTGTACTCACGTTTGCTTAATTTATGTTTTTGCAGAGAGACTTCAATCTCGCTAGTGGTTCCGCGTGGACTTCGATGTTTAGCTTGTTACCTCAGCTACGATCTTGTACCCTTGGGAGGGTCTGGTAGATAGTCAGGCTTCTCAGCCTTTTTCATTTGTAGTTGTCTGTACTCAGACATGTTATACTTCCGTTGGCTGTATGCTCTGTATGTTGGGTCATATGACCTCTGTTTGTAATAAATGCTATGTTGGCTCTTCTGGGCCTTTATCTATATGAGTTGTTGAGTTATGTTGTGATGCCATGTTGTACATCACATACTTGCATGTTATGCGTACGTGTAATGTGTATTGCTATGTGTGGGATCCGACACCTAGTTGTTTACCTTTGGTAGCCTATCTTACATGGAAATGTCTCCTAGTGCTTCCACTGAGCCTTGGTAGCTTGCTACTGCTCCGGAACACTTAGGCTGGCCGGCATGTGTCCTTCTTCGTTCCTGTGTCTGTCCCTTAGGGTAAATGTCACGCGTTGTTCCTTTAAGTCCTTGTAGCTTGCTACGACTTGGGTTCATACGTTGATGACCGACACGTTCGTTGCTGGATCATGTATGCCTGTCTCTGTAATTTAGTGCCACTTTTGGTTTATAACTGGTCATGTCGGCCCGGGTTCTCTGTCATATGGATGCTAGTGACACTATCATATACGTGTGCCAAAATGCGCAAACGGTCCCGGGCCAGGTAAGGTGGCACCCGTGGGGATACCGTGCGTGATGCCGCAAAGTGATATGGTGTGTTACAGGCTAGACCTGTGTGATTTAGGATCGGGGTCCTGACAGACATTGACAGGGTTAATAACATCATATTGTTGGATATGCGGGACTGATCTTGACAATGACTGCCAAGATTATTGTCTCAGTGTTGTCTTTCCTTCAAGACTTGTTGATCTTGGCATCACCCAGTGGTTTTTGTTTCTTGAATAACCGGTGAGGTTGGCGGACGTGTACTGCGAATTTTTCCTTGTGCGGAGAGACTTGCATGGACTTGGCAGCATACTGAATGAATTAATATCTGATTCTCGAGACATACCTCTGACTGATTTTTATTTTAGACCAACTGTCGCAGATCTGCCACTTGGAAAACACTGCCATATGCCGACAATTCCAAATTTAATGTCTTGTATTGTGCCATACAGAAGAATACTGGGCAGCTTGCGTTCGGAAACCACCGGGGTGTCGTGTTGAGGAAAACTGAGTGGCTTATGCTCGAAGCCTTTGGTGGATATCTTCTTGAGGAAAAATGGGGTACTATACCTCATAAGCTTCCCCCCTTAAAGACTTTGCTAGGGGAGACTCGGTACCTTATGCCAGAAGATTTTCCAGTATGTGAATCCATTCATTCCTTACCGATGCAAACTAGGAACCTTATCTTTGTACACTTCGTCAATAAATTCTTGAGATGGATGGAACTGATTTTCTTGGACTGACACATATATATATTTTTGTCAGTCCGGTAGCTGATTATTTGTATGGCAAGAATTGTGTGATTGTCCTTACTGAATTCATCGTGCATTTGGACTGACTTCTGGGTGTCGCAATGCTTTAAATTTGGCTTATGGCAGATTCAATCATTGCATACGGACCATACCTTTGACTGGGAATGCATTGTTGATCCATTTTTGTTCTCTTGCTGATTTCATCATTGCTGTGATAAAGTGTATCTCTGACAGGTACTTGTTGCTGAAAGTCTGAGCAGAATATCCTTGTATTCAGACCGGATGTAATACGATGTTTTCGGCGGAAAAATTTGAATTCATTGGTGTATATCTGTACTGCTCACGGCTTCTTCTGATCCGGTGTTGGTCGAGGGATAATTTCAATAAGGGGGTAACACCGAGGATTTAAAACAAAGAAACACGATAAAAACGATTTATTGCAACAAATCATACAACAAACAAGCTACAACACTATTCCACACAGGCACACACAAGCATAAACAAGCAATGATACTACAGCAGATGCACAAACACTACATGAAGGACTACATCCTACGCTTGAGTAAACGCTCGCTAACTGACGAGGAAGCTAAGGGAATAGCGAGTGGAACCGTTGACTCTGAAACTCCGGATGGACGAGGCAGAGGAGTTGGAGAAGCTGGCGAAGACTGAGGTAAGGCGACACCAAGCAATCTCCTGGCCCGAATGGCGTCTCGGACTAACTCAGAAATAATAAGACACTCGGCCGTCATGTAACGAGACATGGTGAGTATAGCCGGGTCATCTTGAGGGTTGACGGAAGGAAATTGGATTTGCCAAGGATTCTCGACGATGGTGGGATAATATTGATAAGCACGGTTCTGTTGCACCATGCTCTCTTGATGACGAAGACTGGTGACTCCTGCCATTGCGGCAAGCTGAACGGCACACTCAGGAGTAGCGCCGTAACCACCGTGGAAACTGTAGGTGCGCTTACGGACAGGAAGCGGGGCTGACAGATGAACATGAGCAACATATTCCCGAATTCTTCCTCCAGGAGAAAACTAAATACTTGATAATGAGGTGGATCTCCGAGGGGATAAATACTATGCCACATGTCTCCAAGGAGGGCGACAAAGCTGAGAGGTGCAGGAGTGGGACTGAACTCAATGGGAACAACACCGGGAGCTAAGGGAAGGACACTGAAATCCTAGAAGTTGACCGCCATCTACGCATGAAAACATGGCTTAATGGTAATCGAAATAAGACTACATGCAGCAAACGAATGCAACAACCAAATGCAGCAATCAAGGACAACAACCAGACCCTATACTACCGTTTTCTAACGTTCCTGCAGACTAGGACGTTCTACAGCCAGACCTGCTCTGATACCAAGCCTGTGGCACCCCGGCTCAGAGAAAACCGGAACGCCCCGTATTCTAGCCCAGAGATCGAGATGAAGTCTTCTGGAATATGGCACTGCTTAGTATAGAACAAACCAGCTCTCTATTACAACACAAATAAGAATACCAGGGTTTCGATATTACAATAAATAACATCGGCACGACGACACTACGCCAACCACGGTTGCTCTATACAAGCAGCAGAACAACTCGAAGCAGCGGAACAACTACTCGCAGCGAAACAACGAACGGCAATGATGGACTCCAAACCGCAGGGACTCTGGCTGGAACGTTTATCCTACCTCGCGAACACAGGAACAACACCAAACAAGCAAGCAATCATGGCACGACCTGCAAGCTGGCATGGCACGCCAGGTTAGTACATTGAATGTACTTGCAAGCTCACACTAAACCAAAAGTATTCAAGACAAACAACAACATGGCAATTATAGGTTAATTATCACGAGATTATCAGGATAACACAGCATGAACAGCATGAACATGATACAGCTAAACAATATGAGCATGGCATGAACATATAAATCTGATGATACTAGCATGCAACATGATGACACTACATGCACCATTTATTTTGTTCGGGTTACCTCGTAACCAACACATGCATCACTTACCAACCTTGAACATTATACTATCACAACCATGACCAACACTTGGTCTCAAACGGAGATTTTTCCGGCGATCATAACCAACTTATCTCATCATCGAACCGGGGTTGTTATTAAGCACATTATTATTATTACTGTTGACTCATAGTGTGACCGACACGAACTAGGCCTGTATCCACGGGCGCGGTTATCGATAGATTTAATATACACTCTGCAGAGGTAGCGCACTGTACCCACACTACGGAACCCATGGCCTCGTTCTCTCATTCAGATGGACCAACGACGCTCCGACAAAACCGATCTACTGTCATGACACTCTCCCGGCCACTCTGACTCACGCCCTACTGGGCTAGTCCTGGGTGGCCCCGTGTCTACCAAAGACACAACGGCCACCGTCGTGGCTAAACATAAACGGTCCCAAACGGGGACCCGGATCCATAACAACAACAACGGGCACATAAGGTTATGTCTGCTTACCTGGCCAAGGTATCACATGCCCATAACCTTCCCTCGTTGGAGGCACCATCGAGAGGCATGACAATAGACCCAGTTAGGACCTTCCCATAAAGGTAAATGTGGTTGCACTGGTCAGTTCGATATGGTGGCACCATGACTCAGACAATAGTTGTACAAGTTCAATTTAATTCGGTTAAACTTGAATGCAAATATGCTGAGTCATGATAAAATACATTATGCAATTACAATGCATGAGCATGAATATCAACATAATCATGAGAGAACCAAAATAACTATCCACCATATCAACAATGAATAATAAGCATGGCATACTTACTAGCATGAACATCATAAGTACATACTTCTCCGAAACATAGCATGACTACTAACATCAACACTAAATATCATGCTAGAACATATCAACAATACTAACATGCAAGCATTTAACTAACTGGATACAAAGGAATATGCATAGCAACGGTACTCGGGACAGATGGCAGTCATGCATCGAAGACCATCATCAACAACAACATGCACTACTAGCAAGCATAAACATATGAAAAGAATACTAGCAACTAGCAGGGCATGATAAACAAGTGCATAACAACATAGCAAGAAAATAAACAATAACTCCGAAGCATTACCGAAACTACGATAATCATATTTTTAAACAAACATTTAATAAATATTCAAGTTGAAAACCATGGCTACTGCGTGACTATCATGCAAGTGGGTATTGTGGCTTGCCTAAGGTGACGGAGACTCCAGGAAGAAGTGCGGAACGATCGCGGAAAGAATCGCCGGAAACAGTTCTCTCTCGGAGGGGGCTGTTTACGGCAAGGGCAAAATGGTCATTTTCAGAATGTCAACCCATATTGAAAATGATACCAACAGAAAGGTCTCGACGAGACGAAGTCGTGGGCTTTGGAATCACCTGATCCGGAGTTACGGTTGAAAAGTTATGAAGGGTAGAAGCTCAGGGACTATTCCGTGAAATAAACTTCAGCAAACAGGTCCCTGAGTGGATAACACAGAGACGTAGAATTAGAAATACGCCTTCTGGATTAGAAAGCGTACTTTTGGCTGAAGAAGGAAGAAAATACGCGTTCAGAAAAGGGAAAACGTATTCTTGAATTACGTTTCCACTTAAAACAGCTGGGCCCGGGGTTTGGGGTCACTTATAGGGGGGGCCCAGGCGCAGGGGGGGCCAGCGCAGTCGTCTTCTTCCTCTCTCTACTGTCCCGCACGAGACAGAGGAGACGCATGGGAGGGTGACGCCGGCGCGTGGCGGCCAGCTCCTGCCCGGCCGAGGCCACTGACGGGCGCGCAGGAGACGACCGCGCTCGTCCCAAGGGGCGGAGGCCACCGGGGAAGAGTAGGGAGGCGGCGACGGGAGGAGACAGAAGGAGGCAAAGGCGAGCCGCGGCGAGGGGGGGCGGCCAGCTCCGGCCGTATCCGGCTGATCCGAGGGCACCGACGGACTCGGGGAGGCGCGACGGTTCCGTTGTGAGGGCTATCAGGCGTCGGGGAGGAGTGGAGAGGATGGGGGCTCTGGCGCCATGGAAGTGACAGAGAGCTTCTGGAGGTGGTGGCACTCGGAGCTGCGGGCAACTCCGGCGAGGGGCAAAGGTGTGGGGTGGCTGAGTGGAACGTGAGGATCACTTTGGACATCCCCAAAGGAGGAGAGGAGCACTAGGTTCTCCGGAATCATGCCGAGACCGAGGCGGCCATCGCGGACAGAGAAGAACAAAAGAGGATCCCGAGAGCTATGGTGGTCGAGGAAGAGCGAGGAGGGGCCGGTGAGGTGCGGAGGATCTCGGGGGTCCTTAAATAGGCACGGAGGAGGTCTCTGGACGCTCACTAGCGAGCTCCAACAGGACACTAATGGGGGTCAGAGGCGGACCACGGCAGTAGCACTGTTATGACGGCGCGCTGCCGGCGAGCCGCGACGAGGCAGTAAAGCAGGGCGGTGCAGACGAGCACGGGCTAGCTCCAGGACACGGTTTGGGGTCGAGACGAGGAGGGAGGCGACGAGCACAGCAGCCCGATCGTTCTAGAGCACGCCCTGTGCATGACGCATGTGCGGTCACCACGCGCACTGGTGCAAGCGGCGAGCTTTGGCGTGGCCGACCATGTCTAGTAGGTTTTCCTCTGTGCCCCTAGAAGAAATGCAGAAAGAAAATGATCCAAGGGAAAAGAAGAGATTTGTAGATGGCTCCATGCTAAAACAACAGCAAGGTGTTTGTAACTTTCTGTGGTAAAACCAGCAGGGTAACAAGGTAGAAAGTTTGTCTGGCGATGATCTTATACCATGATGATCTAGATCACCAAAAACCAGACTAAGAAGCGGAGTTTAGCTTAGGCTTGCTGTAGAAAGTGCCAAACTGGCCAGAATTAAGGAAGATGATGTTGCACTCACACACTTAAGCGTCATGAGCGGATATTTGGTGGAGTTGAATCATTTTACTATATGGAGCTGCTGTAAAAACGGCATGCCATTTGGAGTTACCAAAGTGGCACTTCCTTCACAAAGCTCCAATCTGGACAGAATCTTGGACAATTTACTGAGGGTAAAAGGATAACATGATTGATCCGAAACTTGGTGTAGAATGTAGATGTAGATTTTAGAATGGCCTGGTAAATTGGCGGCTCAAATGAAGCAAGGTAAAATAGGGTTGCTTCACAAAGTGCAAATTTTACCAGAAACCAAGATTTGGAACTGAGCTCACATAGATGACCTCCATGAGCTCCAATTTGGTAGAGGCTGATGATTTGACCAAATGAAGGATGTGACCTAGTTTCATCTCATTTGGACATTCCTAGAATATACTTCCTTCACAAAGTTTCTTTCTGGACACAAACTTTGAAAAATCACTGGAAAATAATTACTAGGCAAATGAGAATGAAAACACAAGGCAATGATATGGACATAAAACGATGTCCACCAAGTTTGAAGTCAATTGGGAAAAGATAAATAGCACTTGCTTCACAAAGTGCCATTTAGGGCAGAATAGGAAAATGATTATTGGAGGATTATTTTTGAACATGGCAACGAAATGTTTTTCCATATTTGATCAAGATATGACCCAAAAAATTTACCAGAATTACTTGGGAATTTTTAGAATGAGAGAGATATAGGTTGCTTCCCAACCTAGGGCAAAAAGAATTATTCCTTTAATAGAAAAGGAATATTCTTTGGAAAAAAATATTGGGTTAGGTCAAGGATGAAAATGAGAGGGTCTTGGGATGATGAGAAGGAGGACAAGCCACTCTGGATAGAAAGAAGAGGTCATCTTCTTCAGTTTCCACACCACATAGCCACAAAAAAGAGAACTCACGCAAAAATCTCAGAAAATCCAAAGAAAAAGAAAAGGCAAAAAATCCAAAGAAAGAAGAGCTCTCATATAATCGTTAGCCTAGTCCTGTATAGTTGCAGAGGCATCAGAGAGGCCTAGAACGCGTTGGCATTTTGTCGAACGCCTGGCGTGCGTGCTCTGGGCACGTCCAGAGCGCACGTTTTGCACGCGCGCGCACCGAGCAGCCGCGTTCGTTTCCCCCGCGCCCTGGCCCTTGCTCGCCCGCGGAGCCACGCTCTTCCTCCTCCACTCATCAGAACCGCCCTGGCCACCTCCTGACACCCCACAGCACCACCACCGCAAGCCACCATGGCCGCAGCAGGCTCCTGCCATGGACGGCGCCGCTCGAGCCACAGCCGCGCGCCAGCTCGCCCCTGAACAGCTCGAGCTCATCCCCTCGCCCTGCCAGACCCCGCCAGCCATCGCCACGCGCCCCCCCAGGCTACAGAACGACGGTTCACCGTTCCTATCCTCTGCCGCCGCGGGGACCTACCTCGACTGCCTATAAAAGGAGCCCCGAGCTCGTCCCGACCCTCAGGCGACCTCATACCATCACCCTAGTGCTCCCATAGCCAGCAATCGATGGAGGGAGGCCGTCTTCCCCATCTCCGGTCAGCTCGGCCGCCGCCACCCTCCGGTCCCATTCATCGCAAGAAGAGCCTCCCCAGCCCATCCAATGCCACCATCCTTTTCCCCTCGACCTTGCGGAGCCACCCCACCACTCAAACCCGATCGGGAACCACCGTAGCTCGAGCCCCCAATCCTCCCGAAGTTACCGTCCGCCCCAGAGCTCGCCGCCGGTGACTCCCCTCATCTCCGCGGCCCTCTCGACCACCGGGAGGATCACCCTAGCGTAGTGAACATGTTCGTGCCATCGGAACCCCACGAGGAGCTACCAATCGCCGGCGTTGATCGCCGGAGCTCTACCTCCGCTCGGACAGAGGAGGAAGGAGGCGCATGCGACTCGTCAAACCTGACCAGTGGGCCCAAGGGACCCACTGTCTGTGACCCAACCCCCCGAAACGTGTTTTAAGTGGAAGCGTATTCCACGAAATACACCTCCGCTAGAGAAAAACGTAAGTGCTGCCGAAACATTTTCTTTTTCTGATTTTTATTAAAAACATATTTTGACTAAACTTTGACTAGCTGTAACTTTTTAAATATAAGTCCAATTGATTTGATTCTTTTTCTGTTGTTTCTCAAATTTTGTCTAGTTTATTTTCTTGTTTATTTGAAAATTTTCCAAACAACTTTTTTGTACTGTTTTGAAACTATGTGTTAATTCAAATTTTTGTAAAATAGAATTTTGAAGAAGGAGGCAACTTTCAAAAAATGCACCCCACTTACACACTCTTGAAGGAAAGCATTCTGAACCCTCGCATAATATTGTTGTGTGTTGTTTGATACGGTTATAACACGACCTTGACACGGAGTTTTCATTATTTTATGTGGTGATATGATCGTACTCATGAGTGCATATTGATGATTTTGCGCTGTTGGAATTTGATATGTTTGTGATAGTAAGCACCCTCGTATGCCTTTCATGCCTACCGGAAGGAATCCGAGAAAGCCTCTGTCTTGTGTAGACACGAGCTTGTCCCTAGTTCCTCATCAAGACGGTTGTGTCTAGTATGGCATGGTGAGGTATGATGGGTGGTGATTCTGTCTGTTGGTTCAAATATATTTGTTATGATAATCATGCAGGGAATACTTAAACCTCCTGAGTCGGCCGTAGATCGAGTCTTGTTCCAGTAACCCCCATACTTGTTTCGTACTACCACTTGTCCCTGCCATAGGTAGGGTATGGTTCAGTAAGTTGTCAACCCCTTTCTAGCATACACCGTACAGAGAGGCCATGGTGGAAGATACCGGCTGCATCCGGTAGGCATGCCACCTGGTCCGGGGGCATGGGTGTTTTCGGTTGGAGCCGAAGGGGTAGCTCCCCTAGTTTGCGCGCGTTATAAATTTTGTGATCCCATGCTAGTCGAGGTTGTAGCCTCCGCACTTAGAGTTTCGCTTAACGGGTGTCGTGGGTGATTCCAGACACAAGTAAGTTAGGCTGGTGTGTGCGGTTAGGTGTGTTTTGAATTAAAAGACCGTAGACGGAATTAGTCCCAATTTTCACAACGGCGCCCCCTACCAAACACAGGTAAGTTAGGCTGGTGTGTGCGCCATGGCAATGAAGAACTGCTAAACTAACTGCTAGACCGGATTTTCACAACGGCGCCCCCTATCTGGCGCGCCAAAGATGTCGGTGGAAACGACACCTATGGGATCACTGGAATCCCTTCTACATTTGACGGGCGCGAGGTTGTGCAAAGAGAGGGTCTAAGAGTCAGTATAAGGATCGTTTACCCAGGTTCGGGCCGCAAGGATGCGTAATACCCTAGTCCTGCTTTGGTGTGTATTCGAGTGTTCTTGAGCTCTTGAACTAGCTACGGTGCATGCCTAGTCTGAAAGATCCGAATCCTCCTCAAGTATGCCTTGGGCCTCCTTTTATAGTCAAAAGGGGCTGCCATAGTGGCACACAGGAGGTGGAAAGGTATACAGTGTAAGCTTATCTCATGCCATTATGGGACAAGATGCATTAAATGCTCTACTTAGGTGTCCACTTGCTTTATCGGGGACGGGAACGAGGCCCGTCCCATCCACTGCCGCTCCTTCTCGTTGCGACGCGCGTCCAGGCCAGCGGGGCGGGCAGCTGAGATAGCGCGGTGTTAGGGTCTTCACGAAGATCTGCATGCCACCACGCAGGTGCTTGACTTGCTGGATCAGGAACCATGTACTGCCGCGTGGGTGCCTGCCTGGGCTAGCGGGTCGGCCGCTGAGCTGGGGCGATGATGGGGCGGCAAGGGCTTGCTGTGGTCTTGCATCTGTTCCCGACAAGGGTCTTGCCGGGGCCTCTGTGAGCGTCCTCGGCAAGAGGCTTGCCGGGGCATCGGGGTGTCTTCGGCATGGAGTCTTGTCGTGGCCTTGTGGGCATCCTCGACAAGGAGCCTTGCGATCGCCTTGTCTTCTGGTTCTCATCTTAGGATTCATAGACCCTTGTCTTTACAAAGATCAGCATGCCATCACGTGGGCGCTTCCCGAGCCTTGGTTCCAACGCTGTTGATGATGTCGGAGCTCCAAGGCTCAAGGGTGGCTGCAACAGAGGCGTTTGGGTGAGTTGCGCTGGCAAGGGTTCTTGCCGGGGGCATGCAGGCGGCCCCGGCAAGGGTCTTGTCTGGGGAAGCCTGTCTTCTTGCTTGGCCATCTTGCACCACTGTCTTGGCGCTGCTTTGATGGCCTCGTGTCTCTGGCTTCCCTCCTCTGCCTTGTTATGTGTGGCCGCGGGCATGGCTCTGACTGCCCGTGCACAAGTAAGGGGTACAAAGGAGCGCCCCTACTTTTGTACACTGACATCTATTTGGTATAATCTGCCTATGTAAAAAAAATTAACGCGGGAGAAGGCAATGTACGTATGCCATTTCGCGCACGGAGGTGACACGCTCCCTCTCGGTAGCACGAGCCTTCTTGAGAGAAGCTCCAGTTTGCAAGAAGCTTGTACCAAAGCTTGTCCCAATTCGGACAAAAAAATACCACGACATGTTGGTGCCATGTCATGACACCATGACATGTTTCATGATGTTCAGGCATGTTTTGGATTTACATGAATTAAAAAACCAAATTTCTCAATTTTTCCGGCCGAGCCACGACAACCATATGTTTGAATTTCATTCCCATTTCTTGCATGGGACCTAGAAATTCACACAACGATACACATGTGAATTTTAAACCAACTTTGGTGCACTGTAGCGTGTGCTTGTAGTTCAAATTTGAATTATGCACATTAAATGACCATAAATTCAATTAATGTATAAGAAAGTCCAAACGAACCCGGGATAATTCCAAATTTTAACACGACCCTCATATAGTTCTATGTTGCCTCTATAAAAAATCAAGGTGGGGAGGCAACGTATATCGTTTCGCACACAAAGGTGACACGTCCCCCCTCGGGAACCACGAGTCTTCTCGAGAGAAGCTCCGATTTGCAAGAAGTTTATACCAAAAACATGTCCAAAAGTGGACAATTTTTTAACCACAACATGTTGGTGCGATGAAATGACACCATGCCTAGTTTCATGACTTTCAGGTGAGTTTTGAATTTACAGGAATTTAAAAACAAAGTTTCCCAATGTTCTTCGCCGAGCCACGATGCCCAGATGTTTGAATTTCATTCCCATTGCTTGCATGGGACCTATAAATTCACCCAAAGACGCACATGTGATTTTTCAACAAACTGTGGTGCACTAGAGCACGTGCTTGTAGTGCAAATTTGAATTATGCACATTAAATGCCTAGAAACTCAATTAATGCATAAAAATGTCAAACGAACTCGGAATGATTCCAAATTTAAACACGACACTCATGTAGTTGCATGTTCACTGTACATAAATGTTCTAACAATTCAAACACCATCCTTTCCCTCCGTAACACCATTTTATCTTTTCAAAACATAATGAAAAAATCAGCTATACCACATACAATTTTCTAGAAAGAATCTTGTGGGATGCGATATAAAATATATTGGCGCACTGTCTTGTCTGGCTTACGCAGGAAGGTTCGTCGTCTACAGTCCACTACCCCCGCTTGAACCACACTTGTGCGCTAGTATCTCACGGCACCAAGCAAAAAATTTCTGCCGTCGCAGAAATATCTATCTCCCGCCCCTCCCACCAAAAGCCACATTTCCACTATTCCTCCTTGCTTTCCAAGTTCAAACCTTCACTGCTACTTACTGGCAGCTCAGCCTCCTCGCCGGCGACCCTTGTTCTTGCAGCGCCGACTCCTCGCCGGCTATCCTTCTTCTTGCAGCGCCGCCTCCTCGCTGACGACCCTTCTTGCGCCGCCTCCTCGCTAGTGACCCTTCTTCTTGTTGCATGGCCTCCTCGCCGCCGAGACTTCTTCTTGCTGCGCGGCCTCGTCAATATAGCCAGGTAATCCACACCCCACCCACACCATCCTCCTTCCCCGTCCCAGATGCCCTGACCGATGGCGCGACACCTTCCGCCAAAATCATTGTCCCCCTCCTCCAATTAAGCACCGCCCACATCCATTTTGCACGCAGTATAACTTGGAGCTCAGTAGAATCTGGCAGCGGAGAAGCAAATCACAGCCGCACGCGTGCACGAGGTCGCTATGGCCGCCATGCGTGCCGACCGCTAGATCTTGGAGGAGCACCTCATCTTCGAGGCCACTGTCGACACCACCATGTGGTTGTCTACTTTAAAATACAATTCATGTTGTTTTCTCGAGGCCACCGCTAGTGCCTTCTAGTGATTTTTCCTCTTTAATGTTAATGTGCAATCCGATGTTCAGTTAATTTGGTCCTCTGAAATGTAATGTTCAGTTAACAGTTTGGTCCTCTGAAATGTAATGTTCAGTTAACTGTTTGGTCCAACAATTGCTACATTTCTTAGTATTGTGAAGGAAATATGCCCTAGAGGTAATAATAAAGTTGTTATTTTATATTTCCTTATATCATGATAAATGTTTATTATTCATGCTAGAATTGTATTAACCGGAAACTTGATACATGTGTGAATACATAGACAAAACACCGTGTCCCTAGTAAGCCTCTACTAGACTAGCTCGTTGATCAAAGATGGTTAAGTTTCCTGACCATAGACATGTGTAGTCATTTGATGAACATGATCACATCATTAGGATAACTATGTGATGGACAATACCCATCCTTTAACTTAGCATATTGATCGTACAGTTTTATTGCTATTGCTTTCTTCATGTGAAATACATATTCCTCTGACTATGAGATTATGCAACTCCCGGATACCGGAGGAATTCCTTGTGTGCTATCAAATGTCACAACGTAATTGGGTGATTATAGAGATGCTCTACAGGTATCTCCAAATGTGTTTGTTGGGTTGGCATAGATCAAGACTAGGATTTGTCACTCCGAGTATCAGAGAAGTATCTCTGGGCCCTCTCGGTAATGCACATCATTAGAAGCCTTGCAAGCAATGTGACTAATGAGTTAGTTGCGGGACGATGCATTACGGAACGAGTAAAGAGACTTGCTGGTAACGTGATTGAACTAGGTATGAAGATACCGACTATTGAATCTCGGGCAAGTAACATACAGTTGACAAAGGGAATAACGTATGTTGTCATTACGGTATGACCGATAAAGATCTTTGTAGAATAAGTGGGAACCAATATGAGCATCCAGGTTCCGTTGTTGGTTATTGATCGGAGAGGTGTCTCGGTCATGTCTACATAGTTCTCGAACCCGTAGGGTCCGCACGCTTAACATTCGTTGACGATTTGTATTATACGAGTTATGTGTTTTGGTGACCGGATATTGTTCGGAGTCCCGGATGAGATAGAGGACATGACGAGGAGTCTCGAAATGGTCGAGAGGTAAAGATTGATATATTGGATGATAGTATTCGGACATCGTAAGAGTTTCAAGGGGTACTGAGTACATATTGGGGTGCCGGGGGGTTACCGGAACCCCGTGGGTGATGTTATGGGCCATATGGGCCATAGGAGGGAGGCACACCAGCCCACATAGGGGTGGCGCGCCCCCACAAGGGAGGAGTCCAAATTGGACTAGGGGAGGGGGCGGTGCCCCCCTTTCCTTCTCCCTCTCTCTCCTTCCCCCTTTCCACATCCGTTAAAAGGAAATGGGGGCCAAATCCTACTAGGAACCCAAGTAAGACTCCTCCTACTTGGGGCGCACCTAGGGCCGGCCTCCTCTACCTCCCTCCTTTATATATGTGGGGAAGGGGGCTCCTAGAACACACATCAATTGTTCCAAGCCGTGTGCGGCGCCCCCCTTGATGTCTACTACACAACCTTCTTGTTGTAGACTCGTGTTGGGCCTCCATGCGCAGATTTTTGTAGGACAGTACAATTTTTCCCTCAAGTGGATGACCTAAGATTTATCAATCCGTGGGAGGCATAGGATGAAGATGGTCTCATCTCAGGCAATCCTGCAACCAAATAAGAAAGAGTCTATTCTGTCCCCAACACACCCAATACAATGGTAAATTGTATAGGTGCACTAGTTCGGCAAAGAGATGGTGATACAAGTGTAATATGGATGGTAGATATAGGGTTTTGTAATCTGAAAATACAAAAACAGCAAGGTAACAAATAGTAAAATGGAGCACAAACGTCATTGCATTGCTTGGAAACAAGGCCTGGGGTTCCTACTTTCACTAGTGCAAGTTCTCTCAACAATGATAACATAATTAGATTAAATAACAATCCCTCAACATGCAACAAAGAGTCACTCCAAATCAATAATAGCAGAGAACAAACGAATAGATTATTGTAGGGTATGAAACCACCTCAAAGTTATTCTTTCTGATCAATCTATTAGGCTATTCCTATAAGTGTCACAAACAGCCCTAGAGTTCGTACTAAAATAACACCTTAAGACACACATCAACCAAAACCCTAATGTCACCTAGATACTCTAATGCCACCACAAGTATCCGCGGGTTTGATTATACGATATGCATCACACAATCTCAGATTCATCTATTCAAACCACTGTTTAAGAAATCTTCCGATTTAGTGATTATCGTCCGATTTATCGCTACTCTTGGGGTGACCGATCAGATTATGCCTTATCTTCATCATTTATCGTTTGGGCCAATTTATCGCTATGATGGGCAATTTATCGTGAATCTATCGATAAATTGGACCTATTCATAGCACTATGTTTGGCAAAACTATGTTTATTTACGTTTTCTGGACCTTGTTATGCTATATGTATTGTTGTCCTATTTTGTTTGTCATTATACGAGGATTCAAAGGTTAGCAATGAAGGCGACACTTCTATCCAATATTGTTTTGGTATTGAATATAGCATATTTTAGTGTTGGGGACCTGGGATTTGCAAAAAATGGCCGATTAATAGTCAACCGATAAAATTGATTAACATACCAGTTTTCCATTAATCTCTAATCCCTAGCTGACCGAGATGCTAACGATAAGTGACATCCTCAACATTGATTCAAATCAACACAAAGAACTTCAAAGAGTGCCCCAAAGTTTCTACCGGAGAGTCAAGACGAAAACGTGTGCCAACCCCTATGCATAAGTTCACAAGATCACTGAACCCGCAAGTTGATCACCAAAACATACATCAAGTGGATCACGTGAATATCCCATTGTCACCACAGATAAGCACATGCAAGACATACATCAAGTGTTCTCAAATCCTTAAAGACTCAGTCCGATAGGATAACTTCAAAGGGAAAACTCAATCCATCGCAAGGTAGAGAGGGGGAGAACACCATATGATTAAACTATAGTAACAAAGCTCGCGGCACATCAAGTTCGTGCCAAATCAAGAACACGAGAGAGCGAGATCAAACACATAGCTACTGGTACATACCCTCAGCCCCTAGGGTGAACTACTCCCTCCTAGTCATGGAGACCACCGGGATGACGAAGATGGCCATCGGTGATGATTTCCCCCTCCGGCAGGGTGCCGGAACAGGGCCCCGATTGGTTTTTGGTGGCTACAAAGGCTTGCGGTGGCGAAACCCCCGATCTAGGTTTATTTTCGGAGTTTCCTGTATTTATAGGAATTTTTGGCGTCGGTGTCAGGACCGGATTTTCGGGTTATCAATTTCCCAGAAAATGGCCCTTTTGCTCACCAGCCCCAGGATTACTGTTAGCTGATGAGGCACCAACTTGCTACAGAAATTCCAAGCAAAGTACATAACATGTAGTACAAGACCATTCTGGCCTGTGAGTACAACACAAGGTTTCTAGTGGCTGATGGCGGAAACGGTTTGTGGTTCATCGGTGTCTATGAGACTCCATTTCCCATAGGAACAGCTGACCAGGATAACTCCTATCTTCGCGAGGCTGCTATCACCATTGAGTAGGTTCCGGGGCGGTCATCACAATGCTCCTCTCCATGCAAGAGATCTGGCCAAGACAATAGCCAGGGACCAGCCAGTGAGTACTTTGAATGTACTCACAAACATTATGAACCCAGGTACAATATAACAAAAGATAATCATGCTTTGAAATATTTCATGATCACAATGTCAGTCACGAAATAAAAATCCATGATGCAAGCAGGTTGTTCATATAAAACATGAATATGCAATCGGAGAGTAGAAATAGAATGCACCGATCGGGTGTCTGAAGCGACGCCTCGAAAGGACAATGATATAAAGCATGCCTTAGTCGGGCGTCTGAGCGACACCACATAAAGGGCTTATAAAGTAAATAAATAACAAGCATGCCACAGCGGGCATCTATGCAACACCACATAAAGGGCTTATATGTAATTTAAATAACAAGCATGCCACAGTCGGGCGTCTGAGCGACACCACATAAAGGGCTTATAAGAGAATAATCACAGTGAATATCCAGGAGGTGGAACCATCCGAGGGATACTCAATAATTCAAAAAATGTAAATTGCTAGTCCTTAATAATAATAATCATAATCATAATGAGTCACAGGTCATGATCCTTGTTCTGGTTCAGCAGTTTTTCCTCCGAAGACCGACTCTAAGACCGACACTTGACTCATCCCAGACTGTATTCCTTACCCATGGACACAGCTATTCGAATAGATATAATATCTGTAGTGGGTGTACTCTTTACCCACGAGTAACGGATTCCTTTAGTCCATCGGGACTAATTCCGTCTACGGTCTTTTAATTGAAAACACACCTGACCGCACACACCAGCCTAACTTACTTGTGTCTGGAATGACCCACGACACCCGTTAAGCGAAACTCTGAGTGCGGAGGCTACAACCTCGACTAACATGGGATCACAAAATTTATAACACGCGCAAACTAGGGGAGCTACCCCTTCGGCTCCAACCGAAAACACCCATGCCCCCGGACCAGGTGGCATGCCTACCGGATGCAGCCGGTATCTTCCACCATGGCCTCTCTGTATGGTGTGTGCTAGAAAGGGGTTGACAACTTACTGAACCGTACCCTACCTATGGCAGGGACGAGTGGTAGTATGAAACAAGTATGGGGGTTACTGGAACAAGACTCGATCTACGGCCGACTCAGGAGGTTTAAGTATTCCCTGCATGATTAGCATAACAAATATATTTCAACCAACAGACAGAATCACCACCCATCATACCTCACAATGCCATACTGGACACAACCGTCTCGACGAGGAACTAGGGACAAGCTCGTGTCTAGACAAGACAGAGGCTTTCCCGGATTCCTTCCGGTAGGCATGAAAGGCATACGAGGGAGTTGTAATGCCCAGTATGAGACTATACCTCCTACGTGTCGAGGCACGACTTAAAGGTATAATCTCATACTAGAATGATCTCAAGTATGGTATCTTTGCACGACTCATGTAAAAATGGGGATGAAATTGCAAAAGGATAGTTGTCTTACACTCGCCATGTCACACAATACATTACATAAGCAAGTCATCATCCAAATAACATCACAGTCCGACTACGGACGAAGATCCAAATGGAAGCTACCAAATAACTAAATCCACAAGGTCCGAATCGCCCCTAGTAGAAGCCACTACTGATCATCGGGATAGTGCACATAGTATCGGCTACGTTCTTCATCGAACTCCCAGTACAGCTCCGTGCCGTCACCTGTGTAGTTCACCATAGTACCTGCATCTGGTGTTGTGTAGAATCTGTGAGCTACGGAGGACTCAGCAATCCCGTTCCCGGGTAGCAAAACTATCTAAGCCTTAAGTGTGGAACAAGGCTGAAGAAATAAAAGGTTGCAGCTGCACTAGCACTAGCTTACGTGTTTAGAGCGAGAAGAGAAGTGCCACGAGCGTCAAAGTGATCACGAAGTGATCCTACCTAAGCATGTCAATCATAACCCCACCGTGTTCACTTCCCGAACCCCCTTTCAGAAAATGACCGTACGGTTACTCACGCTGGTAGTGTGTTCTGAACATGGTGTCAAGTTTTCTACAACCGGATATTAACAAATTCCCATCTGCCACATAACCGCGGGCACGACTTTTGAAAGTTCAAAACCCTGCATGGGTGTCCCAACTTAGCCCATGACAAGCTCACGATCTGCGGAGTCGCAACTCCAAGGTGGGAAGACCCGAGTATTCTCGGAATCCCGTGCTCAAGATATTCCAACTAAGGTAAAACTAATCCAGCAAATCCTCCCGGCGTGCGGACACCCTGATTGTAGTCGCGCGTATCTCGTCTCAGGCCACGACCGGATGGGACAAGCTATGGATTTTACCAGCCCTTGAGTTTCCTCGAGGTGGCCCCGCAGCACGCCCAGTTTGGACCAACACTCATGTGGAGCACTGGCCCGGGTTGTTTATTAAGAAAAGGGTTTATAACTCCCTATGCAAGGTTTAGTTGTTAGGCAAATGTAGTACCAATGTTGGGACTTGCTGGAAAAAGTTTAGCGCTAAGCGGGTTATCAAGGGGGGCCCATAAACCCCAACCGTGTTAGGAACGCATAATCAAGGAACATAACACCAGTTTAAACGGTTCCTAGGGAGGCATGAGTGGAACAAATCACCAAGCAAGAGGCTTAGCCTTCCACCCATTACCAATATATAGATGATTTAGTTTAGAGTTTATATAGTGTGATATCCCAACAATAACTTCAACATGAAGCAAGAATCTTCAAATCTTCTCCTACAGCTAGCAATGCTATAAGAGGAGCTAAGCGAAGCTTACGTAGCCAAACAAAGGTTTGCTAGGTTGGGTGGTTAGAGAGATTCATGGTTACAATAGGAGGCTGACAAACAAACATGGGCATCGAGGCAAAGAGCTAAAGAGCGAGACATCTAGCAATAGGCAAAGATAGTAATGATATCTAGGTCAGGTCATCTTGCCTGTTGAGTCGTCGATGGGATCGTAAGACGGCTCCTCGTACTCAACCTCGGTAGTAACCTCGTTCTCGTTCTCGGTCTCGGCTTCCGGCTCTACTCAACACAAGAACACAACGTGGCACGATATCAAACAAGGTGCAATGCACAATCAACATGATGCAAGTATGATGCACTGATGATGCAATACATGTCAAGGGATGAAGCACACAAGAACAACACAAGACACAAATTTAAATGAGGCCGGAATCCACATATAGCGAATCCGGTAAGTCCTCATATGCATATTATGAAATTGGTCCATGTCACACCCTGCATTTTGTAACATGTCATTTGCATCAATGAAGCATGAAAATTTGGACCAACAATTTTTTTTGGCATCATTTGGTTTTCATTTGAAATTGAGTTTTTCTTCATGTGTTTTTCATGTGCTCATTAAAGTCAACTATTACCTCTTGTAGAATTCATCTCCATACCCAAAACTTCTGCCCAATGATCATGCCAAGTGTTATATAGCAGTATAGTATTTTCTTATAAAATTAATTTGGCCAAAATGTATTTTCAAAATTTAGTATTCCAAAATCCCCTGAATTGAGGTTTGCACTTCAAGTGCTTGATTTAGGGTGAGAAAATTATTTCAAAAAGTATATTTGAAACCTAGTAGTCATAGGACTCCCAGAAACCACAAAAGTATAATTTTAAAAGTTATTTTCCTATTTTATTTAAGAGCTTTTTCTTAAGGCCAGAAATGGTCTTTAATAGGGAAAAATTATTTAATTATTTCAAAAATATTTGCCAAAATTCAGGGAGACTCATAGGACATATATTGTCCATATGTAAGAGTTTCAACACTTGGTCATGTTCAAAATAATGGGCTAATCCCTCTAAAACCCTTCCTGGATTTTTCAAGCTTTTGAAATATTTACAAAGGAAATATTCTCCAAAAATTCGAGGGAAATTCTATCATGTCATATAGGACATATTTGATGATCTTGCCAAGCCCCATGCCTTGGGAAGCAAGAAAACATCACCAAAATCCTCTAAAACCATGCTGTCCATATCTGAAGTTTAAGCAACTTTACATTGCCAAACTTATCCAAATGCTCTCAAACTTGGTGCACATGCTAGAACGGCCTAATAAGGCATCTAGACCAAATGGCACAAGATTTGGAGTAGGGTAACTTGATTAGAATACCCCAAGACCATTTCTGTTCAAATTCAAATTTGAACAACTTTACATTACCAACTTTTTACCTGGGGCTTCAAACTTTGTGAGCATGATCATAACCCCAAATGATGACACTACACCAAGTGGTGCATCACGGGGAGATGGTTAGCTTGACTTGATCATGATGAAGCCATTTCTGTTGATTTCTAGGGTTCACCAAAGTTACATTGGCTAGTTTCTTCAAACAAGCCCAAATTTGGTGAAACACCCTATTTCCATATGACATTCAATCCTGTTAAGTGCCATAGCTAGTGGAGATCATTTGTTTTTCCAAAACTTGATCAAACACCTTCTGCTACTTTACCAAAACCATCTTCTTGACCTCTTTTACTATTTACTTTTGCCTCAGCTTTCTACCACAGCTTCAGCTAGTTACATTCTATCTCCAGTAACATCCCCATGTCCACAGCTCCATGATTGAGGGGTGAAAACCCCAAGTTACCTTGCTGGACAGCCAAATTCTACCCATCTACCAGCTTCACTCCTCCCTCATTGATCATCCAGAGCATCCAACGCCACAGCTGGTTTATTTGCTTTGTGTTGGACCCCCCAGACACGGCGGACGCGACCAGTGAGCCAACAACATGCCATGGCATGCCATAAGCACGCTCCAGAGCGCGCTACAGTGCGCACCCGCACTGTAGCCTCGCCCAATCCCTCGCCCCCGACAACCTCGTGCTCCCCCCTCGCGCCAATCGATGCGCCTCGATGTCCGCGACTCCCCCCGGCACTGTCCCCCTCCTTCTTCTCCCTCCAGTGGCCGCCCTCACACGCGCGCTGGCCGCCCGCGAGCTCCAACCTCTGGCCTCACACGCGCGCGCCCTCTGGAGCATTCCCCGCTCCTCCTCTTCCCTCTACTAGGCATAGACCTCATCCTTGAACGTCCCCGACTCGAACACAAGCGCCTGCACGGCCTCTGGCCTCGCCCGTAACCTCGCCGGCGCACGATTCCACGGTGGACCGGGGCCCGGCTATATAAGCACGCCCCGAGCCTCTCCAAGAGCACCCATCTCCTCCCCGTACCCCCAGAAGCACACCAGCACCACCCACTCGCCCTCAGAGAGCCTTAGTGCTCGGGATCGACCGGAGCTCCGCCGCGTCGGGCAACCGGAGATCTCGCGGTACAGCCCCCCTCCGCCCCAACTCTTGCTCGATCTGGAGCCACCAGACCTCACTGACCCTGTCACATCCCTAGATCAACCCCTGTGGTCCTTGCCTGATCATCATGTCATCATGTTTAGAATTTAAATGAACTTGAATTGGGGATGTTGAAACCCTAGCACCAAAGGAACTCAACTAGGTTGAACCTAAATACTTTTCAATGTATCCAAAGTGCCCTTCACAAAATGTTCATCATTTTTGGTCTTGGCTAAAACCTCTGCCAAAAATGGTTTCATAATTTTGGGAGCCATTTTGGATCCTTGAATTAAATCATAGATATTTGCATTTGGACATTTAAATCCTATAGGTAATTTTAAATGCCCAAATAATCTTGGAAGTAAATGAGGGTTGTTGGGATTAATCCAGACAGTGCCCACAAATATTCCCAAGATTTATGAAAATGTTCTGGCATTTTTATTAAATCAAAACAAAACAGAAAATAGAAAACAGAAACTAATTTAAGAAAAGAGAGAGAGAGTGGAAGTACCCGGGCTTACCCCACCTGGCCTTCTCCTGTAGCGGCCCACAGGCACAGCCCACCACCGCCATCGTCCTCCTGGCACCAGTCGGCCAGGCGTGTGGCCGGCGCGCGCGCACGGCCGTGCCTCCACGCCACCTGCCTGTCTGGCCCTCCCCTCGACACCGTGACGCCTCACGTCTTCTCCTCGGCGTTGCCTCGACCCCCTGGACACTACTCTCCCCTCCTCTGCTCTCTCCCTCGTCCCCTTCCAACATGGCCGAAGCCGCCGCGGCCGCGCCGGCGAGCACCACCGTGGCCACAGCCCTCCCCACGCCCCCGCAAAGTGACCACGAGCTCCGCTGCGTCCTTCTCGTCCTCCCCACCAAGCTACGGGACGCCGGGAGGCCCTGCTTCGTCGTCGTCGCACTCATCTTCAACCTCCGGCCGCCGTCGACCTCGCCGTCGATTCGCAACGTCCGTCGCTTCCCCGAGCCCACCGAGCTGCGCTTCGACCTCGCAGTGAGCTTCCCCGCCGTTTCCCCCTGTCCCCGTGGCCTGCAACTCGCCGTAGCCGTCGCCCCCTTCCTTACCGTCGCCGGCCGCCGCTGAGCTTGTCGTCGTCGTAGCCACAGACACGCAAGCTCGGAACCGAGCACGTCACCGTGCTCACCGAGCTCCCAGGAGCCAAACGCACCCACCAGCTCACCTTTCCGTGCCCCGCAACACCCAACTCGACGGTGCACGAACTCCGGCGCTGCCGCGAGCTCGTTTCCGACGAGCTCCGGCCACCCCAGCTCCTCCCACTTGTGGGGATGGATGCGGGAGAGCACGGGCTCCCTCCTGGTGCCCTCAGCGTGCCCAGCCGCAGCCTGCAGCACCGCGCCCGCGCAAGCCCGACTGGTGCCGCCGCTGGACCTCGTCGCCGGCCACTTTTCCGGCCACCCCAGGGCCAACTACCGCCCCCACTCGATGCAGAAGAGTGCCCGCGTCACGTTGATGCCCTCCGCCGGCCGTTTGGTCGCCGGAGGAGGATTTCCGCACCCGCCGCCGCGTTTGGCCTCGCCGGCGTCGAGCCACCGGTGGGCTTGACCCCTTTGACCACGGCTGGACCCCCCCTGTGTCCATGACATGTGGGGCCGGTCGTTGTTTAGTTTTAGTTTAGGTTTTAATTAAGTACTAATCTCTGTGCTTAGCTCTATGGGTCACTGACACGTGGGGCGAACCCCTGTTAAATTAGTTTAGTTAAAACTAAACTTAATTAAGCCCTGAGAGACTGACTTGTGGGCCCAGGCCCCACCAATAGTTTAGTTGTGTTAGTTTAAAAGCTAACTAACCCTGTTACCTAGTGGGTCACTGACCAGTGGGCCCCACTGGTCAGGTTTGACCCAGGGCAGCCCTTTGACCCTACTGACGTCATGCTTACTCAATGCTGACGTAGTATCTATTTTCTGGAATTTTAAATAAATCATAAATGATTTATTTATTTCAGAAAATAGCCAAAACTTGTAAAAATCATATAAAATCAACCGTAGCTCAGATGAAAATAATTTATATATGAAAAATGATCAGAAAAATCCAAGGAATCTGTTTATAGCATTTTCATGCATGTTTGAACAAGTTAAACCTGCTGATCAGGTCAAACCAATTAAATGACAATTAAGTAATCACATATGAAGTTTGAATTTGAACCTTTGGTTCAAACCAACTTCATTTAACCTGTTGCTAGTTGCATTAGCTCAAATCACAGCATAATGCCATGTCATGATCATGCATAATATTGTGCATTGCATTGATTGTGTTTCTTTCTCTGTTGTCGGTATTTGTCCCCTTTCAGTAGACGTGTACCGACGATGTGATCGATGACACCGATGAAGACCCAATGTTATCTTCAGAAGTGCCAGGCAAGCAAAACCTCATTGAGCATTTCGATACAGTCCCACTCTCTCGCTCTTGCTCTCTTTTAATGCATTAGGACAACAACGCTTCAACTGTTACCTGCTGCGGTCGTTGACCCCTTTCCACTGCATGACCTGTCATTGCCACAGTAAATAGCTAAAACCCACTAGTATGAGTAGGAGTTGTTTGAGCCATGTTGTGCCTACTCATTCATGCTTTCTGGTTATGCCTGCTATTGCTTAGAGTTGTGTCAGGTCTGATTCATCGGGAATGAATTGGATTGGTGATGAACATGTCCTAATGTGTGTGAGCTAAGTGTGTGAACACGATTTGGTAAAGGTAGCGATGAGAGGCCATGTAGGAGTACATGGTGGGTTGTCTCATTGCAGCCGTCCTCAGGAACTGAGTTCTGTGTTGGTTGGTCCATGAAACAGCTACTACCACACATTGAGATCCTTAATTGACTCTCTCGACTTATTAATCAACATGATCTCTGTCCAGGAGTTGCAACTAGTTTCTGGTGTTTGTAGTTTACTGGAGGTCGTGCGCAGCGCTGACCCTCGGGGTGGGCTGTGACGCGGCTGGTACGTGGAACGTTGTACCGATTGCCCGTTTGGTGATGCGAGAACCCTGTACACATCGTTTGGGGCCTTGAGCGACACCCCGGCCGGATCTCCCCACGGATGGAACCCAAATAGGCGATAAACCTGGACGAGAGACTTGTGTGGTTAGTCAGGTCGTGGCCGACACCCTCGCTGGGCCTCCGCTTGAAGGTTGCCGAGTACATGTCGTGTAAACGGCGGTAAGTGGTGAGAGCATGTGTGAAGAAGTACACCCCTGCAGGGTTAAATATAATCTATTCGAATAGCCGTGTCCGCGGTAATGGACTTCTGGGTTGCCTCTACAGTTCATAGACAAGTGAAAGTGGCTACTCTAAAACACGCAAGATAAGCGTGAGTGCTATGGATGGCCTTCTCGTAGGGAGACGGAAGTGGATCCATAGTGGTGTATTGATTGGTGAATATGTGGACTCGTGTGCGCCACCTCAAAAGAGTTACTTGCAGTCGTAGTTTAGGATAGCCACCGAGTCAAAGCTGGCTTGCTGCAGTCAAACTCCACCACCCCCTTTGTTGATACTGATGCATATGTAGCTAGTTCTGATGTAAGTCTTGCTGAGTACCTTTGGACTCACGTTTGCTTAATTTTTGTTTTTGAAGAGAGACTCCAGTCTCGCTAGTGGTTCCGCATGGACTTTGACGTTTAGCTTGTTACCTCAGCTACGATCTTGTACCCTTGGGAGGGTCTTGTAGATAGTCAGGCTTTTTCAGCCTTTTTCATTTGTAGTCGTCTGTACTCAGACATGTTATGCTTCCGTTGCCTGTATGCTCTGTATGTTGGGTCATGTGACCTATGCTTGTAATAAATGCTATGATGGCTCTTCTGGGCCTTATCTATATGAGTTGTTGAGTTATGTTGTGATGCCATGTTGTACATCACATACTTGCATGTTATGCGTACGTGTAATGTGTATTGCTATGTGTGGGATCCGACACCTAGTTGTTTACCTTTGGTAGACTATCTTACAGGGAAATGTCTCCTAGTGCTTCCACCGAGCCTTGGTAGCTCGCTACTGCTCCGGAACACTTAGGCTAGCCGGCATGTGTCCTTCTTCGTTCCTGTGTCTGTCCCTTAGGGGAAATGTCACGCGTTGTTCCTTTAAGTCCTTGTAGCTTGCTACGACTTGGGTTCATACGTTGATGACCGACACGTTCGTTGTTGGGTCATGTATGCATGTCTCTGTAATTTAGTGCCACTTTTGGTTTATAACTAGTCATGTCGGCCCGGGTTCTCTGTCATACGGATGCTAGCGACACTACCATATACGTGTGCCAAAATGCGCAAACGGTCCCGGGCCAGGTAAGGTGGCACCCGTGGGGATACCGTGCTTGAGGCCGCAAAGTGATATGATGTGTTACAGGCTAGACCTGTGTGACTTAGGATCGGGGTCCTGACAGCTTTGGTATCAGAGCCTGACTGCCTGTAGGAATAGTAAGCCAAACTGGTCGAAGTTGTGTCTAGAAACTCTTTAGTTATATAAGGGAATTGATTGTGGAAGGGAACGTAAGGTTCTTTTTACTTCTTTACCTTATGACCTTCTGATCTGAGTCACCTTCTTCTTTCTACGGGGATTAAGAACTAGGATTGTCATTCTATTTATCAGGATCACGTTATTGTGGATTCAACCCTCAGTTCAGTTTCTACTACTTCTGTTTGTTCAACTGTTGGTCTCAGAATCTTGACATTATGATGTTAAGTGGATATGCTACCCTTTTGCTTGGATCTCAAAAGTATTTTTGAGCATTTGTAGCCGTTATGTTGTCTGAGTCATCCCAGGTTTCTAAATAGTCTGATGCATTTGCAAATCCCTTCTTCTTGTCCCGATGCTCCTTTGGGCTAGATTAACCACACTAGTCGTTATGTTGAGGTACTTTGTTGCCTCGACAAATGGTTGGACTTATTATTATGACCCTAGGTGTCTTAGAAGATTACCCAGTAATGCAACAATACCTTGTATCCTCAGTGTGATGATTCTGGCCGTCATTCTCGGAAGCATCCCGTGATGCTATTTAGTTGGTAGGTATTCTATTCCTGGGTTCTTGAACCCGAGCTTCACCCTACTTACTTCATGTTGATAGTATTTGCTCGTTCCTTTAGGATATTAGTAACCTTGTGATAGTCCTCGAGGTCCGTGGTTATCGTTCTTCCAATACCATGAACCATCATGGCAGAAGTTCTTCTGAACCAAAAGATCACAACCCGAGTGAGTAGTACTCCATTCATATTGTGACTCAACCAAATCTACTTTCTGCATGGGTTATCCGGAAGAAATATGTTGAACTCGTTCGACATGTTAATCTGTGCATCCACAACTCAGAAGTTATATGTTCCTTGAGTTGTCTCCTTTTAGTTGTATTATGATCCTCGTCTATCAATTGGTAGTCAGGAGTAGTCGTGCACTTGTGTTCATCGATGCCTTTTACTCTTGAGGTCCGTCAAGCCATTCTATTCCGGAATGACTAGGAGAAACAAACTCCAGTACCTTATCCATATGCAGGATTTGGTCAATGAAGTTGTACTTCACAGATGAAGAATGCTAATGCAGCTTCTAAACTGTTCTATCCTGGAGTATTACCATCTTTATGTCAAGAATGTCGTGAGAATTGCACTATCTCTTATGAATTCTTGATGTAGTAATACTTCTTGCCATCATTGTTCATCCCTCAGTTTCCGTGTTATTGTAACCGGAATGCTGACAAGTGAATTGTGATGTGTGAAATCAATACTCCTAGCAACTTTGTTGCTTGGTAGTAAATGGACAATAACCTCATCCTTAGCGAGTTGATTATTGAATCATCACCCTAAGCTTGATCGTGCTACCTAGTCCACCTTCCTGGTGCACTCCTTGATTGATGAGTTAGGATTTTGTTAAGTCCTTGCTCATTTGATCATATCATCTTGCCTTGAAAAGCAAGATTGATCTCGAGCTTAGTAACATATCGGTGGTTCGTGATTTCCGAACATCTTCTCGGAAGTATTACCAGGTTGTTCCCTGATCGCTATGTTGAGTTCGCGATCAAGTTGGTTCCTTATAAACCACCACTTCTCCGAGAATCTGTGTTGGATACCCTGAACTGGTTGGTTAAGCTAAAACAATAACTTGGAGAGTTGGAAGATAAAAGCTTGCCAGCTTAGTTCATCTCAAGGGGTATGTTTGCGTGTGTTGAAGATAGATGACATTTTCATCAATTGGTCCCTGCGATCAGTTGTTGGATCTAATGTCATATCAAAACTTTGATTTGAGTATGGGCTATCATCAAATCAAATCAGAACCAACGATGTTCATAATGTTGTCTTACTCGTGGTTGATCCCTCGAGCATACACCATTATATCTTCTGGGTCTGACCAATACTATCACTTGTTCACATAATTATGGAATTCCATCTCCATGGAAATCTGGATGGATTATGGTTGAGCCCATCGACAACATCCCTACCTTCTCCATGATTTTGTAGGACATTAAGCTAGTGTTGGAAACTTTGTAAGCATTGCCTTCGTGTTCCATTCATGAGGTATATGTTGGATGAAAGAAGTGACTTCCTCCAATTCATGTGCATTTGGTGCAAGTTGCCGCCATGAGTTCGAGAAAGTTAGTTTTGCTTCCGCTGGAATCATCCCAAGTCAATCATGCATACGTGCGAAGTATTCTGTGGTTTGGAGACTTGCAACCTTCACTCTATATGTATCCCTAGCTCACCAAGCCACTGATTGATTTGTTCAAGAAAAGAAGTTCATGCGCTAATCCCGAAGGGCCCGGACGGACGTGCACAAGACTTCGCTATCTTCAATGATGATTCCTAACCTGAAACTCGGTTGTATTTTATCATAAGACTACTATGTGGTCAGGCTTGTCTGGAACAACGTGTTCACAGGTTTTGTAGCAGAACCAGCTCATGTTTTGGAGCTGCTATCGTAGTTCATTCCTGAGAATCTCGCAACGCCGTCTCGTCGATTTGTGTTGCAAACTTTCATTTCCAGACATGACGTCTGGAATATCCTGACACCAACCAGAACTGAATCTCAGGCAGCTATGATGGTTGGAGCATTTTCCAAGAACTACAATATTGTTCTCTCGATTACCGGTAAAGTGAATGTCGTGGCCAACACACCTAGCCGGAAGACCTATTGTTGTAGTATCTTGATTGAAGAAATTGGCCACCTCCCCATAGGGATTTTGTAGGATTTACTCCCTAATTGTTCCTTATGGACTTTTTTGTGTTCCCGAAGTCCGACCTTTACTTGATGGCCATGTTGATGCTTTTAAGCATTGACCGTGGTACCTAGTACATCAAGGAGAACATTAGAAGCGGAGTGCTAAATGTCTCTCGGTCGATCATCCAGATTTTTGCTTCCTTGGCTCCGCTAAGGTAAAATCTGAGACGGTGTTATCTTCCTTTGCATCTGCATCGTCCACCACTATTCATCATGGTAGTATGTTGTGTTGCCAGGATCCTTGACACGGATATTGGTAAAACC
Organism: Secale cereale; assembly: GCA_902687465.1. NCBI lineage: Eukaryota > Viridiplantae > Streptophyta > Magnoliopsida > Poales > Poaceae > Secale > Secale cereale. The sequence continues at coordinate 418,837,824 of LR738709.1, forward strand.
TTGATGAATATGGGAATGCTCAAGTTCTGGAGAGCACGCACAAGCACTAGGTGTTGTCCTCTACACTAACCGGGATTGCTTCCAGTGTTCTTGATTATATTATACACTCTCAAGAGTAGATTTACTCTCTACTGTTGGGATTCTTCCCAGTTACCAGAATCATTCCCAGCATTCGCATTTTGTTCCCAGCTTGCACCGCCAATATGCCAATTCTCCATGGGTTACCGTTCTCAATCACTGCTGTTCAGGATCATCCTCAAAAGTGGACTTACCATGGGTCCCATTCATTTCTGATGATAAGCAAATCATCCCTTGTGTTGTCTTCAGCAAGGTAGTCCACATCATCCATTCTGGCCCGAGTATGTCATTCTTACGGACTCTGTCAAACGATTGATTGTGATTTGCCTTAGGCTGGTATAGGGAATTTCAATGATCTCTATATCAAAAGTAATTCTTTTTGCCACTTAAGGGAATAATTGTACGAGTCACCTTCTCAAAGGTGCCCCGTATGGTGACATCGATCACCATCCTCTTAGGTATGGAGTTATTGCCTACCGAGTGAATCTTCATCATTTGTTTCACTCCGTCCCTTTGGATGTGTGTTTCGTATCTCGACTCAAGAGATGCTTCAACGTCTCACTCTATGAGTTGATCTTGAGTTGCTCGATCTTTCAGAGGATCAATTTTGTAGGGTTTCTTTTGTCGTCACCGTGTTGGATGAAGATCTCAAAGCAAGGATGACAAGATCAATATGATGCAGTAAATCAACATCTCCGAGAGGGAAAATTGGATCATGAAGATTGTGCTAGCTTGTGTCCCCTCTGATTTCTTACCCTACGCTTGAATCTCGGGACGAGATTCTTGTTTTAGTGGGGGTGAGTTGTCACATCCCTAGATCAGCCCCTGTGGTCCTTGCCTGATCATCATGTCATCATGTTTAGAATTTAAATGAACTTGAATTGGGGATGTTGAAACCCTAGCACCAAAGGAACTCAACTAGGTTGAACCTAAATACTTTTCAATGTATCCAAAGTGCCCTTCACAAAATGGTCATCATTTTTGGTCTTGGCTAAAACCTCTGCCAAAAAATGGTTTCATAATTTTGGGAGCCATTTTGGATCCTTGAATTAAATCATAGATATTTGCATTTGGACATTTAAATCCTATAGGTAATTTTAAATGCCCAAATAATCTTGGAAGTAAATGAGGGTTGTTGGGATTAATCCAGACAGTGCCCACAAATATTCCCAAGATTTATGAAAATGTTCTGGCATTTTTATTAAATCAAAACAAAAGCAGAAAATAGAAAACAAAAACTAATTTAAGGAAAGAGAGAGAGAGAGTGGAAGTACCTGGGCTTACCCCACCTTGCCTTCTCCTGTAGCGGCCCACAGGCCCAGCCCACCACCGCCGTCGTCCTCCTGGCGCCAGTCGGCCAGGCGTGTGGCCGGCGCGCGCGCACGGCCGTGCCTCCACGCCACCTGCCTGCCTGGCCCTCCCCTCGACACAGTGACGCCTCCCGTCTTCTCCTCGGCACTGCCTCGACCCCCTGGACACTACTCTCCCCTCCTCTGCTCTCTCCCTCGTCCCCTCCCAACATGGCCGAAGCCGCCGCGGCCGCGCCGGCGAGCACCACCGTGGCCACAGCCCTCCCCACGCCCCTGCAAAGTGACCACGAGCTCTGCTGCGTCCTTCTCGTCCTCCCCACCAAGCTACGGGACGCCAGGAGGCCCTGCTTCGTCGTCGTCGCACTCGTCTTCAACCTCCAGCCGCCGTCGACCTCGCCGTCGATTCGCAACGTCCGTCGCTTCCCCGAGCCCACCGAGCTGCGCTTCGACCTCGCAGTGAGCTTCCCCGCCGTTTCCCCCTGTCCCCGTGGCCTGCAACTCGCCGTAGCCGTCGCCCCCTTCCTTACCATCGCCGGCCGCCGCTGAGCTTGTCGCCGTCGTAGCCACAGACGCGCAAGCTCGGAACCGAGCACGTCACCGTGCTCACCGAGCTCCCAGGAGCCGAACGCACCCACCAGCTCACCTTCCCGTGCCCCGCAACACCCAACTCGACGGTGCCCGAACTTCGGCGCCGCCGCGAGCTCGTTTCCGACGAGCTCCGGCCACCCCAGCTCCTCCCACTTGCGGGGATGGACGCGGGAGAGCACGGGCTCCCTCCTGGTGCCCTTAGCGTGCCCAGCCGCAGCCTGCAGCGCCGCGCCCGCGCAAGCCCGACCGCTGCCGCCGCTGGACCTCGTCGCCGGCCACTTTTCCGGCCACCCCAGGGCCAACTACCGCCACCACTCGACGCGGAAGAGTGCCCGCGTCACGTTGATGCCCTCCGCCGGCCATTTGGTCGCCGGAGGAGGATATCCGCACCCGCCGCCGCGTATGGCCTCGCCGGCGTCGAGCCGCCGGTGGGCTTGACCCCTTGACCACGGCTGGACCCCCCCTGTGTCCATGACATGTGGGGTCGGCCGTTGTTTAGTTTTAGTTTAGGTTTTAATTAAGTACTAATTTCTGTGCTTAGCTCTATGGGTCACTAACACGTGGGGCCAACCCCTCTTAAATTAGTTTAGTTAAAACTAAACTTAATCAGGCCCTGAGAGACTGACATGTGGGCCCAGGCCCCACCAACAGTTTAGTTAGTGTTAGTTTAAAAACTAACTAACCGTGTTAGCTAGTGGGTCACTGACCAGTGGGCCCCACTGGTCAGGTTTGACCCAGGGCAGCCCTTTGACCCTACTGACGTCATGCTTACTCAATGCTGACGTAGTATCTATTTTCTGGAATTTTAAATAAATCATAAATGATTTATTTATTTCAGAAAATAGCCAAAATTTGTAAAAATCATATAAAATCAAACGTAGCTCAGATGAAAATAATTTATATATGAAAAATGATCAGAAAAATCCAAGGAATCTGTTTATGGCATTTTCGTGCATGTTTGAACAAGTTAAACCTGTTGATCAGGTCAAACCAATTAAATGACAATTAAGTAATCACATATGAAGTTTGAATTTGAACCTTTGGTTCAAACCAACTTCATTTAACCTGTTGCTAGTTGCATTAGCTCAAATCACAGCATAATGCCATGTCATGATCATGCATCATATTGTGCATTGCATTGATTGTGTTTCTTTCTCTGTTGCCGGTATTTGTCCCCTTTCAGTAGACGTGTACCGACGATGTGATCGATGACACCGATGAAGACCCAATGTTATCTTCAGAAGTGCCAGGCAAGCAAAACCTCATTGAGCATTCCGATACAGTCCCACTCTCTCGCTCTTGCTCTCTTTTAATGCATTAGGACAACAACGCTTCAATTGTTACCTGCTGCGGTAGTTGAACCCCTTTCCACTGCATGACCTGTCATTGCCACAGTAAATAGTTGAAACCCACTAGTATGAGTAGGAGTTGTTTGAGCCATGCTGTGCCTACTCATTCATGCTTTCTGGTTATGCCTGCTATTGCTTAGAGTTGTGTCAGGTCTGATTCATCGGGAATGAATTGGATTGGTGATGAACATGTGCTAATGTGTGTGAGCTAAGTGTGTGAACACGATTTGGTAAAGGTAGCGATGAGAGGCCATGTAGGAGTACATGGTGGGTTGTCTCATTGCAGCCGTCCTCAGGAACTGGGTTATGTGTTGGTTGGTCCATGAAACAGCTACTACCACACATTGAGATCCTTAATTGACTCTCTCGACTTATTAATCAACATGATCTCTGTCCAGGAGTTGCAACTAGTTTCTGGTGTTTGTAGTTTACTGGAGGTCGTGCGCAGCGCTGACCCTCGGGGTGGGCTGTGACGCGGCAGGTACGTGGCACGGTGTACCGATTGCCCGTTTGGTGATGCGGGAACACTGTACACATCATTTGGGGCCGTGAGCGACACCCCGGCCGGATCTCCCCACGGATGGAACCCAAATAGGCGATAAACCTGGACGAGAGACTTGTGTGGTTAGTCAGGTCGTGGCCGACTCCCTCGCTGGGCCTCCGCTTGAAGGTTGTCGAGTACATGTCGTGTAAACGGCGGTAAGTGGTGAGAGCGTGTGTGAAGAAGTACACCCCTGCAGGGTTAAATATAATCTATTCGAATAGCCGTGTCCACGGTAATGGACTTCTGGGTTGCCTCTACAGTTCATAGACAAGTGAAAGTGTATACTCTAAAACACGCAAGATAAGCGTGAGTGCTATGGATGGCCTTCCCGTAGGGAGACGGAAGCGGATCCATAGTGGTGTATTGATTGGTGAATATGTGGACTCGTGTGCGCCACCTCAAAAGAGTTACTTGCAGTCGTAGTTTAGGATAGCCACCGAGTCAAAGCTGGCTTGCTGCAGTCAAACTCCACCACCCCCTTTGTTGATACTGATGCATATGTAGCTAGTTCTGATGTAAGTCTTGCTGAGTACCTTTGTACTCACGTTTGCTTAATTTTTGTTTTTGCAGAGAGACTCCAGTCTCACTAGTGGTTCCGCGTGGACTTCGACGTTTAGCTTGTTACCTCAGCTACGATCTTGTACCCTTGGGAGGGTCTTGTAGATAGTCAGGCTTTTTCAGCCTTTTTCATTTGTAGTTGTCTGTACTCAGACATGTTATGCTTCCGTTGCCTGTATGCTCTGTATGTTGGGTCATGTGACCTATGCTTGTAATAAATGCTATGATGGCTCTTCTGGGCCTTATCTATATGAGTTGTTGAGTTATGTTGTGATGCCATGTTGTACAGCACATACTTGCATGTTATGCGTACGTGTAATGTGTATTGCTATGTGTGGTATCCGACACCTAGTTGTTTACCTTTGGTAGACTATCTTACAGGGAAATGTCTCCTTGTGCTTCCACCGAGCCTTGGTAGCTCGCTACTGCTCCGGAACACTTAGGCTGGCCGGCATGTGTCCTTCTTCGTTCCTGTGTCTGTCCCTTAGGGGAAATGTCACGCGTTGTTCCCTTAAGTCCTTGTAGCTTTCTACGACTTGGGTTCATACATTGATGACCGACACATTCGTTGCTGGGTCATGTATGCCTGTCTCTGTAATTTAGTGCCACTTTTGGTTTATAACTAGTCATGTCGGCCCGGGTTCTCTGTCATACGGATGCTAGCGACACTACCATATACGTGTGCCAAAATGCGCAAACGGTCCCGGGCCAGGTAAGGTGGCACCCGTGGGGATACCGTGCATGAGGTCGCAAAGTGATATGATGTGTTACAGGCTAGACCTGTGTGACTTAGGATCGGGGTCCTGACAGACCCGTTCCCCTCCTTCTCCCACTCCTATTGCAGCCCGGAGCGAGCCAGCCAGGATCTTACCGACGCCCCTCCGCCGCGTGTCCTCGCCGCCGGCGAACCAGGGCCCTCCGATGAGCCGCACCACCACCACCGGAACGGCGACTCTCCGCTGGGTCCATTTCTGCCCGTAGCTTGCCCCTTCGTGCACCCTATCGCCGTCGGTGAGCTCGCCGTCTCTCTGGCCGCAAGGTTGAAGATGACAGGCGGCCCCCCTATCATCCTCACCTCCCCCTCGCTCCCCTCTCTGTCGCTGACCGCCGGGCCCCGCCCGTCAGGTTTAAAAACCTGGCGCGCGCGCTGGCGCCCGTGCGGCGGGCTATTCGCCCTGGGCCGTGCACTGTGGCCGTTCTGGCCCAGTGGCACAGGGCCCTTTTCTCTTTTTCTTTTCTATGGTTATTTCAAATAATTTCACAGAAATAAATAATTGTCCAAATGAATTAATTCCAACTCCTAAAAACTTGTAAAATTCCAACCTATTTAATGGTGTCACTTTCACACATATCCATGAACCTTTTCTGTTCTGTTCAAATTTAAATTCAAATTTGAACATTAAAACTTCTATTAAAATATTCTTAGACTCCATTCTGCCACTCCAAAACTCAAACTAAGAATTTTTGCCATCTTAGTTTTCCCTCTTGTATTTAACAAAAATAGGTTGACATTTTTCTAAGCACTTTGATTTTTCTGTTTTTATTGTGGTCTTATTTTCCCGTTGTCATTTTGCGGCGATTAGATACCGTATTTGACGAGGTTGCTGAAGAAGAAGAAGGGGAAGGATTTGAATACTTTGAAGACCAAGCCAATCCAGGCAAGCAGCCCTTTGACCATGATACACTTGTGTTCTTCGGAACCCATTTGTTTCCAAATGCATGATGATAAGTATGACGGTGGTGACTTAGTTAAGAACCACCACATGATGCATGCTTTACTCATAATCTTGCTATGTGCTAGATGCATTGCAAATGACTAGTAGTGATGCTTAGAGATGCATGTGTGCCATGATACCTTTGTGGTTGCATTCTATTTAAGACCCCATCGGGTGCCACTTATGCCCGGGGGAAAAAGATGAGATGGGTAACCACTTGTTGACGAAGTGGTGTACCAAGACAAGTGTGTGTGATGTTTTTCAAACGGATTAGTTTAAGTTGCGACCGTTATTCCAACCATACATGTGCAACCACTCCACCCCTTATGGGACGGGGCATTATTGATTACTTAGGCCGATACTAGCATGGTGCCCACATTACTAGTAACGGGAAGACTTGAGGTCTTTCCCGGGACGGGGTCGTGCTCGGATAGGCGACCATGACTGTTTTCACAGGGCACCGGATACACCGTTGGTCCCTTCGTGTACGCGTGACATTGAAAATAGGGCAAGTCCCATGATCTATTGTTTGTACTCGAGGGCTGTGCACCAATGAGTGGACCCTATGTTAGTGTCATCTAGGGAAAGATAATGACCGGGTGCTTCCCCCGAGTACTTGAGGTACTGCGGGATCGTGGGTGACACGAAAGCTTCCCGGATCTTGTGGGTAAAGTGCGCAACCTCTACAGAGTGTAAAACTATTCGGATAGCCGTGTCCATGGTCAAGGACAGTTGGGTAACCGCTCTTGGGCTACGTCCAATGTTTGCGAAACCTTGTGTGTGTGTGTATGTTGAGTTAAGATGGTGACTTGACTCGTTGAGTTGAATCCTACTCATGTTGATATCGGTAACATGTCTTCAAGGTTATGTGAATTTTATTGATGCATATAATTGATGGTAGAATATCTATTCTAGCTCGTAGCTAGATTGCTCATTGTTATTCAATTGCATTGTTACTTTGAACCAAATCATGGGTTGCTTGCGAGTACATTCAAAGTACTCATTGGCTTGCCACTGGTTATTTAATTGGCCAGGCATGGAGGAACAGGAATATGACGAAGAGTTCTATGGAGACGAACATGCGAACTAGGAAGCTATCCCAGTCAGAATGCCTGTAGGGTTAAGGCAGATGGCATGGGTTCTACTTATCATCGAAGACTTCCGCTATTCGAGTTATTTGCTATTCATCTCGTGAGGCTTTATCTATGTAAGACTTGGCCATAATGGCCATAATTTGTGTAAGACGGTATGTATGGATGTAAGACTCTTGTTATTCGGCTTCTGTGTGTTCAGTGAGCATTGATCTCTGGGATCATTGTACACGTGCATTCGGTGATCTCGACTCTTAAGTCGGGGTTCCCACAGAGCTGGTATCAGAGCCATCCTGACTGTAGGAAGCCTTAGTTAGCATGGGCGTTAGTTAGATGAGACCCCTTTTCAAAAACCTTCTAAACCTCTCTTCTTTTCTAAACCTTACCAACCTGAGATATCATCAGCTTATTAACCTCTCCTATTCCACCTTTGTAGATGGCTGCTATACCTGAAGAGCACCCGACCACTGGGTTTCCCTTGCTCCTCGAGGATAGCCTCCGGGAGTGCCAGTTCCACCGAGCACCCATCCTCACCTACCTTGAGCATTGGGTTAGCGACACTGAGGTGGAGTACCACGTGGAAGTGATCGTGAAGGCAAACGATCCTCCCACAAGTTGGTTCATCGAGGGACCCCAGATGGCAACACTACCTCTCGCTGTCGAGGCTGCTGCACTCAAGGCACTAACCCGTCTCCGCGAGCTTCTTCCGGAGATGGCAGCCAAGATGACAACCCGCTTCTTGCCTTACCGGAAGGAAGGTGAAGATGAAAGCAGCGCACTAGCCCCTCCACAGAAGGAAGGACTCCCGCTTCGATTCCAGACCTACTTCAGTCTCAGCTTGGCACAAGATTTGGCCTTGGAATCGATGAAGCTCCGAGAAGAACTTCACAAGACCAAGGCACTTCTTCGTCGAGCACAAGAGAAGACAGATAGGATCAAGAAGGATGGTGCGCCTCCCGGACAGTCCGCTATCGCATACCGAGGCGGAAGGCCCTCCGGAGATGTATCTTCCAAGGATGAAGAACCACCTCGGCGACGCCGCATGACGGCAAGGGAATATCGCAAGCTATTCTCGGCACCACCGACGAAGCACCATCGTATCCAACTCCTCCACTCCCCCACACCCTCAAGTGACAAGGGGGCCCAGACAGATGAAGACAAGGAGGAAGACCCAGAAGAGCCAGAATACGCGACCGAGCATTCCGCCGCTTAGGCATTATTCGCTACTCGAATATGCCAGTTTGTAACCTCCACGGTAAGATAGGTCGTGTAGCCCCTATGCGCAGTCGAGTCCTTGTACGGTTCATATGAAACCATCCAGTGTTTGCTTTTGTTGTGTTTGGATGTATGTCGTATTCTTCCTTCGGGAATATGTAAATGACTACACCACCCATTTGGATTTTAATGAATGTGTTTGGCCCTTTCGGCCCTTGCATGATTTGATTAGTGTCACACCCACCCCCTTACTAGGCACCCATCTATATTGCTTTCCCTCTTCCAAGTCATGAGACCTTTTACCGCTCCAACAGGATGCCTGTTGTAACTCGTACTGGTACTCTACCCAGCAGCCTGAAGCCGGAGCATCCGCTCAATCAGAGGCAGGCCACGACCAAGCTCCACCACCACCACCTCCTCCGAACATGGACATGGCTCAGCTTCTCCAAGCTTTCCGAGAGGAACACCAAGCCAACACCGCAGCCCTTCAGTTGATTGCTCAAGCTGTCACCAACAACCGCCAGCCGGCGGGGAATGGCAATGGACATTCCACGTTGTCAGAGTTCAAGAAGCATGCGCCGCCAACTTTCATCGAGACTGCTGAACCCCTGGATGCAGACGACTGGGTCCGCACCATTGAGGACTTTCTGGAACTAGTCGGATGCATCGAAGACCGCGAGAAGGTGGATTATGCAGCCCACTGCCTCGGGGGGACTGCTAGAGCTTGGTGGGATGGATTCAAGGTCATGCATGCTGGACAAGACATCACTTGGGACAACTTCAAGGCAGAATTCCACAAAGCCCACATTCCTTCCGGAATCATGGCTATCAAAAAGCGTGAATTCCGAGCTCTGAAGAAAGGAAGTGGCACTGTCAAGGAGTACATGCAGAAGTTCAGTGTTCAGTCAAGGTATGCCCCTGAAGATGTCAGCACTGATGCTGCAAAAAGGGAGCGCTTCATGGAAGGCCTCAGTCAGACTCTGCAATACTCGCTTGTCGTGTGCGACTGCCCAACCTTCCCTGACTTGGTAAACAAAGCACTCATGCTTGAAGACAAGCGGCGTGCTCTGGAAGACACTCGCAAGCACAAGATGGTCAGCAAGGGAAGTTCCAGCAACCAGAAGCCTCGCCCGTGGCAGTCAGCCCCGGTCAAGCCAACCTATCAGCAACCAAGAGCTCCTGTACCTCGCACCAACTATCAGCCTCAGCAGTATGCCAACCCAAGGCCAGCATTTAACCCCAATAACAGTGGTGGCAACAAGATCATCAATCCAAACCAAGTCACTTGCTTTGGATGTCGTCAGTCAGGACACATCTCAAGGGTGTGCCCCAACAAGAAGCCTGATGCCGCGCGCCCCAATGCGCAGAACCCAGGACAAGGCCGCGGGATGCCACCAAGGAACCCAGCTCCTCGCAACCCGCCTAACCATGGGAAGGGGCGTGTGAATCACATCACTTCTGAAGAAGCCCAGGAAGACCCGGACGTCGTGCTGGGTACGTTTCTTGTCAACTCAGCACCTGCAACTGTCTTGTTTGATTCTGGAGCCACACATTCATTTGTCACTCAAAGATTTGCATTAAAAAGTGGCATGACCCCTACACCCCTGAATAACCCCATGGTGGTACAAACCCCCGGAGCAGAGATGAGAGCCAAGATAGGCTGTAAAGGAGTCAGTATTACCATTAACGGTGTAGACTTCCTAGCTGACCTTATCATCCTAAGATCCCAAGGCTTGGATGTGATCTTAGGGAAGGATTGGCTCAGTAAGCACCAAGGCTTATTAGACTGTGCCAATCGGACTGTCACTGTGACCAATGACCAAGGTGTCGAAGTTAAGTTTGCTTCCAACTCCTCTTCCGCTCAAGCCGCTCAAGTCAACTGTCTATCTGAAGTTGGGCTAGAGCAAGTACCGGTGGTATGCGAATATCCTGATGTCTTTCCGGATGAGCTACCGGGAATGCCTCCTGACCGTGACATTGAGTTCATCATCGAGCTCGTGCCCGGGGCAGGACCCATCTATAAGAAGCCTTATAGAATGGGGACGGAAGAATTAGCCGAGTTGAAGAAGCAACTGGAAGAACAGCTGAGGAAGGGATTTATCCGCCCAAGTGCCTCCACTTGGGGATCACCTGTTCTGTTTGTGGCAAAGAGGGACGGTAACATCCGCTTATGCATTGACTATTGCTCCCTCAATGAAGTTACAATCAAGAACAAATATCCACTTCCCAAGATTGAAGATCTGTTTGATTAGCTCAGCGGAGCCAAGGTGTTCTCCAAGATCGACCTCAGATCTGGGTACTACCAGCTGAAGATCAGACCCCAAGATATTCCAAAGACGGCATTCGTAACCCGATATGGCCTGTACGAGTGGACGGTCATGTCCTTTGGGTTAACCAATGCCCCAGCTTACTTCATGTATCTCATGAATAAAGTCTTCATGGAATATTTGGACAAGTTTGTTGTTGTCTTCATCGATGACATTCTTGTCTTCTCAAAGACGGAGGAAGAACAGGAGCAACATTTGAGGATGGTCCTAGACAAGCTTTGGGAGCACCAACTATACGCCAAATTCAGCAAGTATGAGTTCTGGCTGCATAAAGTAGGATTCTTAGGTCATGTCTTGACCGAAGAAGGATTATCAGTTAATCCCGCGAAGATCGAAGCTGTGACCCAATGTCAATCTCCAACGACCGTCAAGGAAGTCAGAAGCTTCCTCGGACTTGCGGGCTATTACCGCAAATTCGTGGAAGGATTCTCTAGCATTGCCCGGCCGATGACTCAGCTCCTCAAGAAGGACAAGAAGTTCGACTGGACGCCAAAATGCGAAGAGAGCTTCCAAGAGCTCAAGAAGAGGTTGACCACCGCCCCAGTTCTGGCAACACCTGATATTCACAAGGAGTTCATGATATATTGTGATGCCTCTCGAACCGGATTGGGAAGCGTTCTGATGCAAGAAGGCCGAGTCATAGCATACCTCTCCAGGCAGCTACGACCTCATGAAGAGAACTACGCTACTCACGATCTTGAGTTAGCAGCAGTGGTTCATGCCTTGAAGACATGGCAGCATTACCTCCTAGGGAAACGGTGTGAGATATACACAGACCACAAAAGTCTGAAGTACATTTTCACCCAAAAGGAATTGAACTTGAGGCAGCGAAGATGGTTGGAACTCATCAAAGATTATGACCTCAGTGTTCAATATCACCCCGGGAAGGCTAACGTGGTGGCCGATGCCTTAAGCAGGAAGGCTTGCTCCTTGAATGCCATTATTCAAGAGAGGCAGCCAGCCTTGTTTAAGGAGTTCAAACAATTCGGTTTGGAATTGGTCACCCCTGGATTTCTGGATCATTTGGAAGTCAAACCAACCCTGATAGACGAAGTCAAGAAGGCGCAAGGTGGGCACGCAAGCATTGAAGGCATCAAGAAGAAGATGAAGCTAGGCAAGGCCCCAGGATTCTCTGAAGACGAGCACGGGATGGTTTGGTACAAAGGTCGCATCTGCGTACCAAACAAGATGGAGCTGAAGAACCTGATCCTGCAAGAAGCCCACGACACTCCGTATTCCATCCACCCTGGAGGAACCAAGATGTATCAAGACTTGAAGGAAAGATTCTGGTGGCACGGGATGAAAAGAGAGATTGCAACTTATATTGCAAAGTGTGATGTGTGCCAAAGGGTCAAGGCTGAATATCAGCGACCCGCTGGATTGCTCCAACCACTCAAGGTTCCCGAGTGGAAGTGGGATAAAGTAGGAATGGACTTCATCACTGGATTACCAAGGTCGAATAGAGAACATGACTCCATCTGGGTCATAGTCGACCATTTGACCAAGGTGGCCCATTTCATTCCTGTCAAGACTACCTATTCAAGCAACCAGTTGGCAACTCTCTATATCAACCGAATCGTGAGCCTCCATGGTGTTCCACAAGAAATTGTGTCAGATCGAGGCACCCAGTTTACTTCAAGGTTCTGGAAAAGATTCCAAGAAGCCTTGGGAACCAAGTTGTCTTTCAGCACAGCTTTCCACCCACAGACCGGAGGTCAGACAGAACGAGTAAATTAAATTCTCGAAGACATGCTCCGAGCCTGTGTCTTGGCGTATGGAGCCAAGTGGGAAGATTGCCTCCCTTTTGCTGAGTTCTCCTATAACAACAGTTACCAGTCGAGCCTTTAGATGGCACCATTTGAGGCATTGTACGGACGCAGATGTCGCACACCCCTCAACTGGTCAGAGACTGGAGAAGGGCTAGTCTTTGGACCGGATATTCTCCGCGAAGCAGAAGAGCAAGTCCAACTAGTCAGAGAGCGTTTGAAGGCAGCCAAGTCAAGGCAGAAGAGTTATGCTGACACTCACCGTCGGGACATGAGTTTCCGTGTCGGAGACCATGTGTACCTGCGAGTAACCCCTCTAAAGGGAACCAAGCGTTTCCACGTTAAGGGGAAACTTGCGCCAAGATTTATTGGCCCTTTCAAGATCATCGACCGACGAGGAGAAGTGGCTTACCAGTTGGAACTACCACCTGAGCTATCCGATGTGCACAACGTATTCCACGTGTCACAACTTCGGAAATGTCTCCAAGTTCCGAACAAGCCTGATCTCTACAAGGATGTTGATCACCAAGCCATTGATCTCCAGCCTGATTTGACCTACCGCGAGAAGCCCATTCGCATTCTGGACGAAGCAGAACGACGGACGCGAAGCCGCACCATCAAGTACTTCAAGGTCCAGTGGAGCAACCACACGGAAGCAGAAGCAACCTGGGAACGTGAAGACTATCTTAGATCCGAGTATCCTGATCTCTTTTAAGACCTAGTTTAGGAATCTCGGGGACGAGATTCTTGTAAGGGGGGTAGGTCGGTCACACCCTGCATTTTGTAACATGTCATTTGCATCAATGAAGCATGAAAATTTGGACCAGCAAATTTTTTTGGCATCATTTGGCTTTCATTTGGAATTGAGTTTTTCTTCATGTGTTTTTCATGTGCTCATTAAAGTCAACTATTAGCTCTTGTAGAATTCATCTCCATACCCAAAACTTCTGCCCAATGATCATGCCAAGTGTTATATAGAAGTATAGTATTTTCTTATAAAATTAATTTGGCCAAAATGTATTTTCAAAATTTAGTATTCCAAAAACCCCTGAATTGAGGTTTGCACTGCAAGTGCTTCATTTAGGGTGAGAAAATTATTTCAAAAAGTATATTTGAAACCTAGTAGTCATAGGACTCCCAGAAACCACAAAAGTATAATTTTAAAAGTTATTTTCCTATTTTATTGAAAAGCTTTTTCTTAAGGCCAGAAATGGTCTTTAATAGGGAAAAATTGTTTAATTATTTCAAAAATATTTGCCAAAATTCAGGGAGACTCATAGGACATATATTGTCCATATATAAGAGTTTCAACACTTGGTCATGTTCAAAATAATGGGCTAATCCCTCTAAAACCCTTCCTGGATATTTCAAGCTTTTGAAATATTTACAAAGGAAATATTCTCCAAAAATTCCAGGGAAATTCTATCATGTCATATATGACATATTTGATGATCTTGCCAAGCCCCATGCCTTGGGAAGCAAGAAAATATCATCAAAACCCTCTAAAACCATTTTGTACATATCTGAAGTTTGAGCAACTTTACATTGCCAAACTTATCCAAATTAATGCTCTCAAACTTGGTGCACATGCTAGAATGGCCTAATAAGGCATCTAGACCAAATGGCACAAGATTTGGAGTAGGGTAACTTGATCAGAATACCCCAAGACCATTTCTGTTCAAATTCAAATTTGAACAACTTTACATTACCAACTTTTTACCTGGGGCTTCAAACTTTGTGGGCATGATCATAACCCCAAATGATGACACTACACCAAGTGGTGCATCAAGGGGAGATGGTTAGCTTGACTTGATCATGATGAAGCCATTTCTGTTGATTTCTAGGGTTCACCAAAGTTACATTGGCTAGTTTCTTCAAACAAGCCCAAATTTGGTGAAACACCCTATTTCCATATGACATTCAATCCTGTTAAGTGCCATGGCTAGTGGAGATCATTTGTTTGTACAAAACTTGATCAAACACCTTCTGCTACTTTACCAAAATCATCTTCTTGACCTCTTTTACTATTTACTTTTGCCTCAGCTTTCTACCACAGCTTCACCTAGTTACATTCTATCTCCAGTAACTTCCCCATGTCCACAGCTCCATGATTGAGGGGTGAAAACCCCAAGTTACCTTGCTGGACAGCCAAATTCTACCCATCTACCAGCTTCACTCCTCCCTCATTGATCATCCAGAGCATCCAAGGCCACAGCTGGTTTATTTACTTTGTGCTGGACCCCCCAGACACGGCGAACGCGACCAGTGAGCCAACGGCATGCCGTGGCATGCCATAAGCACGCTCCAGAGCGCACTACAGTGCACACCCGCACTGTAGCCTCGCCCAATCCCTCGCCCCCGACCACCTCGTGCTCCCCCTCGCGCCAATCGATGCGCCTCGACGTCCGCAACTCCCCCCGGCGCTGTCCCTCTCCTTCTTCTCCCTCCAGTGGCCGCCCTCGCACTCGCGCTGGCCGCCCGCGAGCTCCAACCTCTGGCCTCACACGCACGCGCCCTCTGGAGCATTTCCCGCTCCTCCTCTTCCCTCTACTAGGCGTAGACCTCATCCATGAACATCCCCGACTCGAACACAAGCGCCTGCACGGCCTCTGGCCTCGCCCATAACCTCGCCGGCGCACGAGTCCACGATGGACCGGGGCCCGGCTATATAAGCACGCCCCGAGCCTCTCCAACAGCACCCATCTCCTCCCTGTACCCCCAGAAGCACACCAGCACCACCCACTCGCCCTGAGAGAGCCTCAGTGCTCGGGATCGACCGGAGCTCCGCCGCGTCGGGCGACCGGAGATCTCGCGGTACAGCCTCCCTCCACCCCAACTCTTGCTCGATCTGGAGCCACCAGACCTCACTGACCCGTTCCCCTCCTTCTCCCACTCCTATTGCAGCCCGGAGCGAGCCAGCCAGGATCTTCCCGACGCCCCTCCTTCGCGTGTCCTCGCCGCCGGCGAACCAGGCCCCTCCGACGAGCCGCACCACCACCACTGGAACAGCCACTCTCCGCTGGGTCCATTTCTACCCGTAGCTTGCCCCGCCGTGCACCCTATCGCCGCCGGTGAGCTCGCCGTCTCTCTGGCCGCAAGGTTGAAGATGACAGGCGGGCCCCGCCTATCATCCTCACCTCCCCCTCGCTCCCCTCTCCATCGCTGACCGCCGGGCCCGGCCCGTCAGGTTTAAAAACCTGGCGCGCGCGCTCTGGCGCCCGTGCGGCGAGCTATTCGCCCTTGGCCGTGCACTATGGCCGTTCTGGCCCAGTGGCACAGGGCCTTTTTCTCTTTTTCTTTTCTGTGGTTATTTCAAATAATTTCACAGAAATAAATAATTGTCCAAATGAATTAATTCCAACTCCTAAAAACTTGTAAAATTCCAACCTATTTAATGGTGTCACTTTCACACATATCCATGAACCTTTTCTGTTCTGTTCAAATTTAAATTCAAATTTGAACATTAAAACTTTTGTTCAAATATTCTTAGACTCCATTCTGCCACTCCAAAACTCAAACTAAGAATTTTTGCCATCTTAGTTTTCCCTCTTGTATTTAACAAAAATAGGTTGACATTTTTCTGAGCACTTTGATTTTTTTGTTTTTATTGTGGTCTTATTTTCCCGTTGTTATTTTGCGGCGATTAGATACCGTATTTGACGAGGTTGATGAAGAAGAAGAAGGGGAAGGATTTGAAGACTTTGAAGACCAAGAGAATCCAGGCAAGCAGCCCTTTGACCATGATACACTTGTGTTCTTCGGAACCCATTTGTTTCCAAATGCATGATGATAAGTATGACGGTGGTGACTTAGTTAAGAACCACCACATGATGC
Organism: Secale cereale; assembly: GCA_902687465.1. NCBI lineage: Eukaryota > Viridiplantae > Streptophyta > Magnoliopsida > Poales > Poaceae > Secale > Secale cereale. The sequence goes on from LR738709.1 coordinate 418,854,199, forward strand.
ATGCTTTACTCATAATCTTGCTATGTGCTAGATGCATTGCAAATGACTAGTAGTGATGCTTAGAGATGCATGTGTGCCATGATACCTTCGTGGTTGCATTCTATTTAAGACCCCATCGGGTGCCACTTATGCCCGGGGGCAAAAGATGAGATGGGTAACCACTTGTTGACGAAGTGGTGTACCAAGACAAGTGTGTGTGATATTTTTCAAACGGATTGGTTTAAGTTGCGACCGTTATTCCAACCATACATGTGCAACCACTCCACCCCTTATGGGACGGGGCATTATTGATTACTTAGGCTGATACTAGCATGGTGCCCACATTACTAGTAACGGGAAGACTTGAGGTCTTTCCCGGGACGGGGTCGTGCTCGGATAGGCGACCATGACTGTTTTCACAGGGCACCGGATACACCGTTGGTCCCTTCGTGTACGTGTGACATTGAAAATAGGGCAAGTCCCATGATCTATTGTTTTTACTCGAGGGCTGTGCACCAACGAGTGGACCCTATGTTAGTGTCGTCTAGGGAAAGATAATGACCGGGTGCTTCCCCCGAGTACTTGAGGTACTGCGGGATCGTGGGTGACACGAAAGCTTCCCGAATCTTGTGGGTAAAGTGCGCAACCTCTGCAGAGTGTAAAACTATTCGGATAGCCGTGTCCACGGTCAAGGACAGTTGGGTAACCGCTCTTGGGCTACGTCCAATGTTTGCGAAACCTTGTGTGTGTGTGTATGTTGAGTTAAGATGGTGACTTGACTCGTTGAGTTGAATCCTACTCATGTTGATATCGGTAACCTGTCTTCAAGGTTACGTGAATTTTATTGATGCATATACTTGATGGTAGAATATATATTCTAGATCGTAGCAAGATTGTTCATTGTTATTCAATTGCATTGTTACTTTGAACCAAATAATGGGTTGGTTGCGAGTACATTCAAAGTACTCATTGGCTTACCACTGGTTGTTTAATTGGCCAGGCATGGAGGAACAGGAATATGAAGAAGAGTTCTATGGAGACGAACATGCGTACTAGGAAGCTATCCCAGTCAGAATGCCTGTAGGGTTAAGGCAGATGGCATGGGTTCTACTTATCATCGAAGACTTCCGCTATTCGAGTTATTTGCTATTCAGCCCGTGAGACTTTATCTATGTAAGACTTATCCATAATGGCCATAATTTGTGTAAGACAGTATGTATGGATGTAAAACTCTTGTTATTCGGCTTCTGTGTGTTCAGTGAGCATTGATTTCTGGGATCACTGTACACGTGCATTCGGTGATCTCGACTCTTAAGTCGGGGTCCCCACAGTCCAGATCTGAACAAACCTTAAGTTAAAGTAGTTAAACAGAAAGTTAACATGAACCATGATGATCTACACAAAATTCTAGTCAAGTTTCATATAAAGTTTGTTTAATTCGTAGCTACGGTCTAGAAGATATGAGCAAAACAAGACAAGCATGGCAACGGTGCAAGCTGCACCCAAACATCAAGTAAACACACTCCAAACATGTAAACAACATGATATTATGATTCTACATGCAAAATCACACAAGTTTCATATAGGGCACGCTCAAAACGGAGCAACGGATCAACACATACGCACGAAAGAAGATACAATGCAAAGCTAAAATTAATAGCCACATAGCAACTTTGGAGCAAGAAATATATACTCTACAGCACCCAAACATGATGAAAATAAGCATGGACATGAAGTAGACATATCCTACAGCAAACAACTCCATTGGAGCAACTCAATAGGAGGCATGGATCAATAGCAACAAGCTACACAAAATTGGTCATGCTGTTAAAAACCTGACAGTTATATTTTATAGCAACTTGGAAGCAAGAAATAAATAAGCTACAGCAACCCATATGAGCAAGTGAGGGCATGGATGGATAGACAACAACATGGACAACAAGGAATGATCATTGGCCACTCCAAAACATGCATGAATTTGACTAGGGCATCAAGCAAACATAGCATCAGGTTATGACAGATTCCAGACTTAGCAAAAATTTCACTAAGTATAAAATAGTTATGTTGGCATGGCATGTTTAACAGCATGTTTAAGTCACCTCAAGGCATATCATGGAAAATGGTTTGCACCACAGCAAAGACCATAAGATGGAGATTCTAAAACATATTAACATGTGTCATGGGGACAAACAAATCAATAGCAACGAGCACTTCAAATCAACATCTCATAACATGTTACAAAACTTAACAGCCACTTGCACTTTTGCAACAGAGATTAACATGGCAATATGAACCCTAACATGAATGCTACAGCAACCATCATGTAGAGCATCTCACAATGAACATTTTGACATATCATTTGCTTCATTTGGATAAACATGCACCAAGTTATCACATCTCAAACATGGCATGAAAATAACAAGTTACAGCAGTTTATAACATGTAGCACTCTTGTCTTGATGATTAGGACCTCTAGATGATCTCAAACAAGCATGCCACAATGGATCAAAACGTAGAGCACATCACCACGATCATTTTGGTATATCATATGCACAATTTGGACAAGCACACTAAAAGTTACAGCCATGCAAAGATGCAACAAAAATAAGCATTATCTGGGACTTGGTGAAAAAATATACCCTAGGGAAAAACTGGACGAGGTGGCTCCGGGACGGAGCGGTGCAGCGGGCGGAGGCATGTTTTGATCGGGGGATCCCGCGGATCTGGACGGTGGCGGCCGGAGTGGATCGGGCGACAAGCGGATCGGGTTGGAGCGGGTCGGGTCCGCCGACCCGTTAGGGTTTGCGCGGCTGGATCGGCGCGCGGCCGCGGGAGCTCGAGGCAGCGGAGCCGCTCGGCGCCGGCGGTGAGGAAGCGGCACGGAGCCCGGCCGCGGGGAGGCGGAGGCCGGCGGGATCCGGTGCGGGGGCCGACGGCGGTGGCGCGGCGGGGGTGGTGTTCGGGACCGGCGGCGGTGGCGCTCGGGACCGTCGGCGGAGTAGCGTGGAGGCGGCGTCCGACTCGCCGGCGGCGAAGGGAGCCGGGGCGCGGGACGAAGGAGCGGTGCGGCGGCGGAGACGAACGGGCCGAGGGGGCCGAGCGCGGGCCTGCGGGCCGGCGCGGCGGCGGGGACGGATCTGCCACGTGGCGGTCGCTGGTTGGCCGGGCGCGTCCGAGCGGACGTGTCCGGTCCGTTTCGGACGTGTCCGGCGGCGCGGAGGGGCGGTAAAATAGGGTTTGGACGCAAAAATGGACGTGGGGGCTAATTTATAGGCATAGGGAGCTAGGAGACTCCAAATGGGGAGCGGTTTTCGGCCACACGATCACGATTCGACGACCGAGATGATGGGAAGGGTTGTGCTGGGTTAGTGGGCTGTTGTGGAGGGGTCTTGGGCCTTAAAGAAGAGGTTCTTTTAGCCCACTAGGTTAACCGTTGGAGTACCAAACGAACTCCAAATGCGACGAAACTTGACAAGCGGCCTACACGAACCAAAACAACAACTCACGACAAGTCTCAAGTCATTCCGGAAACGTTACACGGCCACACACGAAAGAAGGACTCGGGGATGCCACGGGCACGTGTGAGAGCGTCGGAACTCGAAACGGGCAACGGGAAGAGACGAGTGGAACCGGGTGCAAGTGACAACACAAATGCAATGCAATGCACATGAAAACATGACATGGATGAAATGCACACACGCACACGATAAAACGAAGAAACCCGAAATGAAAGAAGAGACCGGAAAGGAATTGATGAAGCCAAATTTTATATATTGCCATATTTGGAAAGTGTTACATCTAGGGCATTACAAACTCTCCTCTACTACAAAAAGATCTCGTCCCGAGATCTAGGACTGGAAGAAGGAAGGATACTCGGAACGAAGGTGATCTTCTCGTTCCCACGTAGCTTATCGGTCGGTATGGTGTGACCACTTAACTTTCAAGAACTTGATTGACTTGTTGCGGGTCTTGTGCTCAGTTTCTTCAAGAATAGCAACGGGGTGCTCACGGTAAGACAAGTCTTGTTGAAGATCAATCTCATCGAACAGAATGGTGCGTTCAGGTGTCTTGTAGCACTTGCAGAGTTGAGACACGTGAAACACATCATGAACATTTGCAAAGTTGGCAGGGAGCTTAAGTTGATAGGCTAGATCACCTCTTTGGCAAGGATCTTGAAAGGGCCCACGTATCTAGGAGCAAGCTTTCCTTTGATACTGAATCTTTGGGTGCCTCTCATAGGAGAAACACGGAGATAGGCATGGTCTCCAATGTCGAAAGCCAAATCACAATGCTTGCCGTCATAGTAGCTCTTTTGACATGACTGAGCGGCCTTGAGATTCTCACGTATGACTTTGCACATTTCTTCGGCTTCTGAGATCAAGTTGTTGCCAACAAGTTGACATTCACCAGTCTCGGACCAATTGAGAGGGGTACGGCACTTTCTGCCATAGAGGATTTCAAAAGGAGCTTTGCTGGCACTTGCTTGGAAACTGTTGTTATAAGAGAACTCGGCCAACGGAAGGCAATCTTCCCACTTCATGCCAAAAGAGATGACACAATCTCTGAGCATGTCTTCGAGAATCTGGTTCACTCTTTCGACTTGACCACTAGTCTGAGGGTGAAATGCAGTGTTGAAACGGATCTTAGTGCCCATGGCTGACTGGAAGGAGTCCTAGAACTTGGATGTGAACAAACTTCCACGGTCTGAGGAGATAACTTGAGGAATGCCATGTAACGACACGATTCTGGAAGTGTACAACTCTGCCAGCTGAGCTGCATTGATGGATTCTTTGACTGGAAGGAAGTCAGCTACTTTGGTTAGCTTGTCAATCACAACAAAGATAGCATCGTTCCCCTTCTTGGACTTGGGAAACCCAGTGACGAAATCCATTTCAATGTGGTCGAATTTCCACTCGGGAATAGGAAGAGGTTGGAGGAGACTGGCTGGACGTTGATGCTCTGCCTTCACTCTTCTGCAGACATCACATTCATTCATGAATTGGGCAATCTCCCTTTTCATGCGAGTCCGCCAGTAAGATTGCTTGAGGTCTTGGTACATCTTGGAACTTCCGGGATGAATCGAGAGGAGGCATTCATGTGCTTCGTTCATTATGAGCTTCCTGAGATCACCCTTGGGAACCACAAGTCTGTCCTCAAAGTATAAGGTGTCTTTCTCATCAACGCGATAGCACTTGTATTTGGGAGTACCCTTTGCAATACCATGTTTCACTTTCTGCACCATAGCATCACTGAGCTGGGCCTCACGGATCTGATCTTCCAAGGTAGGAGCAACTTGAAGATTTGCAAGAAAGCCTTGTGGAACAACTTGGAGGTTGAGCTTCCTGAATGCTTCACAAAGCTCGGGCTGAAACGGCTTGATAAGGAGACTGTTGCAATATGCCTTTCTGCTCAAGGCATCTTCAATGACATTGGCCTTGCCAGGTGTGTATTCGATGCTTGGATCATACTCTTGGATCATTTCAACCCAACGAGTCTGGCGATGGTTCAGGTTCGGCTGTTTGAGGATGTACTTCAAGCTCTTGTGATCGGTGAAGATGTCCACTTTTCTGCCCAACCAAAGGTGTCTCCACATGATCAAGGCGTGTACCACTGCTGCCAGCTCGAGATCATGTGTGGGGTAGTTCTTCTCATTTGGCTTCAGTTGACGAGAAGTGTATGCCACAATTTTCTTGTCTTGCATTAGAACACCACCAAGTCCTTGAAGAGAAGCATCACAGAATACTTCGTAGGGCTTGGACTCATCTGGAGGAGTAAGAACCGGAGCAGAGATGAGCTTTTCTTTGAGTGTTTTGAATGCCACATCACAATCCGGAGACCAGTTGTACTTGACATTCTTCTGCAGCTAGTTGGAGAGAGGCTTGGCAATCTTGGAGAAGTTCTCAACGAACCTTCTGCAATAACTAGCGAGACCAAGGAAGCTTCGGAGTTGCTTGATGTTCTGAGGGGGTTCCCAGTTGACAATTGCTTCAACTTTCTCGGGGTTGACAGCAATACCGTCAGCAGAGATGATATGGCCAATATATAAGACCTTATCGGGCCAGAATTCACATTAAGAGAACTTGGCATAGAACTTATGTTCACGGAGTCTGTCGAGAACCAAACGGAGGTGCTTGGCATGATCCTCTTCATTCTTGGAGAATACCAAGATGTCATCCAGATAGACGAGAACAAATTCGTTGGTGTAGGGGTTGAATATGTAGTGCATCATTCTCGAGAAGGTGGGTGCAGCATTAGCGAGGCCAAAAGACATGACTGTGTATTCATAGGAGCCGTAGCTTGTTCTGAATGCAGTCTTGTGAATATCTTCTTCACGGATACGGATCTGGTGATAACCCATCTGGAGATCGAGCTTTGAGAACACTTTGCTCCTTTGAGTTGCTCGAACAATTCATTGATGTTGGGGAGCGGATACTTGTTCTTTATAGTCTTCTTGTTCAATGGCCGGTAATCAACGCAGAGGTGCTCCATGCCATCCTTCTTCTTGACAAAAAGAACACCACAGCCCGAAGGAGAAGTGCTAGGCCTGATTAGACCCATACGCTCTTGCTCATCGAGTTGTCTCTTCCGCTCCTTCAACTCTTCAGGGGAAAGCTTGTACGGACGCCGGCATGCTGGCTCGGTACCGGGCTCGAGTTCAATGACGAATTCAACTTGACGATGCGGAGGCATGCCTGGAAGCTCTTCAGGGAAAACATCTTCATATTCATTGACCACCGGATTTTGAGAGATGGCATTAATCTTGCCCTTGTCATTGAGAGAGAATAGCCGGATTGTGTTATCTCGAGAGGCGAAGATAATCACGTCTTCGTCGGAATGAGTAAGCTTGACTTCCTTATTTGCACAATCAATGTGAGCATCATGCTTGGAGAGCCAATCCATCCCAAGAATAAGATCAATGTCGGAATTGCCGAGAATAACCGGAGAAACCAGAAAGCGGTAATCACCCATATAAATTGATATATCCGGAGCATACAAGCTAGAATTCATTTGCTTTCCCGGAGAAGTAATCAATAACTCCCTTGGTAAAGCCAGTGTGCCCACATTGTGCTTGAATGCAAATGGATATGACATGAAAGAATGTGATGCACCAGAATCAAACAAAACTTTAGCTGGTTTAAGATTGACTAGAAGGTTACCAAGTATCACATCTGAAGAGTTCTCTGCTTGAGCTGCATTCATCATATTCACTCTTGCAACCTTTGGATTGTGCTTGACAATAGCAGTGCTGACAGGTGGAGGAGGTGGAAGGCGCCTTGGGTTGGGGCACTTGTTAGCATAATGACCCTTCTGAGTGCACTTGTTGCAAACCACTTCTGAGAGAGGACGGTGATAAGGAGCACTTGACTTCAAAGCTTGAAAGTGATTCTTTGACTGATTGCTTGGGTTGGGTGGGTGGGAGAAACCACGGCCACCAGAATGCTTGTTGTTGTTGGGAAGTCAGATCAGTGGAGGAGGTGGAAGCCAAAACTTCTGCTGCTTTGCGACCACTTGGGAAGAAGAGGAGGAGTGAACAGCGTCTCTGATCCTCTTTTTGGAAGCTTCATCTTGAGCTGGGCTGCCTCTTGCTTAAGCGCCATGTTATAGAATTGATCAAATTCCTCAGGCTCGAACAAGGTGAGAGCTAGTTGGAGTTCATCCTTCAGACCCCCACGAAACTGATAAATCTTGCTCTTGGCATCTGGGATGTCTTTCTTGGCATAGCGGGCAAGGTTCTGGAACTTGACATTATATTGATAAACGGACATTGAGCCTTGCTTCAGGTTGCGGAATTGCTCACGCATACCTTCGATGACACTTGTCGGAATGTGATGAGAGCGAAAATCCTTGCAGGAGTCAGCCCACGATATCTCACGCCCTTCTCTGGAGTCTTTGTACTGCTGCCACCAATCAGCGGCTTGGTCCTTGAGTTGGAAGGCGACAAACTTCACATAGTCCTCAGGTCTCACGTTACTGCACTCGAAATGCTTCTTGATATCTGTTATCCAGTCTTCAGCATCTAGAGGGTCCACACAGTAACTGAATGCCTTCGGTTGGTTTGCCAGGAACTGGTTGAGTGTAACAAAGTGAGGTTGGTTGAACAAATTGCCTTGGCCTTGGTTCCCATGACCACCTTGATTAACTGAATGCCTTCGGTTGGTTTGCCAGGAACTGGTTGAGTGTAGCAAAGTGAGGTTGGTTGAACAAATTGCCTTGGCCTTGGTTCCCATGACCACCTTGATTTGCTTGATTTGCTTGAATGTTCTGCATCATTTGCATAAGCATCTGGGTGTTCTGGTTCGTCGCTTGCATAATTGCTCTCCAGGCCTCAAACGGAGGAGGAGGGGAAGGAGGACGATCAGGAACCTCTTCACCCTCTGGGTTAGCGTTGGGAACCCTTTTAGGAGCCATCCTGAATGAGATGACAACTATTAGCCATTGATTGAGAAAATATATAAGCTGAATCAATGGCTAGAAATTGCAACATAAGTCTTCACAAGAACATTCGAACAGAATGAACGAATGTAATCCACAGTTTAATGATAACAACAATCTTCACGAGAAGCCACTTGGGAGAACAAAAGGTAAATAAAACAACAAGGAGCAGATAGAAAAAATACAGGATAGAAGTTCCGTTCGACATATTCGTGCTGAAAGCTTATGGAACGTGTTACAAAAGGGTTTTGCAATCCCCGGATCAGCATAGCCAAGGACCCTTTAAGATGCAACTCCCGATCGGAACAACGCCCATAAAACTACTTCACTCAATGTAGAACCCCGAACTCCATATCATGCATTCGTTGGAAGAATGCCTACGAGCTACTAGATGAGCCCACCTATTAATTTCCGAAAGTTTCCAGTTATGCAATCAGGTGTTGGGGATACAGGGGAAGCATCGCGCACTCAACTCTAATCCTACATCCAGCCGTATCCATCCTTCAACACATAACCAGTTATTTCCGGAAACCGTTTATCTCGAACCTTCGAAACGCAACTGCTATACAAGCTATGGCAATACTCCCGAACTACCTCCCCAGTACTGGGTGATGTTGGGGTTATCTTGCCACTAACTACATAGGAGAGTTTTTGATGTCGGCCGTCTTAAGTATTCCAGAACTGCTGCGATATATTTGTGACGACAACACCTCGGAGCTCAACTCCCCGGGACACTGCCACAACCCCTAAATGACAGGAGGCATCGAGAACAATGTTCTCGTCACAAAGACATCGGAACAATCGAAACAATACTCGCGTGATCCTAAAACAAATTGTGAAATTTTGAGAGTAGAAGAGACAAGTAATGGTCAGGAGTCCTCACCAGAGTGAAAAGAGATGAGGAGCAAAAGAAATCCTACTCTCCGATATATATAGGACTCAAAACATTTTCAAGTGTGTGCCTAGACTCAACCGTCAATGATTCGATCAATCAGTGGGGGCTTCTAGGTCGGAGAAGGCTCTGAATACCAACTTGTAATGCCCAGTATGAGACTATACCTCCTACGTGTCGAGGCACGACTTAAAGGTATAAGCTCATACTAGAATGACTCATGTAAAAATGGGGATGAAATTGCAAAAGGATAGTTGGCTTACACTCGCCACGTCACACAATACATTACATAAGCAAGTCATCATCCAAATAACATCACAGTCCAACTACGGACGAAGATCCAAATGAAAGATACCAAATAACTAAATCCACAAGGTCCGAATCGCCCCTAGTAGAAGCCACTACCGATCATCGGGATAGTGCACATAGTATCGACTACCTTCTTCATCGAACTCCCAGTACAGCTCCGTGCCGTCACCTGTGTAGTTCACCATAGTACCTGCATCTGGTGTTGTGTAGAATCTATGAGCCACGGAGGACTCAGCAATCTCGTTCCCGGGTAGCAAAACTATCTAAGCCTTGGGTGTGGAACAAGGCTGAAGAAATAAAAGGTTGCAGCTGCACTAGCACTAGCTTACGTGTTTAGAGCGAGAAGAGAAGTGCCACGAGCGTCAAAGTGATCACGAAGTGATCCTACCTAAGCACGTCAATCATAACCCCACCGTGTTCACTTCCCGAACCCCCTTTCGGAAAATGACCGTCACGGTTACTCACGCTGGTAGTGTGTTCTGAACATGGTGTCAAGTTTTCTACAACCGGATATTAACAAATTCCCATCTGCCACATAACCGCGGGCACGGCTTTCGAAAGTTCAAAACCCTGCAGGGGTGTCCCAACTTAGCCCATGACAAGCTCACGATCTACGGAGTCCCAACTCCAAGGTGGGAAGACCCGAGTATTCTCTGAATCCCGTGCTCAAGATATTCCAACTAAGGTAAAACTAATCCAGCAAATCCTCCCGGCGTGCCGACACCCTGATAGTAGCCACGCGTATCTCGTCTTAGGCCACGACCGGATGGGACAAGCTACGGGTTTTTACCAGCCCTTGAGTTTCCTCGAGGTGGCCCCGCAGCACGCCCAGTTTGGACCAACACTCATGTGGAGCACTGGCCCGGGTTGTTAATTAAGAAAAGGGTTTATAACTCCGTATGCAAGTTTTAGTTGTTAGGCAAATGTAGTACCAATGTTGGGACTTGCTGGAAAAGGTTTAGCGCTAAGCGGGTTATCAAGGGGGGCCCATAAACCCCAGCCGTGTTAGGAACGCATAATTAAGGAACATAACACCAGTTTAAACGGTTCCTAGGGAGGCATGAGTGGAACAAATCACCAAGGAAGAGGCTTAGCCTTCCACCCATTACCAATATATAGATGATTTAGTTTAGAGTTTATATAGTGTGATATCCCAACAATAACTTCAACATGAAGCAAGAATCTTCAAATCTTCTCCTGCAGCTAGCAATGCTATAAGAGGGGCTGAGCGAAGCTTACGTAGCCAAACTAAGGTTTGCTAGGTTGGGTGGTTAGAGAGATTCATGGTTACAATAGGAGGCTGACAAACAAACATGGGCATCGAGGCAAAGAGCTAAAGAGCGAGACATCTAGCAATAGGCAAAGATAGTAATGATATCTGGGTCAGGTCATCTTGCCTGTCGAGTCGTCGATGGGATCGTAAGACGGCTCCTCATACTCAACCTCGGTAGTAACCTCGTTCTCGTTCTCGGTCTCGGCTTCCGGCTCTACTCAACACCAGAACACAACGTGGCACGATATCAAACAAGGTGCAATGCACAATCAACATGATGCAAGTATGATGCACTTATGATGCAATACATGTCAAGGGATGAAGCACACAAGAACAACACAAGACACAAGTTTAAATGAGGCCGGAATCCACATATAGCGAATTCGGTAAGTCCTCATATGCATATTATGAAATTGGTCCAGATCTGGACAAACCTTAAGTTAAAGTATTTAAACAGCAAGTTAACATGCACCATGATGATCTACTCGAAATTCTAGTCAAGTTTCATATAAAGTTTGTTTAATTCGGAGCTATGGTCTAGAAGATATGAGCAAAACAAGACAAGCATAGCAACAGTGCAAGATGCACCCAAACAGTAAGTAAACACACTCCAAACATGTAAACAACATGATATTATGATTCTACATGCAAAATCACACAAGTTTCATATAGGGCACGCTCAAAACGGAGCAACGGTTCAACACATACGCACGAAACAAGATACAATGCAAAGCTGAAATTAACAGCCACATAGCAACTTTGGAGCAAGAAATATATACTCTACAGCACCCAAACATGATAATAATAAGCATGGACATGAAGTAGACATATCCTACAGCAAACAACTCCATTGGAGAAACTCCATAGGTGGCATGGATCAATAGCAACAAGCTACTCAAAATTGATCATGCTGTTAAAAACCTGACAGTTATATTTTATAGCAACTTGGAAGCAAGAAATAAATAAGCTACAACAACCCATATGAGCAAGTGAGGGCATGTATGGATAGACAACAACATGGACAACAAGGAATGATCATTGGCCACTCCAAAACATGCGTGAATTTGACTAGGGCATCAAGCAAACATAGCATCAAGTTATGACAGATTCCAGACTTAGCAGAAATTTCACTAAGTATAAAACAGTTATGTTGGCATGGCATGTTTACCAGCATGTATAAGTCACCTCAAGGCATATCATGGAAAATGGTTTGCACCACAACAAAGACCATAAGATGGAGATTCTAAAACATATTGACATGTGTCATGGGGACAAACACATCAATAGCAACGAGCACTTCAAATCAGCATCTCATAACATGTTACAAAACTTAACAACCACTTGCACTTTTGCAACAGAGATTAACATGGCAATATGAACCCTAACATGAATGCTACAGCAACCATCATGTAGAGCATCTCACAACGAACATTTTGACATATCATTTGCTTCAATTGGATAAACATGCACCAAGTTATCACATCTCAAACATGGCATGAAAATAACAAGTTACAGCAGTTTATAACAAGTAGCACTTTTGTCATGATGATTAGGACCTCTAGATAATCTCAAACAAGCATGCCACGATGGAACAAAACGTAGAGCACATCACCACGATCATTTTGATATATCATATGCACAATTTGGACAAGCACACTAAAAGTTACAGCCATGCAAAGATGCAACAAAAATAAGCAAAATCTGGGACTTAGTGAAATAATATACCCTAGGGAAAAACTGGACGAGGTGGCTCTGGGACGGAGCGGTGCAGCGGGCGGAGGCGTGTTTGGATCGGGGGATCCCGCGGATCTGGACGGTGGCGGCCGGAGTGGATCGGGCGACGAGCGGATCGGGTCAGAGCGGGTCGGGTCCGCCGACCCATTAGGGTTTGCGCGGCTGGATCGGCGCGCAGCCATGGGAGCTCGAGGCGGCGGAGCCGCTCGGCGCCGGCGGTGAGGGAGCGGCGTGGAGCCCGGCCGTGGGGAGGCGGAGGCCGGCGGGATCCGGTGCGGGGGCCGACAACGGTGGAGGCGGCGGAGCTCGTTGCGCGGAGGCGCAACGGCGGTGGCGCTCGGGACCGGCGGCGGAGTAGCGTGGAGGCGCGGCGGCGGCATGTGGCTCGCCGGCGGCGAAGGGGGCTGGGCGCGGGACGAAGGAGCGGTGTGGCGGCGGAGACGAACGGGCCGCGGGGGCCGAGCGCGGGCCTGTGGGCCGGCGCGGCGGCGGCGGGGATGGATCTTCCAAGTGGCGGTCGCTGGTTGGCCGGGCGCGTCCGGCCGGACGTGTCCGGTCCATTCCGGACGTGTCCCGCGGCGCGGAGGGTTGGAAAAATAGGGTTTGGACGCAAAAATGGACGTAGGGGGCTAATTTATAGGCATAGGGAGCTAGGAGACTCCAAATGGGGAGCGGTTTTCGACCACGCGATCACTATTCGAAGACCGAGATGATGGGAAGGGTTGTGTTGGGTTAGTGGGCTGTTGTGGAGGGGTATTGGGCCTTAAATAAGAGGTTCTTTTAGCCCACTAGGTTAACCGTTGGAGTACCAAACGAACTCCAAACGCAACGAAACTTGACAGGCGGCCTACACGAACCAAAACAACAACACACGACAAGTCTCGCGTCATTCCAGAAATGTTACACGGCCATACACGAAAGAAGGACTCGGGGTTGCCACGGGCACGTGTGAGAGCGTCGGAACTCAAAACGGGCAACGGGAAGAGACGAGTGGAACCGGGTGCAAGTGACAACACAAATGCAATGCAATGCACATGACAACATGACATGGATGAAATGCACACACGCACACGATAAAACGAAGAAACCCGAAATCAAAGAAGAGCCCGGAAAGGAATTGATGAAGCCAAAGTTTATACATTGCCATATTTGGAAAGTGTTACATCTGGGGCATTACATGTGCTTACTATCACAAACATATCAAATTCCAACTGCGCGAAATCATCAATATGCACTCATGAGTACGATCATATCATCACATAAAATAATGAAAACTCCGTGTCAAGGTGGTGTTATAACCGTATCAAACAACACACTACAATACTATGCCAGGGTTCAGAATGCTTGCCTTCAAGAGTGTGTAAATGGGGTGCATTTTTTGAAAGTTTCCTCCTTCAAAATCCTATATACGAAAATTTGAATTAACACATAGTTTCAAAACAGTACAAAAAAGTTGTTTGGAAATTTTTCAAATAAACATGAAAAAATTTGAGAAATAACAGAAAAGGAATCAAATCAATTGGACTTATATTTAAAAAGTTACAACTAGTCAAAGTTTAGTCAAAATCTGTTTTTAATAAAAATCAGAAAAAGAAAACGTTTCAGCAGCACTTACGTTTTTCTCTAGCGAAGGTGTATTTCGTGGAATACGCTTCCACTTAAAACATGTTTTGGCGGGCTGGGTCACAGACAGTGGGTCCCTTGGGCCCACTGGTCAGGTTTGACCAGTCGCTTGCGCCTCCTTCCTCCTCTGTCCGAGCGGAGGCGGAGCTCCGGCGATCAACGCCGGCAATTGGTCGCTCCTCGCGGGGCTTCGACGGCGGGAACATGTTCACTACACTAGGGCGATCCTCCCGATGGTCGAGAAGGTCGCGGGGACGAGAGGAGTCGCCGGCGGCGAGCTCTGGGGCAGACGGTGGCTTCGGGAGGATTGGGGGCTCGAGCTACGGTGGTTCCCGATCGGGTTTGAGTGGTGGGGTGACTCCGCAAGGTCGAGGGGAAAAGGATGGTGGCACTGGATGGGCTGGGGAGGCTCTGCTTGCGATGAATGGGAACAGAGGGTGGCGGCGGCCGAGCTGACCGGAGATGGGGAAGACGGCCTCCCTCCATCGATTGCTGGCTATGGGAGCACTAGGGGGATGGTATGAGGTCGCCTGAGGGTCGGGCCGAGCTCGGGGCTCCTTTTATAGGCGGTCGAGGTCGGTCCCCGCGGCGGTAGAGGATAGGAACGGTGAACCGCCGTTCTGTAGCCTGGGGGCGCGTGGTGATGGCTGGCGGGGTCTGGCAGGGCGAGGGGATGAGCTCGAGCTGTTCGGGGGCGAGCCGGCGCGCAGCTATGGCTCGTGCGGCGCCGTCCATGGCAGGAGCCTGCTGCGGCCATGGTGGCTTGCGGTGGTGGTGCTGTGGAGTGTCAGGAGGTGGCCAGGGCGATTCTGATGAGTGGACGAGGACGAGCGTGGCTCTGTGGGCGAGCAAGGGCCAGGGCGCGGGGGAAACGAACGCGGCGGCTCGATGCGCGCGTGTGCAAAACGTGCGCTCTGGACGTGCCCAGAGCACGCACGCCAGGCGTTCGACAAAATGCCAACGCGTTCTAGGCCTCTATGATGCCTCTGCAACTATATAGGACTAGGCTAACGTGCGCTCTGGACGTGCCCAGAGCACGCACGCCAGGCGTTCGACAAAATGCCAACGCGTTCTAGGCCTCTCTGATGCCTCTGCAACTAAGCAGCTCGAGCAGTATTTGTGTTTTTTAGGCGTGAGCACTGCAGATTTTTCTTGGCGATGTTTTCGTTGTTGTTCAGAGGAGAGCAGGGTATTAACTGGGCGGGCAGTGGCCCGTCTAGCCCAGGACAGATATCCAGCCCAGATATTAATTTTTTTCAAGATGAAAATGGCTAGCCTAGCTATACGGGTTTTTTGAGGAATACCCAGGCAAGGTCAACTTATTATTCTCCGCCTTGCTGGGCTGCAAATCTTTCCTAGGAGGGATGCATTAGGATTAAAAGGAAATAATGGGCTTTAAAATTAATGAATGGGATGTAATTATAAAAAGTGGGCAGTAACTATAAGAAAATGCACCAAGCATGAAATTAGTTTATAAAATATTATTTATGGATTTTGAAAATCTTAATTTTTAGTTGTTGCACGGGCAATGTTTCGTTATATTTTTACGTAATATAAATTTATATTTAATCTGACTAGAAATTTCGGGATAAAAATATTTTGAATCCCATCAAAATGTGGAAAATTTTATTGAATTATGTCTTGAATGGTAGGTTGAAATTATTAATCGTTGTCCTACCTAGAAAATGGGTTGTACTTTTAACAAACTGTAAAATGAGCCCAGTTTATTTTTTCTGAAGAATACTCAATTCAGGCCTATTTATTTTTCAACGCCCTGATGGGCTACAACTCTTTCAAGACGCCTGCAAATCTTGAAAGTAATATGAAATTGGTTGTAAATATAAAAACAGATGACAAATTGGTAATTACTTTATAATTTCTGAATATTTTCACATTTTCAGATTCCTATTTCACTGGGCATTAACCTAATTTAAATATATCTTCAAAGTACTTTAAATCTGGCTCGACATTTCGTTATTAAAAATAGTTTGAAACCCACAGAAATATATGAAATTGGCCCTGGCCAACCTAAAAAAATGGACTGCAATAAATTGCATAAGAAGTCGCAATGAGCTATATATAAATTATTATTAAAAAGAGGGAATGGTCTGACTTATGGGCCTATTAAGTTAACGCGTATGCAAGATTTTTTAGTTATTATATACGTCAACAAACGATTCTAGCAGACGTAACCGTTGGATGTCAATCCAACGGCCGTCGTGTTTCTTCAATCTCTGATCTTTTTGCTCCAGCCGCCAAATCCAGCGCCGGCGGGACCGCCTGCTCCTGCCTTCCGTACAGGCCTCACCGCCCCCTACTACTACCACCGCTGGCCAGGGCATCCCTCTACTCACCCACACCCCCTATTATTCTGCACCGACGGCAGCCTCACACCGCAGCCGAACCAGTGAACCCTCGTACTCCTCTCCGCGTGGGCATCCACTGCCGCATCTTCCCCGGCTCCGCGTCGTCCCCTTCCTAGGCCTCGCCATCGTCCACCGCCCTGGCGCTCTCGGTGCGGCCTGGTCAACATGGTCAAGGAACGACTTCCATCAGAAGAGTACTGTCATGGAGAGGCTGACAGCTGGGTCCACGGCAGCCGCAAGGAAGTACCTCCTTATTACGCAAAAAATAATTATTCCTCCACCTGATAGCAGAGACCCACCGGACGGGCCATCGTATTTGGCAAAAAAATGTTTCCCCCCTGACTATTGGGACCCACCGGACAGGCCACCGTATTTCGCGAAAAAAACGTTCCCCCCGCTGTCATCTCAGACCCACCGGAAGTGCCTCCTTATTACGCAAAAAAAAATTAATACTCCCCCTGCTAGCTGGGACCCAGTATAGTGGGAGGCTGACTTGTGGGCCTACTAAATTGACGGGGACGAAGGGCTTTGTCAACTTAGTCAATATGTACGATTCTAGCTCCATTGACTGTACGATGTCCATCCAACGGCCGTAGTGCTTCTTCAACCTCTGGTCTTCTTGCTCCAGCCGCCCAAACCAGCGCCAGTCGTGCCTCGTGCTCCTACGTCCCGTGGTCGGCTGCGATGCGGTGGAGGCCTCCCTGCCCCCTACTACTCCCACCGCTGGCCAGGCCATCCCTCTGCTCACCCACACCCCATGTTATTCTGCGGTGACGGCAGCCTCACGCCGCAGCCGAACCAGTGAACCCTCGTACTCCTCTCCGCGTGGGCATCCACTGCCGCGTCTTCCCCGGCTCTATGTCGTCCCCTTCCTAGGCCTCGCCATCGTCCATCACCCTGGTGCTCTCGGCGTGGCGTGGTTAACGTGGTCAAGGAACGACTTCCATCGGAAGAGTACTGTCGTGGAGAGGCTGATAGCTGGGTCCACGGCAGCCGCAAGGAAGTGCCTCCTTATTACGGGGAAAATAATTATTCCTCCACCTGACAGCAGGGACCCACCGGACGAGCCATCGTATTTGGAGAAAAAAACGTTCCCCCCTGACTGTTGGGACCCACTGGACGGGCCACCGTATTTCGCGAAAAAACGTTCCCCCCGCTGTCAGCTCGGACCCACCGGAAGTGCCTCCTTATTACGCACAAAAAATGAATACTCCCCCTGCCAGTTGGGACCCAGTATAGTGGGAGGCTGACTTGTCGGCCTAATAAGTTGACGCGGACGGAGGGCTTTGTCAACTTAGTCAATATGCACGATTCTAGCTCCATTGACCATACGATGTCCATCCAACGGCCGTAGTGCTTCTTCAACCTCTGGTCTTCTTGCTCCAGCCGCCAAACCAGCGCCGATCGTGCCTCGTGCTCCTGCCTCCCGTGGCCGGCTGCGATGCCACGGAGGCCTCCCCGCCCCCTACTACTCCCACTACTGGCTAGGCCATCCCTCTACTCACCCACACCCCCTGTTATTCTGCGGCGACGATAGCCTCACACCGCAGCCGAACCATTGAACCATCATACTCCTCTCTGCGTGGGCATCCACTGTCGCGTCTTCCACGGCTCCACGTCGTCCCCTTCCTAGGCCTCGTCGTCGTCCACCGCCCCGGTGCTCTCGGCGCGGCCTGGTCAACATGGTCAAGGAACGACTTAATCGGAAGAGTACTGTCATGGAGAGTGTCAGGGATATTACTAGCAGGTGTAAACCGGTTAGAGTAAACCGGATTATGATAATATAGTTGTATAATTGTAAGCTCAGTAGAGCTTACGGCCCATGAAGGCTTAAATCCCATATGTAAAGTTCACGGTTTATAAACCGTCCTACTATGTAACTTGAGACACAAGGAAGAAAGAGCAGAGACCGAGGCGGACACAAATATGAGCCGGCCTTAGAACTCTGTAAACCGGACCGGGCGTCGCCTCTATATAAAGGGACGACCCGGCGACGGTTCAAGGAGATGAAACAACCCGTCGAGACACAGGCAAGCAACCCGCTCCCTGTTCATCGACGCCCAAGCAATACCAAACCAAACTAGACGTAGGCTTTTACCTTCCTCGAAGGGGCCGAACTAGTATAAACCCTCTGTGTCCTTTGTGTGCTTTTAACCCCTTCAAGCTAACCCGTGCGATGGTTCCATCACTAAGTCTGTTAAACCGGACATCTGCCGTGCTAATTCCACGACAGTTGGCGCCCACCGTAGGGCCTCCGCACGATGGTTTCGAGTTCTTGAAGGGCAGCTTTGAAGGGCTCAGGGGCTACGCGGTCGGCCGGATGACCAAGAGTCGCCGCGGCCGGATCTACATCGACGACGCAGGCTGGGGCCCGGAGGCCGATTCAATCGAATACGGGTACCGGGTTCCCTTCAGCGGCATCCATGTCTTCATCGGCAAGATTGGTGAACCGGGACCTGAGCCGGACGTCTTCCCCAACATCATCGAGCCGGCTCAGCGTGCGAGATCGGCCCGGATTCAACCTGCCATGAAGCGCGTCTTCGTCGGAGCAATTCACGGAGTCCAAGCCGAGGACGGATCAGATTTGGGTGGCAAGACAGTTATCTATTCCGGCGATGAATCCTCATCCGGAGAGACTGAATCCTTGTATCTGTTGCGGGACGGCCGATCTGAGGGTGTGTCCGACGGAGACAGTATTCCGGACCCCTTTGATCTGCCAAACCGGGTGGCTGTCTTTATGGCCGGATCACAACCTACGCCGCAGTCCACAGTGAACGGGGCGACCACAACAGAAGTTGGTGTAGGGGGGAGCGGCCAGGCCCTCTCGCCCTCTGACGCTCTATCCGCCTTGGTCGAGGAGTTCACAACCCGGGCAGTAGCAGAGGTGGCTCCAGCAGACAAGGCGCAACACGATGCAGAACTCCTTCAGCTGAGGGGCCGGATCGAGCAAGCAAGAGAGGATCTGAAGGCAGAGAAAGCTATGATAGCAACAAGGCAGGCAGAGCTGGATTCTCAGGCCTTCCTGCTCAGGATGGATCAGGCCTCTGCGCAGGGACTAAGAAGTCGGAGGTATCAGTCTCGTCTACCACCGGTTTATGAGGCGATGAATCTCTTCGGGACGCCAGGAGCGGGAGCTAGCAATGATCCGGGGGTAAACCGGAGGACAGCTCCAGTGAGGGGTGAGCCGGTTCAACAACCCACTGCGGAGCAAGATCGACGGATTATATCCATGCCTCACGTCCCCACTCCTCCGGGTCATTACTCCAACCCTTTGGATAACATTGTTGCTGCCGCTTCACGCCTGGCCGCTTTTCCCATTGAGGGGACATCCCCCGTGGCTATGGAGGCACGCAGGGTCAAGGATCTGCTTAACACGGCGTTGACACAGTAGCAAGCGTATTCCTATAGCAGGGAGAGGCTTCATTCAACACCCCGCCACAGCCGGAGTTATACTAGGCATTGGGATGAACCGGAGGTGTCCAGTAGTGAACGGAGGCGACACCGTCACAAACAGGATAATCCGGCGGGCGCAGAGGCGCAAGCTCAGGAGACAGCAAACCGGGTTAGATCTGCGGCCCGCGAGGAGATCCGCCAAATGACGCTGGTTCACACAACCACAGCAGAAACAGGGGTCACGCCGAGTTCCTTTGGGGTGCAGTGTCTTGTCCCCGTTCTACGGAGCGTGAAGTTACCCAAGGATTTCAAGGGTTCACGTAAAGTGCCTAATTACACAGCAGACTTGGCTCCAGAGGCTTGGGTTGAGAGTTACGAGATGGCTATGGAGATGCTGGACGTGGATGAAGCGGCTTGCGCGAAGTACTTTACCATGATGCTTGAGAGTACAGCCCAGACCTGGTTAAAGGGCTTACCACCTAATTCCATCGGATCATGGGGAGAGTTACGCCGCCAGTTTATCAAAAATTTCAAGGACACGTGCAAGCAGCCGATGTCAGTGGTGGACCTAGCGGCATGTATACAAGGAGACCAGGAGCCCACGAGTGCATGGGTCCGGCGAGTGTCAGAAATCTTGCACTCTTCGAACGGTATCAATCCCAGTATGGCGATAGTGACACTGGAAAACAATTGCCGGTTTGAGTCTCTAAAGTTGAAACTGGGACGGCTCAAACGGGATTGTAATGACATGGGAACTCTCATGAGTGCGTTGGTAAAGTATGGGGACTCCGACAACACCAAGTACCCAGAAGCGGATGGAGATAAATCTGGAAAGGCAAATAAACCCGGTAAACCGGCGGAGGCTAATCCGGTCGGAACAAGCTTCTTAGGCAAGCGAAAGGCAGAGGGTGGTTCTGACTTCGTGGCCAACACCCAAGTCCAAGGGAGTTTTCAATGCAACAAGGGTAAACCGCCCCCACAAACCGGCGGGGGGGTTGTTACTTGGGAGCAAGAGTTGAATGAGCCTTGCCCGAAACACGGATCAAAGGAACATCCAGCTAAACATACCTGGGGAGAATGCAAGGCCATGATGGAGGCCATGAACCGGGTTAGATCTAACAACATGCCACCAGGCGGCGGATCAGGCCCCGGGTTTTATGGTCCGGGTCATCAGGGGAACGGCTCCGGATCAGGATATCGTGGCAACAACAATGGTTACAATAACCAAGGCAACCATCAGTATGGTCAGGGCGGTTACAGTAACCAAGGAAACCATCAGTATGGTCAGGGCGGTTACAATAACCAAGGCAACCAACAATATGGTCAGGGCGGTCACAATAACCAAAACAACCAACAGCAAGGCCAAGGTAATAGCAACAATCAAGGCAATCAGCAGCGTCAACAGCAGCCGCAATCCGGATATCAGAGTAATCCAAAGGAGCTGAGCACTAGACAGTATCATGTGTTCACTACGAGTTTGTGCAAACGGGATCAAAAAATCTTGAAGCGGGCGGTCCATGCGGTTGAACCGGCGACACCGCGATTCCTGCGTTGGTCGGAGCAACCTATTGTGTGGAGCAGAGAGGATCACCCGCCGCGAGTTGATAATCCGGGCCAATTGGCCTTAGTGGTAGCACCACAGGTGGGGGGCTACAAATTCACCAAAGTTCTCATGGATGGCGGCAGCAGCATCAATATATTGTACTATGAGACTTTCTATCGCATGGGGCTGACAGATAAGAAGCTAAGGCAGTCAAACACGGTGTTTCATGGAGTAGTGTCAGGTAAATCAGCTTACCCGGTTGGGAAAATTGACCTAGAAGTTACCTTTGGAGATGAACAGGATTCCAGGTCGGAGATGATAACCTTTGAAGTTGTCAAGATCCGGAGCCCGTATCATGCCTTGTTTGGATGACCGGTTTACGCCAAGTTTATGGCTAGGCCGTGCTATGTTTATCTACAGCTCAAAATGCCGGGTCACAAAGGAACCATCACGGTTCATGGGAGTCGCAAGATTGCGTTGGAGTGCGAAGAAGGAGACGCTGCCTATGCGAAGGCAGTATGTGCTACGGAGGAGTTGAAGTTTTACAAAGACAATGTTGATCCGACAGATATGTCCCCGTTGAAGAAGCCAACTACAGAGCATGATCCGGCGTTGAAATTCAAGTCTGCAGAGGAAACCAAGCAAGTTGACTTTGTGCCAGGTGATTCATCCAAGCAGTTCACTATCAGCGCTAACCTTGATCCTAAATAGGAAAGCACGCTCATCGAGTTCATCCGTGAGAATCGGGATATCTTTGCATGGAAACCTTCTGACATGCCAGGTATACCGAGGGAACTCGCTGAGCACAGTCTTAATATTGATCTGAAGTTTAAACTAGTCAAGCAATATCTGCGTCGCTTCAACAAAGAAAGGCGCAAGGCTATAGGAGAAGAAGTGGCCAGACTTTTGGCTGCAGGGTTCATAGTTAAAGTTTTTCATCCGGAGTGGTTGGCTAATCCGGTGCTAGTGTTAAAGAAAAATGGAAAGTGGAGGATGTGTGTGGATTACATAGACCTAAACAAAGCTTGTCCAACCGATCCTTTTGCTCTCCCCCGTATTGATCAGATCATTGATGCTACGGCAGGATGTGAGCGGCTAAGTTTTTTGGATGCATATTCAGGATATCATCAGATCAAGATGGCAGTTAAGGACCAGGAGAAGACAGCCTTCATAACTCCTTTTGGTGCTTTTTGCTATGTGTCTATGCCTTTTGGGCTCAAGAGTGCCCAAGCGACTTACCAGCATTGCGTACAGAATTGTCTTAAGGGGCAGATAGGGAGAAATGTTCATGCTTATGTGGATGATATTGTGGTGAAATCAAGGAAGGAGGAGACGCTGATAGAGGACCTCAAGGAGACCTTTGACAACCTTTGAGCCTATAAAATGATGCTTAATCCGGAGAAGTGTGCTTTCGGTGTTCCGGCGGGCAAACTCCTTGGTTTCTTGGTGTCAAACAGAGTAATAGAAGCCAATCCGGAGAAGATCAAGGCAATCACGTCGTTGACTAAACCGGCTTGTATCAATGATGTTCAGCGTATCGCTGGCCGGATCACAGCGTTGAGCCGATTCATCAGCCGTCTGGGAGAGAAGGCAATTTCGCTTTATCAGATGCTGAAAAAGACAGACCGGTTTATATGGAGTGATGAGGCAAACGCTGTGTTTGAGGATTTGAAGCGGCAACTGGCAGAGCCGCCGGTCCTTGCTGCCCCTGTTGATAATGAGCCATTGCTGTTATACATCGCCGCCAATGCACGGGCAGTCAGCGTGGCGATTGTGGTTGAGCGCAAGGAAGCAGGAAAGGAATATCCGGTTCAACGTCCAGTCTATTATGTCAGTGAAGTTCTCATTGAATCCAAACAAAGGAACCCGCATTGGCAGAAGCTGGTATATGGCGTGTTTATGGCAAACCGGAAGTTGAAGCATTATTTCCAAGGCCACCCAATAACTGTTGTCAGTTCAGCACCATTGGGGGATATAATCCAGAACAGGGAAGCTACTGGCAGAGTGGCGAAGTGGGCCATTGAGCTTAGCCCACACGGATTGAAGTATGTGCCACGCACCGCTATCAAATCCCAAGCATTGGTGGATTTCATCAATGATTGGACAGAACTGCAAGCACAAGAGGAGATGCCGGATCTTACATACTGGACGATTCACTTTGACGGTTCAAAGCAATTAGAAGGCTCGGGGGCTGGAGTGGTGTTAACTTCCCCGCGAGGAGACTAGTTTTGTTATGTCCTCCATCTAATGTTTCCTTGTACTAACAACGCAGCAGAATATGAGGCATTGCTTCATGGCCTGCGGATGGCTAAGGAGATGAATTTGAGCCGGGTCAAGTGTTTTGGTGATTCAGATTTAGTGGCACAACAAGTATCCGGCAAGTGGGATTCAAGAGACCCCCTCATGGCAGCTTACAGACGAGAAGTTGAAGCAGTCGCGGGATATTTCAAGGATATCAGGTGGATCACATAGACCGGCGAAAAAATGAAGCGGCCGATGCTCTAAGCCGGCTGGGTTCTCAACGTAAACCGATGCCACCAAATACTTTTTTGGATGAGCTACACAGTCCATCAGTTCAGGTCCCGTCGGAGGAGGATTTGGCTGTTCCTGATCCGGAGGCACAGTTGGTTGCGGCACTTCATGTTATTCCTGATTGGACGCTCCCGTACTTGGCATATCTAAGCCGTGGAGAGTTGCCAGGTGATGAGATTGAAGCAAGACAGATAATCCGGCGCTCCAAATCCATGACAATCGTAAACGGAGAACTTCACCACCGCAGTGTTTCTGGAGCATTTCAGCGGTGTGTGTCGTCTGAGGAAGGTTGTGATATCCTTCGTGAGATCCATGAAGGGGATTGTGGTCATCATGCCAGTTCAAAATCCTTGGTGGCCAAAGCTTTTCGACATGGGTTCTATTGGCTGACAGCCCATGCTGATGTGGAGGATCTAGTCCGGAGGTGCGATGCTTGTCAAAAAAATTCACGACGTGCTCTTGTTCCGGCACAGGAGCTCCGGATGATACCGATTACTTGGCCGTTTGCGACTTGGGGGCTCGATATGGTTGGGCCTTTCAAACGATCCCATGATCAAAAAACTCATCTGCTGGTTGTTGTGGATAAGTTTACCAAGTGGATTGAGACAGAGCCTGTGAGCAAGTGTGATGCGGCAACAGCGGTTAAATTCATCAAAAAGGTAATTTTCCGGTTTGGCTTTCCACACAGCATCATCACAGACAATGGCACCAATTTATCTAAAGGAGAGATGGAAGAGTTTTGTCAACGAGAGCATATTCGTCTAGATGTATCTTCTGTAGCTCACCCTCAATCCAATGGTCAAGCTGAAAGAGCAAATCAGGAGATTTTGCGAGGTATCAAGCCCCGGCTTATGACTCCCCTGCAAAGAACACCAGGGTGATGGGTTGAGGAGTTACCTTCTGTCCTCTGGAGCATCAATACTACGCCGAACCGGTCCACATGTTATACACCTTTCTTCATGGTGTATGGTGCTGAAGCGGTCCTTCCAAGTGATATCCGTCATGATTCACCATGGGTGACGGCTTATGTTGAAGCGGCCAATGAGCGGGCAAGACAAGACAGCTTGGACCAGCTAGATGAAGAGCGTGACATAGCAGCAGCACGATCCGCGATTTATCAACAGGACTTGCGCAGATATCACAGCCGCCGGATCAAGACCAGGACGTTCCAGGAGGGAGATTTGGTACTCCGGCTCATCCAAGACAAAACAGACATGCACAAACTATCCCCGCCTTGGGAAGGGCCCTTCGTGGTCAGCAAGAATCTACACAACGGTTCATATTACCTAGTGGACGTTCGAGAACACAAGGACTCACGGACATCAGAGGAAGAGACAAAGAGGCCATGGAACATCGCCCTCTTGCGGCCCTACTATACCTGAGCCATGAGCTCTACTGTATCCTATGTATATATTATGATTAATGAATAAACCGGCACCCTCGATAAACCGGGGGATCAGCCTTTTTTCCAATATAAATATCTTATGGTGATATCCATCTAAAGTTTATTTCTCTTACTATATATCATTTTCATTAAGAAAATAAGATGTTTTGATCAGTCTATCTGGTTATGCAGGACAACTCCCATATAGGTACTCTGCCTCTATAATCACTAAAGGGCTTCCTGTTCAAACATAGGTCGTATTCGAACCAAAGAGAACATAGCCATTCCTGTTCAAACATAGGTCGTATTCGAACCAAAGAGTGTTGGGGAACGTAGTATTTTAAAACTTTCCTACGATCATGCAAGATATATCTACCAGATGCATAGCAACGAGCGGGAAGAGTGTGTCTACGTACCCTCGTAGACCAG
This sequence comes from Secale cereale, assembly GCA_902687465.1. Taxonomy (NCBI): domain Eukaryota; kingdom Viridiplantae; phylum Streptophyta; class Magnoliopsida; order Poales; family Poaceae; genus Secale; species Secale cereale. The sequence goes on from LR738709.1 coordinate 418,880,089, forward strand.
AAGCGGAAGCGTCAAGTGACGCGGTTGAAGTAGCCGAACTTCTTCGCGATCCAACCGATCAAGCACCGAACGTACGGCACCTCCGCGTTCAGCACACGTTCAGCTTGATGACGTCCCACGAGCTCTTGATCCAGTTGAGCTTCACGGGAGAGTTTCGTCAGCACGATGGCGTGGTGACGGATATGATGTATCTACCGGCGCAGGGCTTCGCCTAAGCACTGCGACTGTATGACCGAGGTGTGTTTCTGTGGAGGGGGGGCACCGCACACGGCTAGAAAAATTCAATTTGTGTGTCTTTGGGTGCCCCCTTGCCCCCGTATATAAAGGAGCAAGGGGGGAGACCGGCCGGCCCTCCTATGGTGCGGCTAGGGCTGCAATCCTACTAGGAATAGAATTGCAATCCTATTCCTAGTAGGAACTACCAAAGAAGGAAGAAGGGGGAAGGAAAGAGAGGGAGAGGGAGAGGGAAAGAGGGGCCGCGCCCCCCTCCCCTTGTCTTATTCAGACTCCTCCTAGGGAGGGGGCGCGCCACCTCCTGGCTGCTGCCCTCTCTCTCCCCTATGGCCCACCAGGGCCCACCGTTCCCCCGGGGGGTTCCGGTAACCCCCCCGGCACTCCGGTAAATTCCGAAACTTTCCAGGACACTTCCGGTGTCCGAATATAGTCGTCCAATATATCAATCTTTATGTCTCGGACATTCCGAGACTCCTCTTCATGTCCGTGATCTCATCCGGGACTCCGAACTACCTTCGGTACATCAAAACTCATAAACTCATAATACCGATCGTCATCAAACGTTAAGCATGCGGACCCTACGGGTTCGAGAACTATGTAGACATGACCGAGACTCATCTCCGGTCAATAACCAATAGCGGAACCTGGATGCTCATATTGGCTCCTACATATTCTACGAAGATCTTTATCGGTCAAACCGCATAACAACATACGTTGTTCCTTTTGTCATCGGTATGTTACTTGCCTGAGATTCGATCGTCGGTATCTCTATACCTAGTTCAATCTCGTTACCGGCAAGTCTCTTTACTCGTTCCGTAATACATCATCTCGTGACTAACTCATTAGTCTTTTGCTTGCAAGGCTTATTACGATGTGCATTACCGAGAGGGCCCAGAGATACCTCTCCGACACTCGGAGTGACAAATCCTAATCTTGATCTATGCCAACACCACGAATACTTTTGGAGACACCTGTAGAGCATCTTTATAATCACCCAGTTACGTTGTGACTTTTGATAGCACACAAGGTGTTCCTACGGTATTCGGGAGTTGCATAATCTCATAGTCATAGGAACATGTATAAGTCATGAAGAAAGCAATAGCAGTAAAACTAAATGATCATAGTGCTATGCTAACGGATGGGTCTAGTCCATCACATCATTCTCCTAATGATGTGATCTCGTTGATCAAATGACAACTCATGTCTATGGCTAGGAAACATGGCCATCTTTGATCAATGAGCTAGTCTAGTAGAGGCATACTAGGGACATACTATTTTGTCTATGTATTCACACATGTATCAAGTTTCCGGTTAATACAATTCTAGCATGAATAAAAGACATTTATCATGATATAAGGAAATACAAATAACATCTTTATTATTGCCTCTAGGGCATATTTCCTTCAGTCTCCCACTTGAACTAGAGTCAATAATCGAGATTACAAAGTGATGATCCTCACACCCATAGAGTCCTGGTGCTGATCATGTTTTGCCCGTGGAAGAGGCTTAGTCAACGGGTCTGCAACATTCAGATCCGTATGTATTTTGCAAATCTCTATGTTTCCCTCCTTGACAAGATCGCGGATGGAATTGAAGCGTCTTTTGATGTGCTTTGTTCTCTTGTGAAACCTGGATTCCTTCGCCAAGGTTATTGCTCCAGTGTTGTCACAAAAGATTGTCATTGGACCCGATGCACTAGCTATTACACCTAGATCGGATATGAACTCCTTCATCCAGACTCCTTCATTTGCTACTTCCGAAGCAGCTATGTATTCCGCTTCACATGTAGATCCCGCCACGAAGCTCTGCTTGGAACTGCACCAACTGACAGCTCCACCGTTCAATAAAAATACATATCCGGTTTGTGACTTAGAGTCATCCGGATCAGTGTCAAAGCTAGAATCGACGTAACCGTTTACGACGAGCTCTTTGTCACCTCCATATACGAGAAACATATCATTTGTCCTTTTCAGGTACTTCAGGATGTTCTTGACCGCTGTCCAGTGATCCACTCCTGGATTACTTTGGTACCTCCCTGCTAGACTTATAGCAAGGCACACATCAGGTCTGGTACACAGCATTGCATACATGATAGATCCTATGGCTGAGGCATAGGGAATGACTTTCATTTTCTCTCTATCTTCTAAAGTGGTCGGGCATTGAGTCTTACTCAACTTCATACCTTGTAATATATTCAAGAACCCTTTCTTTGACTGATCCATTTTGAACTTCTTCAAAATCTTATCAAGGTATGTGCTTTCTGAAAGTCCAATTAAGCGTCTTGATCTATCTCTATAGATCTTGATGCCTAATATATAAGCAGCTTCGCCGAGGTCTTTCATTGAAAAACTCTTATTCAAGTATCCTTTTATGTTATCCAGAAATTATATATCATTTCCAATCAACAATATGTCATCCACATATAATATTAGAAATGCTAAAGAGCTCCCACTCACTTTCTTGTAAATACAGGCTTCTCCAAAAGTCTGTATAAAACCATATGCTTTGATCACCTCAAAGCGTATATTCCAACTCCGAGATGCTTGCACCAGTCCATAGATGGATCGCTGGAGCTTGCACACTTTGTTAGCACCTTTTGGATCGACAAAATCTTCTCGTTGCATCATATAAAACTCTTCTTTGAGATATCCATTCAGGAATGCAGTTTTGACATCCATTTGCTAGATTTCATAATCATAAAATGCGGCAATTGCTAACATTATTCGGACAGACTTAAGCATCGCTACTGGTGAGAAAGTCTCATCGTAGTCAACTGCTTGAACTTGTCGAAACCCTTTCGCATCAAGTCGAGCTTTGTAAACAGTAAAATTACCGTCTGCGTCGGTCTTCCTCTTAAAGATCCATTTATTTTCGATGGCCCGCCGATCATCGGGCAAGTCAACCAAAGTCCACACTTTGTTCTCATACATGGATCCCATCTTAGATTTCACGGCCTCAAGCCATTTTGCGGAATCTGGGCTCATCATCGCTTCCTCATAGTTCATAGGTTTATCATGGTCTAGTAACATGATTTCCAGAACTGGGTTGCCGTACCACTCTGGTGCGGAACGTACTCTGGTTGATCTACGACGTTCAACAGTAACTTGATCTGAAGTTTCATGATCATCATCATTAACTTCCTCACTAATTGGTGTAGGAATCACTGGAACAATTTTCTGTGATGTACTACTTTCCAATTCGGGATAAGGTACAATTACCTCATCAAGTTCTACTTTCCTCCCACTCACTTCTTTCGAGAGAAACTCCTTCTCTAGAAAGGATCCATTCTTAGCAACGAATATCTTGCCTTCGGATCTGTGATAGAAGGTGTACCCAACAGTCTCTTTTGGGTATCCTATGAAGACACATTTCTCCGACTTGGGTTCGAGCTTATCAGGTTGAAGTTTTTTCACATAAGCATCGCAGCCCCAAACTTTAAGAAACGACAACTTTGGTTTCTTGCCAAACCATAGTTCATAAGGTGTCGTATCAACGGATTTAGATGGTGCCCTATTTAACATGAATGCAGCTGTCTCTAAAGCATAACCCCAAAAAGATAGTGGTAAATCGGTAAGAGACATCATAGATCGCACCATATCCAATAAAGTACGGTTACGACGTTCGGACACACCATTACGCTGTGGTGTTCCGGGTGGCGTGAGTTGTGAAACTATTCCACATTGTTTCAAATGAAGACCAAACTCGTAACTCAAATATTCTCCTCCACGATCAGATCGTAGAAACTTTATTTTCTTGTTACGATGATTCTCTACTTCACTGTGAAATTCTTTGAACTTTTCAAATGTTTCAGACTTGTGCTTCATTAAGTAGATATACCCATATCTGCTTAAATCATCCGCCGCGAGCTTCAACACTCATTGGCCCACATACATCAGTATGTATGATTTCCAACAAATCTGTTGCTCACTCCATAGTTCCGGAGAACGGAGTTTTAGTCATCTTGCCCATGAGGCATGGTTCGCAAGCACCAAGTGATTCATAATCAAGTGATTCCAAAAGTCCATCACTATGGAGTTTCTTCATGCGCTTTACACCAATATGACCCAAACGGCAGTGCCACAAATAAGTTGCACTATAATTATTAACCTTGCATCTTTTGGTTTCAATATTATGAATATGTGTATCACTACAATCGAGATCCAATAAGAATAGACCACTCTTCAAGGGTGCATGACCATAAAAGATATTATTCATAAAAATAGAACAACCATTATTCTCTGATTTAAATGAATAACCGTCTCGCAACAAACAAGATCCAGATATAATGTTCATGCTCAACGCTGGCACCAAATAACAATTATTTAGGTCTAAAACTAATCCCGAAGGTAGATGTAGAGGTAGCGTGCCGACGGCGATCACATCGACTTTGGAACCATTTCCCACGCGCATCGTCACCTCGTCCTTAGCCAATCTTCGTTTAATCCGTAGTCCCTGTTTCGAGTTACAAATATTAGCAACCGAACAGGTATCAAATACCTAGGTACTACTACGAGCATTAGTAAGGTACACATCAATAACATGTATATCACATATACCTTTGTTCACCTTGCCATCCTTCTTATCCGCCAAATACTTGGGGCAGTTCCACTTCAAGTGTCCCGTCCCCTTGCACTAAAAGCACTCAGTTTCAGGCTTGGCTCCAGACTTGGGTTTCTTCGTGGGAGTAGCAACTGTCTTGCTATTCTTTTTGAAGTTCCCCTTCTTTCCCTTGCCCTTTTTCTTGAAACTAGTGGTCTTGTTAACCATCAACACTTGATGCTCCTTTTTGATTTCTACCTCCGCAGCCTTGAGCATAGCGAAGAGCTCGGGAATTGTCTTTTGCATCCCTTGCATGTTTTAGTTCATCACGAAGCCCTTATAGCTTGGTGGCAGTGATTGAAGAACTCTATCAATAACACTATCTTCATCAACTTTGCAACCAAGTTGAGTCATATGATTGTAGTACCCAGACATTCTGAGCAAGTGTTCACTGATAGAACTATTCTCCTCCATCTTGCAGCTATAGAACTTATTGAAAATCTCATATTTCTCAATCCGGGCATTTGCTAGAAATATTAACTTCAACTCCTGGAACATCTCATATGATCCATGACGTTCAAAACGTCGTTGAAGTCCCGGTTCTAAGCCGTAAAGCATGGCACACTGAACTATCATGTAGTCATTAGACCGCGACTGCCAGACGTTCAAAGCATCTACAATAGCGGGAGGGGGCTTGTTACCTAGCGGCGCTTCAAGGACATAATTCTTCTGTGCAGCAATGAGGATAATCCTCAAGTTACGAACCCAGCCCGAGTAATTGCTACCATCATCTTTCAACTTAGCTTTCTCTAGGAATGCATTAAAATTTAAAGGAACAGTAGCACGGGCCATTGATCTACAACAACATAGATATGCAAAAACTATCAGGACTAAGTTCATGATAAATTAAAGTTCAATTTAATCATATTAATTACAGAACTCCCACTTAGATAGACATCCCTCTGGTTATCTAAATGATCACGCGATCCAAATCAACTAAACCATGTCCGATCATCACGTGAGATGGAGTAGTTTTAATGGTGAACATCTTATGTTGATCATATCTACTATATGATTCACGCTCGACCTTTCGGTCTTCAGTGTTCCGAGGCCATATCTGCATATGCTAGGATCGTCAAGTTTAACCCAAGTATTCTGCGTGTGCAAAAACTGGCTTACACCCGTTGTATTTGAACGTAGAGCTTATCACACCCGATCATCACGTGGTGTCTCGGCACGACGAACTTTCACAACGGTGCATACTCAGGGAGAACACTTAGACCTTAAAATTTAGTTTGGGATCATCTTATAATGTTGCCGTCGTTCTAAGCAAAATAAGAAGCATAATAAGATAAACATCACATGCAATCAAAATATGTGACATGATATGGCCATCATCATCTTGTGCTTTTGATCTCCATATCCAAAGCACCATCATGATCACCTTCATCACCGGCGCGACACCTTGACCTCCATTGTAGCATCGTTGTCGTCTCGCCAACTATTGCTTCTACGACTATCGCTACCGCTTAGTGATAAAGTAAATCAATTACATGGCGATTGCATTTCATACAATAAAGCGACAACCATATGGCTCCTGCCAGTTGCCGATAACATTACAAAACATGATCATCTCATACAAAACCGTATAACTCATCATGTCTTGACCATATCACATCACAACATGCCCTGCAAAAACAAGTTAGACGTCCTCTACTTTGTTGTTGCAAGTTTTACGTGGCTGCTACGGGCTTAGCAAGAACCACTCTTACCTACGCATACAAAACCACAACGATGTTTCGTCAAGTATGTGCTGTTTTAACCTTCCCAAGGACCGGGCGTAGCCACACTTGATTCAGCTAAAGTGAGAGAGACAGACACCCGCTAGTCACCTTTAAGCAACGAGTGCTCGTAACGGTGAAACCAGTCTCGCGTAAGCGTACGCGTAATGTCGGTCCTGGCCGTTTTATCTCACAATACCGCCGAAGCAAAGTATGACATGTTGGTAAGCAGTATGACTAGTATCACCCACAACTCATTGTGTTCTACTCGTGCATATCATCTACGCATAGACCTGGCTCATGATGCCACTGTTGGGGAACGTAGTATTTTAAAATTTTCCTATGATCACGCAAGATCTATCTACCAGATGCATAGCAACGAGCGGGAAGAGTGTGTCTACGTACCCTCGTAGACCGGAAGCGGAAGCGTCAAGTGACGCGGTTGATGTAGTCGAACTTCTTCGTGATCCAACCGATCAAGCACCGAACGTACGGCACCTTCGCGTTCAGCACACGTTCAGCTTGATGACGTCCCACGAGCTCTTGATCCAGTTGAGCTTCACGGGAGAGTTTCGTCAGCACGACGGCGTGGTGACGGATATGATGTATCTACCGGCACAGGGCTTCGCCTAAGCACTGCGACGGTATGACCGAGGTGTGTTTCTGTGGAGGGGGGGCACCGCACATGGCTAGAACAATTCAATTTGTGTGTCTTTGGGTGCCCTCTTGCCCCCGTATATAAAGGAGCAAGGGGGGAGGCCGGCCGGCCCTCCTATGGTGCGGCTAGGGCTGCAATCCTACTAGGAATAGGATTGCAATCCTATTCCTAGTAGGAACTACCAAAGAAGGAAGAAGAGGGAAGGAAAGAGAGGGAGAGGGAGAGGGAAAGAGGGGCCGCGCCCCCCTCCCCTTGTCCTATTCGGACTCCTCCTAGGGAGGGGGCGCGCCACCTCCTGGCTGCTGCCCTCTCTCTCCCCTATGGCCCACCAGGGCCCACCATTCCCTCGGAGGGTTCCGGTAACCCCCCCGGCACTCCGGTAAATTCCGACACTTTCCAGAACACTTCCGGTGTCCGAATATAGTCGTCCAATATATCAATCTTTATGTCTCGGACATTCCGAGACTCCTCGTCATATCCGTGATCTCATCCGGGACTCCGAACTACCTTCGGTACATCAAAACTCATAAACTCATAATACCGATCGTCATCAAACGTTAAGCGTGCGGACCCTACGGGTTCGAGAACTATGTAGACATGACCGAGACTCATCTCCGGTCAATAACCAATAGCGGAACCTGGATGCTCATATTGGCTCGTACATATTCTACGAAGATCTTTATCGGTCAAACCGCATAACAACATACGTTGTTCCTTTTGTCATCGGTATGTTACTTGCTCGAGATTCGATCGTCGGTATCTCTATACCTAGTTCAATCTCGTTACCGGCAAGTCTCTTTACTCGTTCCGTAATACATCATCTCGTGACTAACTCATTAGTCTTTTGCTTGCAAGGCTTATTACGATGTGCATTACAGAGAGGGCCCAGAGATACCTCTCCGACACTCGGAGTGACAAATCCTAATCTTGATCTATGCCAACACAACGAGTACTTTCCGAGACACCTGTAGAGCATCTTTATAATCACCCAGTTACGTTGTGACGTTTGATAGCACACAAGGTGTTCCTACGGTATTCGGGAGTTGCATAATCTCATAGTCATAGGAACATGTATAAGTCATGAAGAAAGCAATAGCAGTAAAACTAAACGATCATAGTGCTATGCTAACGGATGGGTCTAGTCCATCACATCATTCTCCTAATTATGTGATCTCGTTGATCAAATGACAACTCATGTCTATGGCTAGGAAACATAGCCATCTTTGATCAATGAGCTAGTCTAGTAGAGGCATACTAGGGACATACTATTTTGTCTATGTATTCACACATGTATCAAGTTTCCGGTTAATACAATTCTAGCATGAATAAAATACATTTATCATGATATAAGGAAATACAAATAACATCTTTATTATTGCCTCTAGGGCATATTTCCTTCAAAGAGAACATAGCAAAGGCCACTAGGGGGCTACGGATTGTATTCGAATCCTAGCTTAGCCCCTTATGGTCCGGTTTATATGATCGTATTCGAATCATAAGCTCCTTGGATCGTATTCGAATCCATTGATTGGCTAAAGGTTTCAAGGCCACTAGGGGGCTACGGATCGTATTCGAATCCTAGCTTAGCCCCTATGGTCCGGTTTATATGATCGTATTCGAATCATAAGCTCCTTGGATCGTATTCGAATCCATTGCTTGGCTAAAATTTCGCAGTCACTAGGGGGCTACGGATCATATTCGAATCCTAGCTTAGCCCCTGGTGATCCGGTTTACTGATCGTATTCGGATCAGAAGTCTCGATTTGGAGCCTGGCAGCTCGCAAAAAGCCTCGACTACATGGTCTTATTTGCAAACCTGTGTTTCTTTGTATTTGTGGTCTCATGTGTTTCTATGGTTGTTTGATCTGGAGTGGGATAACTTCAAAGTTGACTACATATCTTCAAAAATTTGGACACAGAGCTCCAGCATTATTTAAACCGGTAGCTTCTGTGAACCCGGAATTATTATTGGGTTTATCCCAACAGAGCCAAGAGCTCCCTCAGAAAACTGCAAAGTTCACCGGGTTAAGATATCAAGCATACTTAATCCAAGGTATGAAATTCTTTTCGGTATAACGCAGACGTTCATTTGATATATATGAGAACGATTTAATCGATCCGGCGGTAAAACCGCTAGGACATCTTTTTAATGTTGTCTATGCAGATACAGACAATATGAAAGATAAACCATAGCAGGCAAAGAATTTAAATTGGCAGACGCCAAAGCAAAAGTTGGAACATCCGGATCAAAACAGCAATGTTTCGAGCTATCCTATTACAAGGCATCACAAGCCTGAACGGATTAAAGTTTTTTCTCGACAAACAGAATACAGCAGCTATAAAGTTAAATTGTGTGGCTTATGCTTCCTCCTGCTGCGACGGCTGAGGATCGACTCGTTCCGGAGCTTCTTCATCTTCCTGAAGCGGCTGAAAGTCAGGAACGCGCCAATCGATCTTTTATAAAGCACGGAAGTACATCTCTTCAGTAATCATATCAAACGGATCAACATCTGGGGCGAAAGTGTGGGGGCGCACTGGTGGGACTAGATTTTCGGTCTCATAAACCGGTCGATCCACCCGCTCATTCTTTAAATCGTACGCCGGATGATACCTGGTCAAGTCTGATTCAACAGCAAGCTTGCTCGAGAGAGGACGCATCTCCTTAGTCAAAGCATGAAGGTCTTTGCCAGTGAAGGCCGATCCGTCTTCTTTGGTGCTGGGATACCCGTTCAGGGCTTCTTCCGGATCAAAGTCTGGAACCCACGCTTTGGCCCTGGTGAGCGCTACAAGAGAACCGGCTCGGGCAGCAGACATCTTCACCTCTTTCAAGCGTGCAGGCAAGATAGACAACTTCTCCAGAGTACCTTGGATAGTGGTGGGGGCCGGTTTATTAAAAGACATCGCACTTATAATCCTTTGAGCGCCGGAATACAGCTGCTCAACCAGAGTATAAGAGGCCTTGAGTTTCTTCCGGAGATCATCCCCAAGACGGGTGACGCGTCGCCCTGCATATGGATATCACAATTAAGCCGGAACGGATTAAAAGTTGCAGAGATGAAAAGCACATGCAAGTTAAGTATTTACCAAAGACAGCAGAAGTCATAAGTTCTATTGGCCGCTTTAAACCGGTCAGCTCTTCTGTCACCGGATTAAGAGCTTCCTCAGCATCCTTTGCTCTCTTTTCAAGAGCGTTCTTCTGCACCTCCCAGGTTGACTGCTCCGATTCAAAATAATTCTTCAACTGTTCAGCAGTGGTTAAGCTCAGCGCCAGATCTTTTTTGGCCTTGGCAGCAGCAGATTCAGTTTCAGCAAGTCTATTCCAGAGTTCAATTATTTCTTCAGCCCTCTGGTTCAAATCAGCCGGCAAGGGAAATCAAGTGGAATAAGGGACAAAATTCAGACAAGTCTCAAGCACATAACCAAGTTATCCACTTGACACTTGGGGGCTAATGGGCAATTGAAGTATCAAAGAATGACAATTAAAGACAAGTCTCAAGCACACAAACAAGTTGTCTACTTGACACTTGGGGGCTAATGGGCAGTTGAAACATCAAAAGAAAGATTCAGACAAGTCCCAGGCACAAAAACCGAGTTATGCCCCTAGAACTTGGGGGCTAATGTAAGATTATTTGCTCACATTTGAAAGTACCGGTTCACCTTCTAACATAGCTAAACCAGAACTTGGGGGCTACCATGATATAGACAGAAATACAACAAAGTCAAAAGCAAAAGACAAGTAAGATACCTCGTACTTGTCCTTCATCATGTTGACCAAGCCCGCTTCATAGTCCCGACTGGTATGCAGCCGGTTCAAATACCCGGAATAAAGCTCCTGGGCACTCAGCTCGGCGTAACTAGACAAGTCTGTACTCCACTTGCCCTTCTCTTGTTGGAGTTTCTCTGCTTTAGCAGTATGCTTGGCTAAAACAACGGGCTCAGCAGGAGCGGTATAACCTGTACCGATTATTTGAATATCCGGAGAAGAGGCAGTGGCCGGTTGTGGAGTGGCAGTATGAACCGGACTAGCGAGAGCCGGGCTAGTCCGAGGAGGGTTGGCCCGGGCAGGACTTGCCGGTTCATGGACATCTTCAGTGTTGGGATTTTCAGGAGCAGTAGCATAATTATGATCCATGGGAGCAGGATCGTCAAGCTGAACTGCAGGCTCATTTTCCGGAGGAATGACTGTATCCGGATCAGCCGCTGGATCATCAGTGGCAGTCTCAGTAGCCGTTTTGCTGGCCTTTGCTCTTTTGCTAGGCTTAGGCTTGCTGAAAGGAATGGGAAAAGAAATCAGAGTCACAAAAGCAAATACAAAGGTAAACCGGATGAAATAAAGGACTTACCCAGGGACAGTCTTCAGAGTTGGGACCTGTGTGGCAGTGGATTCGCTAGAAGAGGATAAAGGAGTCTCCTGATAATTAGGGTCAGACGGTTTAAGTGGTTTGCGTATAAGTCCAGCCTTGGGATGAAGAAGAGTTGGGGAAAGTAAAACCTCAGAGCGGCGCCTCCGGGCCGGAGTAAGAGATATTCCGGAAGACTCAACTACATGGCCACTATGGCGTGTAGTCCGGCGGGCTTCGTGTTGTTGTTTCTTCAAAAGAAAATTGGGGTCCAGTTGAGCGTAAGGATGAGAAAAAGGGTATTTCTGATATGCCTTACGAATCTTGGGCACCGACGGTTCAGAATCTGAAGAAAGAGTGATTACCTCAGTTTCAGCCGCTTTATCAGTTTCAGCCAAATCCTGTGAAAAGATACTGTTAACATAAATCGGGATAAAGGTGAACAACTCATATCCGGATTAACTCATACCTCGGAATCCGGATCATCTTCTTCAGCATGTGAACCGGAGCCAGCAGCCGCCTTTTTCTTCTTAACAGCATAGGTTTTCCGGCGTGGCAGTTTGCCTGACTTGTCCTGAGGTTTCCTCTTCCAAAAAGGATCATCGGCCTGTATACAAGAAGAAAGATAAATAGAAGATAATTTAAATGGATGGATTAAAAGCAAGCAAAAGAGATTGAAAGCTTACAGCTGGCAATTTATTCTTCTTATAATATGGAGCCAATACGGTTTGGCTACATTCCTCCAAAGGGATGTTGAGCATCTTCTTAGCAGATTCAGTAACTTCCTTCTCAAGAAGCATGATGTTGGTATGGCGCTGAGGATCGTCCGGCTTACCGGTATATTGACACATCAAACCGGAGCGCCGGCTCAGAGGAAGGACACTCCAAGCGAGCCAACAACGAACGAAGTCAACTCCAGTCAATCCGTTTGCCATAAAAGCTTTGAGTTTGGCAAGCTGAGGGGCAAACTGGGGCCGGTCTGAGGAGCTAAGACGCTGTGGCAGCGGATGATCTTCAGGAAGGCGATGTTCGCGATAACCCGGCAGTGGGTTCTCCCCTTCAGGCGAAGTATCTCGGCAATAGAACCAAGATTTGTTCTAATCCTTGGGGTGAGTATGGAGAGCAGCGTGAGGAAAGACCGCGTCTCTTCTCTTTTGAATGCTAACCCCACCCAGTTCTTGATGAGGTCCACCAGTAAACTTAGTTCGTCGGTTCAAATGGAAGAAATCCCGGAACAAGTCGACTGATGGCTCCTCTTGAAGATACACCTCGGAGAAAACTTGGAAATCGCAGATGTTTGATATCGAATTTGGACCTATGTCCTGAGGATGAAGTTGAAAAGCGGCAAGCACGTCCCGGAAAAACTTTGAACCGGGAGGGCTAAATCCCCGGGCCATATGATCAAAGAAAACGATAACTTCTCCTTCTTTGGGAGTAGGGGGGCATTCATCTCCGGGGGCCCGCCATTTTAGAACTGCTCGAGGACCTAGAATTCCAATCGATGCAGCTTTAACCAAGTCCTCTTCTGTAATGATGGAAGGAACCCAGTCGCAAGAAACGAACTGCTTGGCAGACATATTAGCAGAAGGAAAGTGCTGAAAAGGTGAAGTATAAAATCCGGATTATTCAAAGTACAGAGGCATAAACCGGATCACATGTGCAAAATCACAACGACGGTTTAGACAAGGGACTAATGGCATTGACAACCCGAAAGCAAGCGGGAAAGGGGCTGCTACCGGTTTATGACAACAAAAAGAAAGCAGCTAAACCGTCGGGTTCATGGTTGATACGTTGCAGAACCAATGCATGGTTGACTTAACCGGCGAGTATCTTACAGATCTATGAGGATGAAGAAACAGGTTTCTATAAAAATCTAAGGTAAAAAGATCTGAGCAATAAGAAAAAAGGGGAAATTTACGCAGGTTTATCACAGAAGAACTGCGGGGGTCTTCTATAGATCAAATGAATCTAAGGGTGAACTGAGAAATATAGATCTAAGCATAAAGTTATGGAGCAAGAGCAAGTTTTGAAACAAATCTAAGGTTGAAACTACTACGAGCATGGCGTATAGGACGAACAGTCAAAGCTTTGAGGTCTAATGGCGGAAAACAGGGAAGAACCCTAGATTGCGGAGCAGCAGCGAGAGAAGGGAAGTACTTGAGACAGAAAGAAATGACAGGCGGCGAGTTATCTGGTCGCGTTCAGGTTGATGCAGCGGCCGGACTTGCTGGCGACGGCGAGCTCGACGGACGACGGCAGAAGCTCGGCTGCGGAGACAGAGGAAGAAGAAGCAGAAGGGGAAAGAGATGGGCCTCAGCGGTATTTATAGGCCGAGGAGAGACGAAACGGTAAGCGCGGGGTTTGAGGAAGAAAGAGATTGGATAAAGATTCCCTGTCGCCTCGATTCTCGAGATGGCCTTTAAAGCAAAGATAGTAAACAGTTGTGCGCGATAAATGTGGAAGTGATATCATGATCGAATCAAGTGATTTTTAGGGATGACGTCATCGCCGGTTTACAAAAACTGAGAAGATACAAGAAAGAAGGTTATGCAAGATTGAGAAGACTGACATGAACAAGTTCGAATCATTCTGGGGCCTAATGTCAGGGATATTACTAGCAGGTGTAAACCGGTTAGAGTAAACCGGTTTATGATAATATAGTTGTATAATTGTAAGATCAGTAGAGGTTACGACCCATGAAGGCTTAAAGCCCATATGTAAAGTTCATGGTTTATAAACCGGCCTATTATGTAACTTGAGACACAAGGAAGAAAGAGCAGAGACCGAGGCGGACACAAATATGAGCCGGCCTCGGAACTCTGTAAACCGGACTGGGCGTCGCCTCTATATAAAGGGACAACCCGGCGACGGTTCAAGGTCAAGAAACAACCCGTCGAGACACAGGCAAGCAACCCGCTCCCTGTTCATCGACGCCCAAGCAATACCAAACCAAACTAGACGTAGGCTTTTACCTTCCTCGAAGGGGCCGAACTAGTATAAACCCTCTGTGTCCTTTGTGTGCTTTTAACCCCTTCAAGCTAACCCGTGCGATGGTTCCATCACTAAGTCCGTTAAATCGGACATCTGCCGTGCTAATTCCACGACAGAGAGGCTGACAGCTGGGTCCACGGCAGCTGCAAGGAAGTGCCTCCTTATTGCGCGGAAAGTAATTATTCCTCCACCTGACAATAGGGACCCATCGGACGGGCCACCGTATTTGGCGAAAAAACGTTTCCCCCCTGACTGCTGGTACCCATCGGACAGGCCATCGTATTTCACAAAAAAAATGTTCCCCCCGCTGTCAGCTCGGACCCATCGGAAGTGCCTCTTTATTAAGCACAAAAAAATGAATACTCCCCCTACTAGCTGGGACCCAGTATAGTGGGAGGCTGACTTGTGGGCCTACTAAGTTGACGGGGACGGAGGGCTTTGTCAACTTAGTCAATATGCACGATTCTAGCTCCATTGACCATACGATGTCCATCCAACGATCGTACTCCTTCTTCAACCTCTGGTCTTCTTGCGCCAACCGCCCAAACCAGTGCCGGTCGTGCCTCGTGCTCCTGCCTCCCGTGGCTGGCTGCGATGCCACGGAGGCCTCACCGCCCCCTACTACTCCCACCGCTGGCCAGGCCATCCCTCTACTCACCCACACCCCCTGTTATTCTGCGGCGACGGCAGCCTCACACCGCAGCCGAACTAGTGAACCCTCGTACCCTTCCCTGGCTCCGCGTCGTCCCCTTCCTAGGCCTCGTCATCGTCCACTGCATTGGTGCTCTCGGCGCGGCATGGTCAATGTGGTCAACGACCGACTTCCATCGGAAGAGTAATGTACGTGGAGAGGCTGACAGCTGGGTCCACGGCCGCAGCAAGGAAGTGCCTCCTTATTATGCGCAAAATAATTATTCCTCCACCTGACAGCGGGGACCCACCAGACGGGCCATCGTATTTCATGAAAAAACGTTTCCCCCTGACTGCTGGGACCCATCGGCTACATCTTCGCACGCAAGGGAGTGCGTCCGGGCAAATAAAACAATTTGCCCCCCTGACTGCTGGGACCCACCAGCTACATCTTCGCACGCAAGGAAGTGCCTTACAGTCGGGACCCACCTGGTCGAAGCGTACGTAGCGTTGTCATTCTGGTCGCGAACGTGTATGTACATACTGATCGATGTAGAGGCGCGCACATGTCGTAGTAGAGGCGCACACGTAGCATGTACACGTACGTACAGCGGCCAGTGTGCAAGAAAGAAAATACGGCCACGTACGTACATACGGGCAGGGTCTCGAACGCCTACTCGCGCATAGGTACGGCCAGGGCTCGTGTACATGGCTGGGTCGGAACGGAGAAATAGCGTCGTCGTCATGTTCATAGGGAGCCAACCGGCTGGGTCAGAACGGAATGCGTCGTCGTGTTCATCGGGAGGGCTTGGACGGAACAGCCGATGGAAACGAGGCCTGGCGTACCGCAAAACGGAGGAAACGACCTTGTGTTCGACCGCCCACGGTCTAAACGGGATCATGTTCATCGGGAGGGGTCTGGCGTACCGCAAAACGGAGGGAATGGACCTCCTACGGTCGAAACGGGGGTCCTATTGATCGGGAGGGGTGTGGCGTACCGCAAAACAGAGGAAACAGACTTGTCTTGGAGCGCTACGGTCGAAACGGGGGTCCTGTTCATCGGGAGGGGTGTGGCGTACCGCAAAATGGAGGAAACGAACTTGTGTTGGAGCGCTACGGTCGAAACGGGGGTCCTGTTCATCGGGAGGGGTGTGGCGTACCACAAAACGGGACTCCATGGGATATTGTTCATCACCACCGTCCACCCCCTCCAGCCTCCACGGGCTATTGTTTATCCACCGTTGATTGCCTCTAGCCTCCACCTACGACTGTTCAGCCTCCACTACGCGCTACTCCATCGGCTACTGTTCAACCAGCCCTCTCCACGGGCTCCTGTTCAACCACCCCTCCACGGGCTACTGTTCATCCAGCCCTCCACCGTCTACTATTCATCCAGCCCTCCACAGGGTGGTCCTGTTCATGCAACCCTCCACGGGGTCATGTTCATGTAGCCCCAACCGGCTCGATCAAACGGGGTCATGTTCATGCAGAGGCAACACCACGGGGTCCTATTCAGCCACCCCCACGGGGAACTGTTCATCCAAACCCCCCCAACAACGCTCACTGTTCATGCAGAGGCAGCATCAATCGACTTCAGTTAGCAGCTGTAGCGAAGGAATCGCTCGATCGGGTTCAGTTAACAGCCATCGATCGATCGCTCGGGTTCAGTAACGCCTAGCCTGCAGTGCAATCGCTCGGGTTCAGTTAGAGCCCAACGCCTCACTCGGGTTCAGTTAGAGCCCAATTCCTCGCACCCAAGCGCGTGCATGTACGAGAGAAACGCGCATCGTTCGGCCCCGACCACCCACCGTAACTGGGAACACCCCGATATTTTCCTCGCCCTTGCTTCTACCATGGTTTTTTCCATCATGGATGGCCCAAAGAATGTCATGCAGCCGCATCTCCGGCCCGCCCAGGACGAAAAGCCCATTTTCTGTCATGATTTTTTGTCATAGAAGTAGGACCCTGATGGCTTCTCGCCCCTCGTTGGTTACCCCAAGTGGAAGGTTTGAGATGTAGCGTAACGGCAAGTTTCCCTTGGCAAGATACCAAGGATCGAGTCCCGTGAGACTCCGAGGGTCGACAAGAGGTGTCAACAGCTAATGGCGCCAGATACTTAGCGCTTGACAGGACCTGCACACAGATACAAATAACTTTGCTCCCAACGAGTACAGAGAGGTTGTCAATCCCTCCGGCCTTGCTGTTTACAAAGGATCAAACGCAAGAGATAATAATGATACCTATGATTGCAACTAGGAAATAGAAACATGAAGTAAATATAGGGTGTGATCAGTGGTGGTAATATGGACCGGGGTCCCATGATGTTCACTAGTGATGTCTCTCTCCCAAAAGACGATAAAACAGCTAAGCGAGGTAAACAAATTACAGCTGGGCAATTGACAGGATTATGTGCGCAAACCAATGCTAACTATGTTGTAAAGAAAGGTAGAGGCTCAAAAGCATGGGCGGTACGCCAAGGCAAGTAGACCGAAATCCATCTGCATCTACTACTAATCATCCACCTTGAGATATCTATCCAGAACATCTCGCTGGTATTAAGTTGCGAGTCCCACCCAAAGTGTAAACTCAAAGCAACAGACAACTGCATTAAAAGAACTTTGCGTAAAGTAAACAATCCTTGCACCCGCAAGTACAAGCACCGTTGTTTTCCCCCTTGTGGCAACAGCACATCCCCTAGACTCATGTTTCTGTCACTCAAACTAGTCTTCAGGGGGCATGAACCCACAATCAAGCATAACGTTCCCTCTTGGAGTTACTACCTACTACTCGGCCAAAGCAATAAACAGCAACGGAGAACATGCAAGAATTACTCAAGAACATAAATATAAAAGAGGTGAATGAAATATATTACTCACACACAATTTGAACATAATCTCATAATCCATCGGATCCCAGCTAACTCAGCATAGCAATAGCATAAAGATTACATATGTGCCTCGATCATGTAGGGCAGCTCACGAGGTCTAAACCAAGAAGAACAAAGAGGGGAGGAGAACATCACATAGCTACTGGTCATGGACCCATGGTCCAAGGAGGACTGCTCCCGACTCATCCGGGAAGCGTCCATGGTGGTGGATGATACGTCCAAAACGTATCTATAATTTCTGCTTGCTCCATGCCACTTTTGGGTGATATTGCTATGATATTCTTACACTTCCATACACTTTTGATCATATTTGGACTAACTTACTAATCCAGTACACCCCAGTGCCAGTTTCTGTTTTCGGCTGTTTTTGTATTTCAGGTTTTCACGTTTCGAGAACTGCCCAGAAAAATCCAGAAAAAATATATAAAAAATCAGCGTATCGGGAACGACACTGCTTCCGAAGGGGAGCCTGGGGGGCCACAGGGGCCCCAGGCGCCCTGTGGGCGCCCCCCCCCCTGGGCCGCACCGGGGGGGCGCCTCAGCACCCCGAGAGCCCCCCGGTGCCCTACTTTGGCAGATATTTAAACGGTCCCCCGTAACCCTTGAAACAGGACTTCTTTTCGCGATCCCATCTCTGTTCCGCCGCCGCCGCCGCTTCCAAGATCGGGAGCACCAGGAGAACTCTTCCCGGCACCCTGCCGGAGGGGAGGATCACCACCGGGAGCTTCTCCACCACCATGGACGCCTCCCGGATGACTCGTGAGTAGTCTCCCTTGGACCATGAGTCCATGACCAGTAGCTATGTGATGGTCTCCTCCCGTTCTTGTGCTTCACTAATTAGTCCTCGTGAGCTGCCCTACATGATCGAGGCACCTATGTAATCCTTGTGTTGTTGCTATGTTGAGTTTGCTGGGATCCGATGGATTATGAGATTATGTTCAGATTGATCTTGAGTAATATATTTGATTCACCATTTTTATATTTTAGTTCATAAGTAATTCTTGCATGTTCTCCGTTGTTATTTATTGCTTTGGCCGAGTAATAGGTAGTGACTCCAAGAGGGAACGTTATGCTCGATTGTGGGTTCATGCCCCTCGATGACTAGCTTGAGTGACAGAAACATGAGTCTAGGGGATGTGCTGTTGCCACAAGGGGGAAAACAACGGTGCTTGTGCCCGCGGGTGCAAGGATTGTTTACTTTACGCAAAGTTCTTTTAATGTAGTTGTCTGTTGCATTGAGTTTACACTATGGGTGGGACTCGCAACTTAATACCAGCGAGATGTTCTGGATAGATATCTCAAGGTGGATGATTAGTAGTAGATGCAGATGGATTTCGGTCTACTTACTTTGGCGTACCGCCCATGCTTTGAACCTCAACCTTTCTTGCAATGTAGTCAGCATTGGTTTGCGTTCGTGGTCCTGTCAATTGTCCAGCTGTAATTTGTTACCTCGCATAGCTGTTTTATCGTCTTTTGGGAGAGAGACGTCACTAGTGAACATCATGTGACTCCGGTCCATATTACTATCATTGATCACATACACTATTTTACTTTTCGCTATTTTACTTACTATTGCAAAATACTATCTATCACTACTATCATATTGCTTTTAACCCTTTGTGAACTACAAGGCCGGAGAGATTGACAACCTCTCTGTACTCGTTCGGAGCAAAGTTATTTGTATCTGTGTGCAGGTCCACGTTGATTGCTAATTGCGCCGTTAGCAGTTGACACCTACCTGTTGAACCTAGGAGTCTCTGGGGATTCGATCCTTGGCATCTTTGCTAGGGGAAAACACTTCTACTTCCTGCATCTTACACCTTCCACTTGGGGTAATCCAACGAGGGGTTCGAGGCCCATCAAGGAGTATTTTCGGGCGCCGTTGCCGGGGACTCCACTCTTCAGGATAGGGGAGTTGCATGCTATCTTTTACCTTTGCTTTTTAGTCTTGTTAGTTTACCTTTCATATTTGCTTTAGTTCCTTTTATCAAAAATCACAAAAATAGTTATCTTGTTCTTTAGTTATCATTATGTCGGGTCCTTTTGTCTTTGGCGAGGCAGAAGTTCTCACCTTTAAACAAAGAGGTGGGGAAAGTTTGAAAGATGCTTGGTATAGAATTAATGATTCACAAAAAAGAGCCACCAAGAAGCAACCCACTACTATCTTGCTTAGAAATTTTTATGTTGGTATCACTTCTTGGAATAGGTTTATTCTAGATACTGCTATCAATGGGAATTTCCTGGAGGCCCCAGTTTGCGAGTCTCTTAGTATTATTGAAAATCTTGTTGGGAGTCCCCCTGTTGTTAGCATTCGAGAGGACATCACCCTAGCTCACATTATGAAAAAACTTGAAAAAATAGAGCTAGAGATGCCAAGCACTAATAAGATGAATGAGTTGGATCGTAAGATCCAAGGGAATTTGAATAGACTTGATAGCTCCATGCATAAAAAATTTAAAATTTTGGAGACCGTCAAATTCCATGATTCTGACTCTTCTAGGATGGAAAAGATTAAGGAAATATTTGATACCTTAGGAACTACATTCTCCTCGATCAAAACCGAAAAGGTAGAAACCCCGGCAAAGAGGGAGCCTAAGTTCGTTCACGTTCCAAAGGCTCCCCGTTCTAAAAGTAATCCACCTACTGCCAAAGGGGTTGAAACTGTAAAGACTTTGGAAGAAACACCTATCGTTGATGAATTTATAAATGAATCTTCCCTTGACTTTTATCCTTTTGGTCTTCTACCTAGAAGTATCTCTTTGAGGCCTTTATTTGAGAGACCTCTTAAGACTAGTTGTATTATTGAAGAGCTTTTTGATGATCTTGATGATGGTTCAATTGATACAACTTGATCTTTGCATTATGCCTAGCTTAAAGGCATAAAAGAAAGCGCTTTTGGGAGGCAGCCCACATGAATAAAAAAACTGCTTTTGTTGTGTCTTGATGTTGTTTACTGCTGTAGCATCATCATTGTATCTTTGCTTTTCATATTTGTGCCAAGTTTAGCCTCTGATTGCTAGAAAGTTCAAAAGTTGTGAGGTGTTGTCCAGGAAACAGATTCTGTCCTTGGATAGAAAAATTCGTATAAAATCACAGGTCATCTTTTTGCTCTGAATTTTTTCGACAGCGTTCTCTATATAATTCTCTTTCGTGCGTCAGTTCTGATTTTTTTTATTTGAGTTGCAGAAGTATCCCGAACAGGTCAATTACTGCCTGCTGTTCTGTTTTTCACAGATTCTGTCCTGTTTTGCCTTACCTTCACTTTGCAAATTGAGAACTTGTTTTTTCTTTGCAAAAACCTTTTGGCAATCTTGAGAAATAGTAGAACTTCAAGAATATCCTTATTTCCAGCAAGGCATAATTATTTTATTAAGGGTACTAACCTCGCTAATCAGATTATGATGAGTTATGTATGAAGGGAGTTTTCAAGTGTGCGAGGGAAGATGATAAAAAGATTCAGGAGTGTCAAGCGCTCAAGCTTGGGGATGCCCCCGTGCACCCCCAAGAAATATTCAAGGAGACTCAAGCGTCTAAGCTTGGGGATGCCCCCCGTGCATCCCCTTCTCCATCAACATTATCAGTTCGTCTTTCGTTCCGCTATATTTTTATCACTTCATGTGTTATGTGCTATGCTTGGAGCGTATTGCTTTTAGTTTTCTTTTTAGTTTTTTCATAACGAGTCGGAACCCAGCATTCCTTTATGTGGGAGAGAAACATGCTCCACCTCTACCTAGAACATTACATAGAATTTTCATATCTATCTATGTTGTGTGTGTTCTTTATCTTTTAATAGCTACTATCGTGCTCTGCTCTTAGTATTCATGCTTACCTTCTCAAGAGCTTCTATTTAGTTGGTTGCTTGAACTCTCTTTAATTACCATGCTCACCTTATTAAGAGAGTTTGCTTCCGTTGCATGGGTTAATGTGTCTATGATAAAGATGCTACTTTCATGATGGTGCTTAGTAGTTCAAGTTTTCTTATGGTTAATTTCAAATAGCTGGGGGATTCCCAATGTGTTATTGGAGTACCAACTTGGTTTGTTTACCTATGATGTGGTATGGTTTAGTAATATCTTCCTTTGAGAATTTATTTTGATTGACTTGGCGTATGCTCACGCATATTCAAGACTGTAAAGAAAGTCTGTCAAGCCTTGATGATCTTTTGTTTCTGAGTAGCGATATAACTACCATGCCTGATTCAATATTGCTTTGTCGCTCTGCATGATTATGACCGTCATTGCTCTCTTAGTTGGTCGCTCCCAGTCTTTTGCTAACCTACACCTGCACTAAGCAAATTAATCATGCAATACATAGCTCATGGGAAAGTAGCCTAAAAACTATTGTGGTAAAGAATATGTTGCTTATGTATCTTATTTCTTATGAGTTGCTTGCTGAGCGGTAACCATGTTTCTGGGGACGCCATCAACTGTCACACTTTTGTTGAATATCATGTGAGTTGCTATGCATGTTCGTCTTGTCTGAAGTAAGGGTGATTTACCGTGGGTTGAATTAATATGCATATTGTTAGAGAAGAACATTGGACCGCCAACCAAAGCCATGCCTCATGGTGGAAGTTTTAGCTTGGACCTTAATCCTCAATCTCTCATGAGAATATGCTTATGCATTAAAGAGGAGTCCATCATCTATTTTCTATGTTGTCCCGGTATGGATGTCCTCAAGTTGAGATTTATCAAAAATGAGAAATCAAATGCGATCTATCTCCTTGGACCTTTGTACAGGTGGCATAGAGGTACCCCTTTGTGACACTTGGTTAAAACATATGCAATGCAATGATAACCCATGGGGATCCGAGCTAATTAGGACAAGGAGCGAGCACTATTAGTATTCGATGCATGAGGCTTGCAACTTATAAGATGTTTTATACATGACACATATGAAGTACTACTACCGTTGACACAATTGCTTCCATGTTTCAAAATAAAAAGCTCTAGCATTTTAAGCACCAACTACTGAGAGCATGATTGTCATTCTGAGTGTAATGTGCATTGTCCCAAAGTAGCATTGTCTTTTGCATGATTGTGATATCGTTTATTCTGAAATGATTGTATCTAGTCATCACTTAAACCTTGAAGGTGCCTTGCATTTATGTTTTGCATCACTAAAGGGGGCAAGCTAGATATCACTTGATCATAATTGCACATCATGTTCATTGCAAATCTTTTTGATGTTTCAGTTTCATGTTGTAAAACTTTCAGTCATTTGTGATTTTCTCTTGAGACAACTTAAGTACTTTAGAATCATTGTCTCCGTAAGCTTTTGTCATATGACTATGAGAAAGTCTTATATGGTTAATAGCATGTCACCACAGAAATTATTCTTGTTATCATTTACCTACTCAAGGACGAGCAGGAATTAAGCTTGGGGATGTTGATACGTCCAAAACGTATCTATAATTTCTGCTTGCTCCATGCCACTTTTGGGTGATATTGCTATGATATTCATACACTTCGATACACTTTTGATCATATTTGGACTAACTTACTAATCCAGTGCACCCCAGTGCCAGTTTCTGTTTTCAGCTGTTTTTGTATTTCAGGTTTTCACGTTTTGAGAACTGCCCAGCAAAATCCAGAAAAAATATATAAAAAATCAGCGTATCGGGAACGACACTGCTTCCGAAGGGGAGCCTGGGGGGCCACAGGGGCCCCAGGCGCCCTGTGGGCGCCCCCCCCCCTGGGCCGCGTCGGGGGGCGCCTCGGCACCCCGAGAGCCCCCCGGTGCCCTACTTTGGCAGATATTTAAAGGGTCCCCCGTAACCCTTGAAACAAGACTTCTTTTCGTGATCCCATCTCTGTTCTGCCGCCGCCGCCGCTTCCAAGATCGGGAGCACCAGGAGAACTCTTCCCGGCACCCTGCCGGAGGGGAGGATCACCACCGGGAGCTTCTCCACCACCATGGACGCCTCCCGGATGACTCGTGAGTAGTCTCCCTTGGACCATGAGTCCATGACCAGTAGCTATGTGATGTTCTCCTCCCGTTCTTGTGCTTCACTAATTAGTCCTCGTGAGCTGCCCTACATGATCGAGGCACCTATGTAATCCTTGTGTTGTTGCTATGTTGAGTTTGCTGGGATCCGATGGATTATGAGATTATGTTCAGATTGATCTTGAGTAATATATTTGATTCACCTCTTTTATATTTTAGTTCATAAGTAATTCTTGCATGTTCTCCGTTGTTATTTATTGCTTTGGCCGAGTAATAGGTAGTGACTCCAAGAGGGAACGTTATGCTCGATTGTGGGTTCATGCCCCTCGATGACTAGCTTGAGTGACAGAAACATGAGTCTAGGGGATGTGATGTTGCCACAAGGGGGAAAACAACGGTGCTTGTGCCCGCGGGTGCAAGGATTGTTTACTTTACGCAAAGTTCTTTTAATGCAGTTGTCTGTTGCATTGAGTTTACACTATGGGTGGGACTCGCAACTTAATACCAGCGAGATGTTCTGGATAGATATCTCAAGGTGGATGATTAGTAGTAGATGCAGATGGATTTCGGTCTACATACTTTGGCGTACCGCCCATGCTTTGAACCTCAACCTTTCTTGCAATGTAGTCAGCATTGGTTTGCGTTCGTGGTCCTGTCAATTGCCCAGCTGTAATTTGTTACCTCGCATAGCTGTTTTATCATCTTTTGGGAGAGAGACATCACTAGTGAACATCATGTGACTCCGGTCCATATTACTATCATTGATCACATACACTATTTTACTTTTCGCTATTTTACTTACTATTGCAAAATACTATCTATCACTACTATCATATTGCTTTTAACCCTTTGTGAACTACAAGGCCGGAGAGATTGACAACCGCTCTGTACTCGTTCGGAGCAAAGTTATTTGTATCTGTGTGCAGGTCCACGTTGATTGCTAATTGCGCCGTTAGCAGTTGACACCTACCTGTTGAACCTAGGAGTCTCTGGGGATTCGATCCTTGGCATCTTTGCTAGGGGAAAACACTTCTACTTACTGCATCTTACACCTTCCACTTGGGGTAATCCAACGAGGGGTTCGAGGCCCATCAGTGGAGAAGCTCCTGGTGGTGATACTCCCCTTCGGCAGGGTGCCGGGAAGAGTTCTCCTGGTGCTCCCGATCTTGGAAGCGCGGCGGCGGCGGAACAGAGGCTAGATCGTAAAAAAGGGTTCCGTCCTCGAGGGTTTCGGGACGCGAGGACTATATATGCCAAAGGGGGTCACCAGAAGCGGAGAGGGGGGCCCAGGCGCCCCCCCTAGGGCGGCCAGGGGTGGGGCCGCCTGGGCTGGCTGCCTAGGCTGCCCCTGGCTCCCCTCTGGCCCTACTTTGGTTTTTCTTGAAGCTCCCGGTACGCTGATTTTTCCTGTATTTTTCCCGGAATTTTTAGGGCACTTTTAATATGGGGGAAAACTGAAATAGAAAAACAACAGAAAACAGGAACTGGCACTGTGGTGCACTGAGTTAATAGGTTAGTCCAAATATGATCAAAAGTGTATGGAAGTGCATAAATATCATAGCAATATCACACAAAAGAGGCATGGAGCAAGCAGAAATTATATATACGTTTTGGACGTATCAGACCCCACCACATCTATGATGATACCGGGTTTTGTCACAATTATCGTCATAGAAGTGTCATAAGTATGACAGAAAAAGGTTTCGTTCGGCCCAAAATGTCACGGATGTGTCTTTTTTTGTAGTGGATGGTGTTGGTGATGTGATCCGCGTAGGGCTTCGCCTAAGCACTACGACGCTATGACCTGAGGAGCAAACTGTGAAGGGGCACCGCAAACGGCTAAGACATGTCTTGGTTCTTTGGGGTGCCCCCTACCCACGTATATAAAGGAGGAGGAGGAGGAGGCCGACCGGCCCTAGGGGGCGCGCCAAGAGGGGAGTCCTACTAGGACTCCCTAGTCCTAGTAGGATTCCTCTTCAAGGTACAGAGGGAGAAGGAAGGAGAGGGAGAGGGAGAAGGAAAGGGGGGCGCCGCCCCTTCCCCTAGTCCAATTCCGACTGCCATGGGGGGGGGGGCGCGGCCACCCCTTGCGGCCCTCCTCTCTCTCCACTAAAGCCCATGAAGGCCCGTTAGTTCCCCCGGGGGGTTCCGATAACCCTCCGGCACTCCGATAGTTATCCGGTATCTCTCGGAACTCATCCAGTGTCCGAATAACATCGTCCAGTATATCATTATTTATGTATCGACCATTTCGAGACTCCTCGTCATGTACGTGATCTCATCCGGGACTCTGAACAATCTTCGGTCACCAAAAACTCATAACTCATAATACAAATCGTCAACAAACGTTAAGCATGCGGACCCTACGGGTTCGAAAACTATGTAGACATGACTGAGACACATCTCCGGTCAATAACCAATAGCGGAACCTGGATGCTCATATTGGCTCCTACATATTCTACGAATATCTTTATTGGTCAAACCGCATAACAACATACGTTGTTCCCTTTGTCATCGGTATCTTGCTTGCCTGAGATTCGATCATCGGTATCATTATACCTAGTTCAATATCGTTACCGGCAAGTCTCTTTACTCATTCCCTAATGCATCATTTCGTAACTAACTCATTAGTCACATTGCTTGCAAGGCTTATAGTGATGTGCATTACCGAGAGGGCCCAGAGATACCTCTCCGACACTCGGAGTGACAAATCCTATTCTCAATTTATGCCAACTCAACAAACACCTTCGGAGACACCTGTATGGGGTGTTTGGATATGGTGTTTGTGGAGAACCAGTTTTTGTTAAACGTGATATCTGTTATAACCACCTAAAACCTTGTTTGGGTTATCCAATAAAATCGTGGATACGGATAACCTAGTTTGCTATAAACGCAAAAAGTTAGTTTATAGAAAAACGACTAATATACGTTTTTCTATAAACTTGTTTTCTGTATACCACAGCTTCACGTCATCCGATGCCTCGCATGGCGGATTACATCGGCTGGTTCAACTTTGGCGTTTGAATCACCGTTTGCATTATCTGCTTCATCTCCACCGATGCGTTTGCCACCCCACGCGTCCAGCAGGTGGCCACGGCGGTCGCTGTCGGTGCCTGACGACGACGTCGAGCTGTGCAGTGTCAACAAGGTGAGGCGGATGGTTGGTACTTGACGGCAATAGGCTACAACAAAATGACAAGAGATGTGCGCAGTTCCTCGCCGTGTTTGCCGGCAGACCATGCTGCCATGGCTGGCCGTGCCTCACCTAGCTCGTCTTCTACTTAGCTCGTCATGCCCAGCTTGGCCGCTGTGGCGCTGGTTATCTCGCCATGCCCGTACTCAAGATGACCATGCACAGTTTGGCTGCGTCCGGCATTGCATCTACCAATGTTTTTATCCCTTCGTTCTTCTCCATACCGAGTAGTGCACCTATGATTACTATACTGCTATGTGTACATTCTGTCCACATCGAAGTCATTGTTTGTGCTCGTGTACACATATGACAAGCCAGGTTAGCAGGAAAGCGTGTGCGTGCACGCCATGTAGCATGCATACGAGTATAGGAGAAGTATGCACGAAGGCGACGAGCGAAGCTTCATGGCCTCGTGTGGGAGGAGCGCGAGGTCCTCCTTTTTCTCTATCCAAACAAGAAATTGTATAAACTTATACTAACAAAAAAACACTAACTAAAACTGGTTTTCCTAAAAATCCTCACAAAACTCGTTTTTCTAAATCTCGCATCTAATCCTGGATATCCAAACAACCACGTAGAGCATCTTTATAATCATCCAGTTACGTTGTGATGTTTGATAGCACACAAGGTGTTCCTCTGTTATTCGGGAGTTGCATAATCTCATAGTCAGAGGAACATGTATAAGTCATGAAGAAATCAATAGCAATAAAATTAAACGATCAATATGCTAAGCTAACGGATGGGTCTTGTCCATCACCTCATTCTCTAATGATGTGATCTCGTTTATCAAATGACAACACATGTCTATGGTCTGGAAACTTAACAATCTTTGACTAACGAGCTAGTCAAGTAGAGGCATACTAGGGACACTCTGTTTGTCTATGTATTCACACATGTACTAAGTTTCCGGTTAATACAATTCTAGCATGAATAATAAACATTTATCATGATATAAGGAAATATAAATAACAACTTTATTATTGCCTTTAGGGCATATTTCCTCCAGTCTCCCACTTGCACTAGAGTCAATAATCTAGATCACATAGTGATGATTCTAACACCCATGGAGTCTTAGTGTTGATCATGTTTTACTCGTGGAAGAGGCTTAGTCAACGGGTTTGCAACATTCAGATCCATATGTATTTTGAAAATTTCTATGTCTCCCTCCTTGACTTGATCGCGGATAGAGTTGAAGCGTCTCTTGATGTGCTTGGTTCTCTTGTGAAACCTGGATTCCTTCGCCAAGGCTATTGCTCCAGTGTTGTCACAAAAGATTTTCTGGACCCGATGCACTAGGTATTACACCTAGATCGGTGATGTCTACACACGCTTCTACTCTTGTAGACTATGTTGGGCCTCCAAGCGCAGAGGTTTGTAGGACAGCAGCAATTTCCCTCAAGTGGATGACCTAAGGTTTATCGAACTCAGGGAAGTAGAGGTTGAAGATGGTCTCTCTCAAGCAACCCTGCAACTAAGATACAAGAAGTCTCTTATGTCCCCAACACACCTAATACACTTGTTAGATGTATAGGTGCACTAGTTCGGCGAAGAGATGTTAAATGACAAGTGATATGGATGGCAAAACAAAGTAATATAAATCTGTAATAAAAAGTGCAGCAGCCAAACAAGTGGTAAACGTGAGCACAAATGGTATTTCAATGGTGGAAACATGGCCTAGGGATCATACTTTCACTAGTGGCAACTCCCAACAACATTAACATAATCGAATCACATGATATTTCCCATAAAACATGCACTGGAGACGCACCCGGAGGTCATTCCTTCGTGGTCAAGAGAGGACGAGAATTATGTAGGGCTACAAAAGCACACCTCAAAGTTCGTAGTTCTCAATCTAAGGATTTCCCAATATCACCGCGGCCATCCAAAGAGAGTCCCACAATCACCACAACATATCTAAAGGATAGTCAAAGACAAGCACCAAGAGACTCTCAATCTTCAATCAACACACAAGAGAGGAAATCACTCATGAAAATATTTTTCTAATCCATGTCCAATAGACCGCTGTCACCTTGGTCTCGGGGATTATACTAGATAAAGACAAGTGAGTACATCAATCCAATACATAGAGGAAGGGGAAATATCATGGGATCACCCTAGATTAACATAGCCTATGATCACAACGAAGATCACAACATGGGAGAGAGAGATAACCACATAGCTACACGTACGAGCCCTCGGCCCCGGAGAAGACTACTCACACATGGACATGGTGAGGAGGAGGTTGATGATGGTGTTGATGGAGAGGTGCAGCCCCGCGAGGAGGAGATGGCCGGCGGCAGCCACGGAGGCGGCGGTGGCGGCCCTAGGGGGCGGCGGCGGCCCTAGGGGGCAGCGGCTCCTTGGCCCCCCTTCTTCCTTGTGGATGGTGCTGCAATGGTGCTGGTCCTCCCCTCCAAGACGGCGGC
This sequence comes from Secale cereale, assembly GCA_902687465.1. Taxonomy (NCBI): domain Eukaryota; kingdom Viridiplantae; phylum Streptophyta; class Magnoliopsida; order Poales; family Poaceae; genus Secale; species Secale cereale. The sequence continues at coordinate 418,909,713 of LR738709.1, forward strand.
TCGGGAGGAGGAAAATTCGTGGCCCTTGGTGACCTAGGTTTCCTCTCTTTATATAGACTCTCGGATTCCCGTCATCAGATTTTGGGCCTCAGTAAAACGGGCTTTACTCGGCCGTCCGGACTCCGATTTGGACGAATTTTATATCCAGAAGCATCGCCTCGAAATTCCCCACAACTTTCGCAACTAGACTTTTTCCGTTTGACGTTGTCTTCGGGCCGGAACGTGACCATCTTTAAAAAACGTTCTCAGACAGATTTCAGGAAAGTCAGAGTCCTACTCCAATACGACTCCTTTTGCGCTTTTGTCAATTTCCAAGTAATTCCTACACAATAAAGTGTAAAACAAGAACATTGTGCATTTTTGCAACCATTAGTAGGTTAGTCCAAATATGATCAAAAGTGTATGGAAGTGCATAAATATCATAGCAATATCACACAAAAAAGGCATGGAGCAAGCAGAAATTATAGATACGTTTTGGACGTATCAACATCCCCAAGCTTAATTCCTGCTCGTCCTCGAGTAGGTAAATGATAACAAGCATAATTTCCGTGGTGACATGCTATTAACCATATAAGAACTTTTCACAGTCAGATGACAAATGCTTACTGAGATAATGAATCTTTAGTAATTAAGTTGCCTCATGAGAATAAGGAACTGAAAGTTTTACAATATGATACTGAAACATCAAATAGATTTGTAGTGAGCATGGTGTGTAAATATGATAAAGTGGTACCTCGCTTGCCCCCTTTAGTGAAGCAAAACATAAATGCAGGGGCACCTCCAAGGTTTAAGTGACGACTAGATACAATAATTTCAGAATAAACGATATCATAATCATGCAAAAGACAATGCTACTTTGGGACAATGCACATTACACTCAGAATGACAATCATGCTCTCAGTAGTTGGTGCTTTAAAGAAGGTGGAGACTCTCGAACCGTGGCTTTTGTTGGCAAGGTTGAAAACCCGTGGTCGGAAACAAAAACTAAACATGTACCAGAGCTCTTGGTTTTAAAAACAGAGGTAATAATTATTATTTTTGGATATGCATGTTTCGTCAACGAATGCTAGCAGATAACTCAATTACTTCCTGAGATGGACAAGTTTCGAGGAACGGCTCCCGAATGAGGACGATCACATCCTCTTAATCTCCTTTGTTTATCACTGCCAAAGTTTTCTGATTTCTCATGAACAAAGCGTGAAGGTGGGTTTGTTTGTTTATATTATTTTTTAATGAGTCGGGCGCACTCTATGCCAGTTCCTTCTCGTATTATGGGTTTGCACATTAGACATGCAATCCCGGGGTGAAGCTTGTCCAACTTAAAAAGATCATGAATTAACTACTACTTCCTCATGAGCTAAAACAGAGGCACAAAAGAGAAATGCTTTTTTGAATAATTTCGAGATGGTACATGAAAGTCTTCGTTAGGAATGGCAGGTAAATACCATGTATAGGTAGGTATGGTGGACTCATATGGCATAACTAGTTTAAAGGATTTTGGATGCACAAGCAGTCAGTCCGCTTAGTACAGGCGAAGGTTAGCAAAAGACTGCGAGCGACCAACTAAAAGAGCAATGACGGTCATAATCATGCAGAGCGACAAAGCAACATTGAATCAGGCATGGAAGTTATATCGCTACTCAGAAATTAAAGATCATCAAGGCTTGATAGACTTTCTTTACAGTCTTAAATATGCGTGAGCATATGCCAAGTCAATCAAAATAAATTCTTGGAGGAAGATATCACTAAACCATACCACATCATAGGCAAACAAATCATGTTGGTACTCCAATAACACATTGAGAACCCCCCAGCTATTTGAGACTAACCATAAAAAAACATGAACTACTAAGCATCATTATGCACATGCATTTTTATCATAGACATATCAACCAGTGCAACAGAAGCCAACTCTCTTAACAAGATAAGCATGATAAATAAAGAGAGTTCCAGCGACCAACTAAACAAAAGCTCTTTAAAAAGATAAGCATGAAAACTAAGAGCTGAACATGATAGTAGCTATTGAAAGACAAAGAACACACCTAGCAAAGATAGACATGAAAATTCTATGTTATGTTCTAGGTTGAAGTGGAGCGGGTCTATCTCCCACACAAAGAAAGCTGGGTTCCAACTCGCTATGAACAGCAAGCAAAGCTAAAGAAAACTAAAAAAGAAACTAAAAGCAAGACGCTCCAAGCATAGCACATAACACATGAAGTGATAAAAATATAGTGGAACGAAAGACGAACTGATAATTGTTGATGGAGAAGGGGATGCACGGGGGCATCCCCAAGCTTAGACGCTTGAGTATTCTTGAATATGTCTTCGGGGTGCATGGGGGCATCCCCAAGCTTGAGCGTTTGACACTCCTAAATCTTTTTATCATCTTCCCTCGCACACTTGAAAACTCCCTTCATACATAACTCATCATAATCTGATTAGCGCGGTTAGTACCCTTAATAAAATAATTGTTCCTTGCTGTAAATAAGGATATTCTTGAAGGTCTACTGTTTCTCAAGATTGCCAAAAGGTTTTTGCAAATAAAAAGCAAGCTCAAGGTTTGCAAAATGAAGGAAAGGCAAAACAGGACAAAATCTGTGAAAAACAGACCAGCAGGTAGTAAATGATTTTTTCGGGGCACTTCTGCAACTCTAATCAAAACACTCAGAACAGACGCCCAAAAGACAATTGTATAGAGCACGCTGTCGAAAAAATTCAGACCAAAAAGATGATCTGGTGATTTTATACGAATTTTTCTGTCCAAGGACAGAATCTGTTTCCTGAACAGCACGTCACAACTTTTGAACTTTCTTGCAATCAGAGGCTAAACTTGGCACAAAGCTGAAAAATAAAGATACAATGATGTTGCTACAGTAGTAACAAACATCAAGACCACTAAAAACTAAAAGAACAAACTGAACGCGAAGATAACAAGGGTTGTCTCCCTAGAGCTCTTTCTTTATAGCCATAAAGATAGGCTTAAGACTTTAATGATGCTCTCGTAGGAATAAGAGTTGAAGAACAAAAGAGAGCATCAAGAAGCAAATACCAAACACATTTAAGCCTAACATGCTTCCTATGCATAGGAATATTGCGATAGAATAATTCATTGAAGCACAAAGCAACTAGTATAGGAAGGCAAAACAAGCATAACTTCAAAATATTCACCATAAAGAGAGTAAACTTCTTATTATTAAGATATTTAGAACAATGTCTCCCTCTCCCATTATAAATTTCAGTGGCATCATGGATGAACTCAACAATATAACTATCACATAAGGCATTATTTCCATGATCCAAAAGCATAAAAGTGTCATTACTCTTCATATAAGCAAAATCTTTCTTATTAGGAATAGTGAGAGTAAGACTATCATAACCATCATGGTAATCATCATATTTCGGAGGCATATCATAATCATAATAAATTTTATCCTCAATAGTAGGTGGACTGAAAATATCATATTCATCATTGTAATCATCATATATAGGAGGCATAGTATCATCAAAGTAAATTTTCTCCTCAAAAGTTGGGGGACTAAAAATATCATGTTCATCAAACGTGTCATCCCCAAGCTTAGAGCTTTCCATGTCATTAGCAACATTGATATTAAATAAAAACATACTAATAACATCACCACCATCATGATTGTTATGCAAATAATAAAGTTCCAAAGGTTTTTTAATTTTCTCTTCGAACACATCATGTCCAAGTTCAAGATAGAGCTTATAAAGCTCTCTCATATTTTTGTTGTTTTCCATTAAGCAAAACTAGTGAAAATAAAAACAAGAAACAAAAAAGATTTAATTGCAAGATCTAAAGATATACCTTCAAGCACTCACCTCCCCGGCAACGGCGCTAGAAATAGCTTGATGTCTACACACACTTCTACTCTTGTAGACTATGTTGGGCCTCCAAGCGCAGAGGTTTGTAGGACAGCAGCAATTTCCCTCAAGTGGATGACCTAAGGTTTATCGAACTCAGGGAAGTAGAGGTTGAAGATGGTCTCTCTCAAGCAACCCTGCAACTAAGATACAAGAAGTCTCTTGTGTCCCCAACACACCTAATACACTGGTTAGATGTATAGGTGCACTAGTTCGGCGAAGAGATGTTAAATGGCAAGTGATATGGATGGCAAAACAAAGTAATATAAATCTGTAATAAAAAGTGCACCAGCCAAACAAGTGGTAAACGTGAGCACAAATGGTATTTCAATGGTGAAAACATGGCCTAGGGATCATACTTTCACTAGTGGCAACTCCCAACAACATTAACATAATCGAATCACATGATATTTCCCATAAAACATGCAATGGAGACGCACCCGGAGGTCATTCCTTCGTGGTCAAGAGAGGACGAGAATTATGTAGGGCTACAAAAGCACACCTCAAAGTTCGTAGTTCTCAATCTAAGGATTTCCCAATGTCACCGCGGCCATCCAAAGAGAGTCCCACAATCACCACAACATATCTAAAGGATAGTCAAAGACAAGCACCAAGAGACTCTCAATCTTCAATCAACACACAAGAGAGGAAATCACTCATGAAAATATTTTTCTAATCCATGTCCAATAGACCGCTGTCACCTTGGTCTCGGGGATTATACTAGATAAAGACAAGTGAGTACATCAATCCAATACATAGAGGAAGGGGAAATATCATGGGATCACCCTAGATTAACATAGCCTATGATCACAACGAAGATCACATCATGGGAGAGAGAGATAACCACATAGCTACACGTACGAGCCCTCGGCCCCGGAGAAGACTACTCACACATGGACATGGTGAGGAGGAGGTTGATGATGGTGTTGATGGAGAGGTGCAGCCCCGCGAGGAGGAGATGGCCGGCGGCAGCCACGGAGGCGGCGGCGGCGGCCCTTGGTGGCGCGGCGGCGGCGGCGGCCCTAGGGGGCGGCGGCGGCCCTAGGGGGCAGCGGCTCCTTGGCCCCCCTTCTTCCTTGTGGATGGTGCTGCAATGGTGCTGGTCCTCCCCTCCAAGACGGCGGCTCGGGAGGAGGAAAATTCGTGGCCCTTGGTGACCTAGGTTTCCTCTCTTTATATAGACTCTCGGATTCCCGTCATCAGATTTTGGGCCTCAGTAAAACGGGCTTTACTCGGCTGTCCGGACTCCGATTTGGACGAATTTTATATCCAGATGCATCGCCTCGAAATTTCCCACAACTTTCGCAACTAGACTTTTTTGGTTTGATGCCGTCTTCGGGCCGGAACGTTACCATCTTTAAAAAACGTTCTCAGACAGATTTCAGGAAAGTCAGAGTCCTACTCCAATACGACTCCTTTTGCGCTTTTGTCAATTTCCAAGTAATTCCTACACAATAAAGTGTAAAACAAGAACATTGTGCACTTTTGCAAGCATTGGTAGGTTAGTCCAAATATGATCAAAAGTGTATGAAAGTGCATAAATATCATAGCAATATCACACAAAAAAGGCATGGAGCAAGCAGAAATTATAGATACGTTTTGGACGTATCAATCGGATATGAACTCCTTCATCCAGACTCCTTCATTTGCTGCTTCCGAAGCAGCTATGTACTCCGCTTCACACGTTGATCCTGCCAAGACGCTCTTCTTGGAACTGCACCAACTGACAGCTCCACCATTCAACAAAAATACGTATCCGGTTTATGACTTAGAGTAATACGGATCAGTGTTAAACCTTGCATCAACGTAAATGTTTACGACGAGCTCTCTGTCACCTCCATAAACAAGAAACATATCCTTGGTCCTTTTCAGGTACTTCAGGATGTTCTTGACCGCTGTCCAGTGATCCACTCCTGGATTACTTTGGTACCTCCCTGCTATACTTATAGCAAGACACACATCAGGTCTGGTACATAGCATTACATACATGATAGAACCTATGGTTGAAGCATAGGAAATGACTTTCATTTTCTCCTTATCTTCTGAAGTGGTTGGGCATTGAGTCTGACTCAACTTCACACCTTGTAACACAAGCAAGAACCCTTTCTTTTACTTATCCATTTTGAACTTCTTCAAAACTTTATCAAGGTATGTGCTTTGCGAAAGTGCAATTAAGCGTCTTGATCTATCTCTATAGATCTTCATGCCTAATATATAAGCAGCTTCACCTAGGTCTTTCATTGAAAAAAATCTTATTCAACTATCCTTTTATGCTATCCAAAAATTATACATCATTTCCAGTCAACAATATGTCATCCACATATAATATCAGAAATGCTACAGAGCTCCCACTCACTTTCTTGTAAATACAGGCTTCTCTGAAAGTCTGTATAAAACCATATGCTTTGATCACCTCATCAAAGCGTATATTCCAACTCTGAGATGCTTGCACCAGTCCATAGATGGATCACTAGAGCTTGCACACTTTGTTAGCACCTTTAGGATCGAAAAACCTTCTGGTTGCATCATATACAACTCTTCTTTGAGAAATCCATTAAGGAATGCAGTTTTGACATCCATTTGCCAGATTTCATAGTCATAAAATGCGGCAATTGCTAACATGATTTGGACAAACTTAAGCATCGCTACGGGTGAGAAGGTCTCATCGTAGTCAACTCATTGAACTTGTCGAAAACCTTTCGCAGCAAGTCGAGCTTTGTAGACAGTATAATTACCATCGGCGTCAGTCTTCTTCTTGAAGATCCATTTATTTTCAATGGCTTGTCGATCATCAGGCAAGTCAACCAAAGTCCACACTTTGTTCTCATACATGGATCCCATCTCAGATTTCATGGCCTCAAGCCATTTTGCTGAATCTGGGCTCATCATCGCTTCCTCATAGTTTGTAGGTTCTTCATGGTCTAGTAACATGACTTCCAGAACAGGGTTACCGTACCACTCTAGCGCGGAACGTACTCTGGTTGACCTACGAGGTTTGGTAGTAACTTGATCTAAAGTTTCATGATCATCATCATTAGCTTCCTCACTAATTGGTGTAGTAATCACTGGAACTGATTTATGTGATGAACCAATTTCCAATTTGGGAGAAGGTACTATTACCTCATCAAGTTCTACTTTCCTCCCACTCACTTCTTTCGAGAGAAATTCCTTCTTTAGAAAGGATCCATTCTTAGCAACGAATATCTTGCCTTTGGATCTGTGATAGAAGGTGTACCCAATAGTTTCCTTTGGGTATCCTATGAAGACACATTTCTTTGATTTGGGTTCGAGCTTATCAGGTTGAAGCTTTTTCACATAAGCATCGCAGCCCCAAACTTTAAGAAACGACAACTTGAGTTTCTTGCGAAACCACAATTCAAAAGGTGTCGTCTCAACGGATTTAGATGGTGCCCTATTTAACGTGAATGCAGGTGTCTCTAAAGCATAACCCCAAAACAATAGTGGTAAATTGGTAAGAGACATCATAGATCGCACCATATCTAATAAAGTACGGTTATGACGTTCGGACACACCATTACACGGTGGTGTTCCAGGTGGCGTGAGCTGTGAAACTACTCTACATTGTCTGAAATGAAGACCAAACTCGTAACTCAAATATTTGCCTCTGCGATCACATCGTAGAAACTTTATTTTCTTGTTACGATGATTCTCTACTTCACTATGAAATTCTTTGAGCTTTTCAAATGTTTCAGACTTATGTTTGTTAAGTAGATATACCCATATCTGCTCAAATCATCTGTGAAGGTCAGAAAATAATGATAACTATCGTGAGCCTCAACACTCATCGGACCGCATACATTAGTATGTATTATTTCCAATAAGTTAGTTGCTCGCTCCATTGTTCCAGAGAACGGGGTCGTAGTCATCTTGCCCATGAGGCATGGTTCGCAAGCACCGAGTGATTCATAATCAAGTGATTCCAAAAGCCCATCAGCATGGAGTTTCTTCATGTGCTTTACAGCAATATGACCTAAACAACAGTGCCACAAATAAGTTGCACTATCATTATCAACTTTGCATCTTTTGGCTTCAATATTATTGATACGTCCAAAACGTATCTATAATTTCTGCTTGCTCCATGCTTCTTTTGTGTGATATTGCTATGATATTGATGCACTTCCATACACTTTTGATCATATTTGGACTAACCTATTAACTCAGTGCACCACAGTGCCAGTTCCTGTTTTCTGCTGTTTTTCTATTTCAGGTTTCCCCCATATTAAAAGTGCTCCAAAAATTCCAGGAAAAATATAGAAAAAATCAGCGTACAGGAAGCTTCGCGAAGAACCAAAGATGGGCCAGAGGGGAGCCAGGGGAGGCCCAGGCGGCCACCTGGCACGGCCCCACCCCTGGCCGCGCCAGGGGGGCGCCTGGGGCCCCTGCTCCGCCTCTGGCTTCCCCCCTTCGCATATATATCCCTCTCGTCCCGAAACCCTCGAGGACAGAACCCTTTTTCGCGATCTCGCCTCTGTTCTGCCGCCGCAGTGCTTCCAAGATCGGGAGCATCAGGAGAACTCTTCCCGGCACCCTACCGTAGGGGAGAACCACCACCGGGAGCTTCTCCACCACCATGGACGCTTCCCGGATGAGTCGTGAGTAGTCCACCTTGGACCATGGGTTCATGATCAGTAGCTATGTGATGTTCTCCTCCCCTCTTTGCTCTTCATGATTTAGACGTCGTGAGCTGCCCTACATGATCGAGGCACATATGTAATCTTTCTGCTGTTGCTTTGCTGAGTTTGCTGGGATCTGACGGATTATGAGACTATGTTCAGATTGTGTTTGAGTAATATATTTGATTCACCTCTTTTATATCTTTGTTCTTGAGTAATTCTTGCATGTTCTCCGTTGCTGTTTATTGCTTTGGCCGAGTAGTAGGTAGTAACTCCAAGAGGGAGCGTTATGCTTGATTGTGGGTTCATGCCCCCTGATGACTAGCTTGAGTGATAGAAACATGAGTCTAGGGGATGTACTGTTGCCATAAGGGAGAAAACCACGGTGCTTGTACTTGCGGGTGCAAGGATTGTTTACTTTACGCAAAGTTCTTTTAATGCAGTTGTATGTTGCTTTGAGTTTACACTTTGGGTGGGATTCGCAACTTAATACCAGCGAGATGTTCTGGATAGATATCTCAAGGTGGATGATTAGTAGTAGATGCAGATGGATTTCGGTCTACTTGCCTTGGCGTACCGCCCATGCTTTTGAGCCTCTACCTTTCTTTGCAGCATAGTTAGCATTGGTTTGCGCACATAATCCTGTCAATTGCCCAGCTGTAATTTGTTTACCTCGCTTTGATGTTTTATCGTCTTTTGGGAGAGAGACATCACTAGTGAACATCATGGGACCCCGGTCCATATTACCACCGCTGATCACACCTTCTATTTACTTCCTGTTTTTATTTCCTAGTTGTAGTCATAGCTATCATTATTATCTCTTGTGTTTGATCCTTTGTAAACAACAAGGCCAGAGGGATTGACAACCTCTCTGTACTCGTTGGGAGCAAAGTTATCTGTATCTGTGTGCAGGTCCCGTCAACCGCTAAGTTTCTGGCGCCGTTGACACCTACTTGTCGACCCTCGGAGTCTCACGAGATTCGATCCTTGGTATCTTTGCCAAGGGAAATTTGCCGCTACGCTACATTTCAACCTTCCACTTGGGGTAACCAACGAGGGGCGAGAAGCCGTCAATTATGAATATGTGTATCACTACGATCGAGATTCAACAAAAATAGACCACTCATCAAGGGTGCATGACCATAAAATATATTACTCATATAAATAGAACAAACATTATTCTCTGATTTAAATGAATAACTATCTCGCAACAAAAAAGATCCAGATATAAAGTTCATGCTCTACACTGGCACCAAATAACAATTATTTAGGTCTAAAAAAAATCGGAGGTAGATGTAGAGGTAGCGTGCCGACGGCGATCACATCGACTTTGGAACCATTTCCCACGCGCATTGTCACCTTGTCCTTAGCCAATCTTCGTTTAATCTGTAGCCCCTGTTTCGAGTTACAAATATAAGCAACCAAACCAGTATCAAATACCCAGGTACTACTATGAGCATTAGTAAGGTACACATCAATAACATGTATATCAAATAAACCTTTGTTCACTTTGCCATCCTTCTTATCCGCCAAATACTTGGGGCAGGTCCGCTTCCAGTGACCAGTCCCTTTGCAGTAGAAGCACTCAGTTTCAGGCTTGGCTCCAGACTTGGGTTTCTTCCCGGGAGTAGCAACTGGCTTGATATTCTTCTTGAAGTTCCCCTTCTTTACCTTGCCCTTTTTCTTGAAACTAGTGGTCTTGTTAACCATCAGCACTTGATGCTCCTTCTTGATTTCTACCTCCGCGGCTTTGAGCATTGCGAAGAGCTCGGGAATTGTCTTCTGTATCCCTTGCATATTATAGTTCATCATGAAGCCTTTATAGCTTGTTGGCAGTGATTGAAGAACTCTGTCAATAACACTATCATCATCAACTTTAACTCCAAGCTGAGTCATGTGGTTGTGGTACCCAGACATTCTGAGTATGTGTTTACTGACAGAGCTGTTCTCCTCCATCTTGTAGCTATAGAACTTGTTGGAGACATCATATCTCTCAACTCGGGTATATGCTTGAAATATTAACTTCAACTCTTGGAACATCTCATATGCTCCATGACGTTCAAAACGTCCTTGAAGTCCCGATTCTAAGCCGTAAAGCATGGCACACTGAACTAATGAGTAGTCATCAGACCGCGTCTACCAGACGTTGAAAGCGTCCACATTAGCGGAGGGGCTTGTCACCTAGCGGTGCTTCAAGGAAATAATTCTTCTGTGCAGCAATGAGGATAATCCTCAAGTTACGAACCCAGTCTGTGTAGTTGCTATCACCATCTTTCAACTTAGCTTTCTCTAGGAATGCATTAAAATTCAAGGGAACGGTAGCACGGGCCATTGATCTACAACAACATAGGTATGCAAAAAAACTATCAGGTACTAAGTTCATGATAAATTAAAGTTTAATTAATCATATTACTCAAGAAATCCCACTTAGATATACATCCCTTAAGTCGTCTAAATGATCACGTGATCCAAATCAATTAAATCATGTCTGATCATCACGTGAGATGGAGTAGTTTTCAATGGTGAACATCTTATGTTGATCATATCTACTATATGATTCACGCTCGACCTTTCGGTCTCTAGTGTTCCGAGACCATGTTTATACATGCTAGGCTCGTCAAGTTTAACTCGAGTATTCTGCATGTGCAAAAACTGTCTTACACCCGTTGTATGCGAACGTAGAGCTTATCACACCCGATCATCACGTGGTGTCTCGGCACGACGAATTGTCGCAACGGTGCATACTCAGGGAGAACACTTGTACCTTGAAATCTTGTAAGGGATCATCTTATAATGCTACCGTCATTCTAAGCAAAATAAGATGCATAAAAAGATAAACATCACATGCAATCAAAATATGTGACATCATATGGCCATCATCATATTGTGCTTTTGATCTCCATCTCCAAAGCATCGTCATGATCTCCATCGTCACCAGCTTGACACCATGTTCTTCATCGTAGCGTCGTGGTCGTCTCGCCAACTATTGCTTCTACTACTATCGCTAACTCATAGTGATAAAGTAAAGCAGTTATATAGTGATCACAATTCATACAATAAAGAGACAACCATAAGGCTCCTACCGGTTGCCGATAATTTACAAAACATGGTCATCTCATACAATAACGTATAACTCATCACGTCTTGACCATATCACATCACAACATGCCTACAAAGACAAGTTAGATGTCCTCTACTTTGTTGTTGCAAGTTTTACGTGGCTGCTACGGGCTTCTAGCAAGAACCGTTCTTACCTACGCATCAAAACCACAACGATTTTTCCTCAAGTGTGATGTTTTAACCTTCAACAAGGACCGGCCATAGTCACACTCGATTCAACTAAAGTTGGAGAAACAGACACCCGACAGCCACATGTGTGCAAAGCACGTCGGTAGAAATAGTCTCATGAACGTGGTCATGTAATGTCGGTCTGGGCCGCTTCATCCAACAATACCGTCTAATCAAAGTAAGACATTGGTGGTAAGCAGTATGACTATTATCGCCCACAACTCTTTGTGTTCTACTCGTGCATATCATCTACGCATGGACCTGGCTCTAATACCACTTTTGGGAACATACCATGTAATTACAAAAAAAAAATCCTACGCACACACAAGATCTATCTAGGAGATGCATAGCAATGAGGCAGGAAGAGTGTGTCCACATACCCTCGTAGACCGTAAGCGGAAGCGTTATGTTAACGCGGTTGATGTAGTCAAACGTCTTCACGATCCAACCGATCCAAGTACTGGACGTACGGCACCTCCGTGTTCAGCACACGTTCAGCTCGATGACGTCCCTCGAGCTCTTGGTCCAGTAGAGGGTAGAGGGAGAGTTCCGTAAGCACGACAGCGTGGCGACGAAGTTGGTGATGTGATCCGCGCAGGGCTTTGCCTAAGTGATGGCTTCTCGCCCCTCGTTGGTTACCCCAAGTGGAAGGTTTGAGATGTAGCGTAATGGCAAGTTTCCCTTGGCAAGATACCAAGGATCGAATCCCGTGAGACTCCGAGGGCCAACAAGAAGGTGTCAACGCTAACGGCGCCAACTTAGCGGTTGACAGGACCTGCACACAGATACAAATAACTTTGCTCCCAACGAGTACAGAGAGGTTGTCAATCCCTCCGGCCTTGCTGTTTACAAAGGATCAAACGCAAGAGGTAATAGTGATAGGTATGACTGCAACTAGGAAATAAGAACAGGAAGTAAATGGCGGGTGTGATCAGTGATGGTAATATGGACCGAGGTCCCATGATGTTCACTAGTGATGTCTCTCTCCCAAAACACGATAAAACAGCTAAGCGAGGTAAACAAATTACAGCTGGGCAATTGACAGGATTATGTGCGCAAACCAATGCTAACTATGCTGTAAAGAAAGGTAGAGGCTCAAAAGCATGGGCGGTACGCCAAGGCAAGTAGACCGAAATCCATCTGCATCTACTACTAATCATCCACCTTGAGATATCTATCCAGAACATCTCGCTGGTATTAAGTTGCGAGTCCCACCCATAGTGTAAACTCAAAGCAACAGACAACTGCATTAAAAGAACTTTGCATAAAGTAAACAATCCTTGCACCCGCAAGTACAAGCACCGTTGTTTTCCCCCTTGTGGCAACAGCACATCCCCTAGACTCATGTTTTTGTCACTCAAACTAGTCATCGAGGGGCATGAACCCACAATCAAGCATAACGTTCCCTCTTGGAGTTACTACCTACTACTTGGCCAAAGCAATAAACAGCAACGGAGAACATGCAAGAATTACTCAAGAACATAAATATAAAAGAGGTGACTCAAATATATTACTCACACACAATCTGAACATAATCTCATAATCCATCGGATCCCAGCAAACTCAGCAGAGCAACATCATAAATATTACATATGTGCCTCGATCATGTAGGGCAGCTCACGAGGTCTAATCCATGAAGAACAAAGAGGGGAGGAGAACATCACATAGCTACTGGTCATGGACCCATGGTCCAAGGGGGACTACTCACAACTCATCCGGGAAGCGTCCATGGTGGTGGAGAAGCTCCCGGTGGTGGTTCTCCCCTCCGGCAGGGTGCCGGGAAGAGTTCTCCTGGTGCTCCCGATCTTGGGAGCGCGACGGCGGCGGAACAGAGACGAGATCGCGAAAAAGGATTCCGTCCTCGAGGGTTTCGGGACGCGAGCAATATATATGCAAAAGGGGGTTACCAGAGGCGGAGGTGGGGCCCCAGGCGCCCCCCCTGGCGCGGCCAGGGGTGGGGCCGCCCCGGGTGGCCGCCTGGGCCACCCCAGGCTCCCCTCTGGCCCTGCTTTGGTTTTTCTTGAAGCTCCCGATACGCTGATTTTTCCTGTATTTTTCTCGGAATTTTTAGGGCACTTTTAATATGGGGGAAACCTGAAATAGAAAAATAGCAGAAAACAGGAACTGGCACTGTGGTGCACTGAGTTAATAGGTTAGTCCAAATATGATCAAAAGTGTATGGAAGTGCATAAATATCATAGCAATATCACACAAAAGAGGCATGGAGCAAGCAGAAATTATAGATACGTTTTGGACGTATCAACATCCCCAAGCTTAATTCCTGCTCGTCCTCGAGTAGGTAAATGATAACAAGCATAATTTCTGTGGTGACATGCTATCAACAATATAAGAACTTTTAAGTAAAGCAATCAAGGCACGTAATTCAATTCAAGTCATAACAAGCAAGAGTCTATATTAGCATTGTAACAAGTAACATAAGAACATAAAGGTGCAAGAGCTCTCGCTGTCCGTGACTCGAATGTCTCCAAATGGTGTTTGCGTGCAAGAAAGGGGATAGGGATATATGAGAGAGTAAAACATAGTTTTTGTATTGTTGAGAACTTAATCTACTAAAGTTTCACACTTGGTCTTCTTTGGAATCTTATCTTGACTCATCCCCAGACCGTCAGCCAGGTACAAGTCAGAATGATCCACTCCCTTTCGATATTTTGAGCACTCATGCAATGGATGAGCGTAAGCAAGAAAGTCGACACTTAGGATGGCAAAGAAAGAAAAATGATAGAGGGGGAAGACAAAAAGGTGTGAAAGGCTCACATCAATGAGGACAATCATCGGCGAGAGAAAGCCAAATGATAGATATGATGTGAGGAGTAGGGATTGCCATGCAACGGATGCACATATGAGCTAAGGTAAGCTCTCCAATGGAACTAGTGGGGGTGCATCCAACTTGCTTGCTCAAGAAGACCTAGAGCTCTTTTGAGGAGGCTCATCATTGGAATATACAAGCCAAGTTCTATAGTGTAAAGGTCCCCACATAGCTATATGCATGAGTGATAATCTATATGGAGTACAAGGTATAAGATGGAGTACGAGTGTGGATCTCTCAAAAGAAATAGTAGTGTGCCCTCTTCTCTATTTTTATTTCTTTTTCTCTTTTTTTTTATTTTTTTATTTTTTGTGGCCTCAATGGCTCTTTCTATTTATCTCTCATTTGTCCTCTTTGGGATCTTTTGATTTTGTCTTCTTTGGGATCTTTTGATTTGTCCTCTTTGGGATCTTTCCCTCACTTAAGGGGCAACACTCTATGTATTACAAGAAGCATAGAAGATCTTTCACACTTTACAAAAGTACTCAACATAAAGAAAATGAAACTATCATGATGTATGCAAATGTATGCCTCTGCCGGTGTAGCAGGATATGCAATGATACTAGCGCGTCATGTAGCAATGATTAGGGCAAGGCCCAACTAGCATGCGGCTCATCGATCAAGCAAAAAGCATGTATGACATGAAGATCAAGTCATGAGAAGATGGATGTTGCATGGCAATGTATCTCGGAAAGGCTTTGGAAATGCCTTGATAGGTAGGTATGGTGGCTGTTTTGAGGAAGGATATAATGAGGCTTATGATGACAGAGCGTATCGTGCCAAGGATTTGGATGCACCGGCGAAGTATGCGCCAACTCTCGAGGTGAGAAAGGGCAATGCACGGTACCGAAGAGGCTACAAAAATATGGATAGGTGGAAGTGTCAACTTTCGAATACTCACATTAGCCCGAAGAACTCATGCACTTATTATCAGTAACTCTCAATCTAATTAGGAGGTTCTCAAAGAGACAATTACCCCGAGGAGGAGTGTATGGGGATTTGGTTATCCTTGCGCATCCTCGGCTCATGGTACGTGAGTGTACTCTAATATTCGATCCCTCCAAAGATTAGTGATCCATTTAGTAGCCAAAGTTCTCAACTATTTTGTAGGTTTTCGAAAATAAACACGGATTGCCCAAAATACGACATCTATCACTAATAGGCTAAAGCTCTTGACACCAAAAGTTCAGACATTACTCATGGCAATACCTCAAAACTATTGCAAGTTACTACTAAAATTAAATAGCAACCTCAATTGCCTATTTTAAGTTAAGACACACAACTCAGTGCAACAGACAAACTCTCTTAACAAGATAAATGTGAAAACTCAAGAGAGTTCAACAACCAACTAAACGAAAGCTCTTTAAAAAGAAAAGCATGAAAACTAAGACCTAAACATGACAGTGGCTATGGAAAGACAAAGAACACACACAGCAAAGATAAGCATGAAAATCCTATGTTGTGTTCTAGGTTGAAGTGGAGCGTGTTTCTCTCCCACACGAAGAAAGCTGGGTTCTAACTCGTTATGAACAGCAAGCAAAGCTAAAGAAAACTAAAAAGGAAACTAAAAGCAAGACGCTCCAAGCATAGCACATAACGCATGAAGTGATTAAAATATAGTGGAATGAAAGACGAACTGATAATTGTTGATTAAGAAGGGGATGCACGGGGGCATCCCCAAGCTTAGACGCTTGAGTCCTCTTGAATATTTCTTGGGGGTGCACGGGGGCATCCCCAAGCTTGAGCGTTTGACCCTCCTGAATCTTTTTATCATCTTCCCTCGCACACTTGAAAACTCCCTTCATACATAACTCATCATAATCTGATTAGCGAGGTTAGTACCCATAATAAAATAATTTTTCCTTGCTGGAAATAAAGATAATCTTGAAGAGCTACTGTTTCTCAAGATTGCCAAAAGGTTTTTGCAAAGAAAAAGTAAGCTCAAGGTTTGCAAAACGAAGAAAAGGCAAAACAAGACAGAATCTGTGAAAAACAGACCAGCAGGTAGTAAATAATTTTTTCGGGGCACTTCTGCCACTCAAATCAAAAAACTCAGAACAGACACCCGAAAGCCAATTGTATAGAGCATGTTGTCAAAACAATTCAGATCAAAAAGATGATCTGGTGATTTTATACGAATTTTTCTGTCCAAGGACAGAATCTGTTTTCTGGACTGCACGTCACAACTTTTGAACTTTCTTGGAATCGGAGGCTAAACTTGGCACAAAGCTGAAAAGAAAGGATACAATGATGATGCTACTGTAGTAACAAACATCAAGACACAACAAAAGCAAAATAAAACTTTATTCGTTGTGGGCTGCCTCCCAAAAGCGCTTTCTTTTATGCCTTTAAGCTAGGCATGATGCAAAAAAGAGAAGATCAAGTTTTATCAAGAGTGAAAGAATAGCTAGCCCGTATAACGGACTCAAAAGGCAACTTAATCTTCTTTCTAGGGAAGTGTTCCATTCCTTTCTTGAGAGGGAATTGGAATTTTATATTCCCCTCTTTCATGTCAATGATAGCACCAACGGTGCAAAGAAAAGGACGTCCCAAAATAATTGGACATGAAGGTTCACATTCAATATCCATAATAGTAAAATCAACGGGAACATAATTGTCATTAACAACGATAAGAACATCGTCGATCCTCCCCAAAGGTTTCTTTACGGAAGAATCAACAAGACGAACACCAAAAGAACAAGGATCAAAATATTTCAATTTAAACATATCATATATTCTTTTGGGCATAACGGAGGTACTAGCTCCAACATCACATAAAGCATAGCAAGAGAAGTTATTCAACTTAATTTTAATCATAGGATCCCAACCATCTTCTAGCTTTCTAGGTATGGAGGCTTCTACCCTAAGCTTCTCCTCCCTAGCTTTGATAAGAGCATTAGTGATATGCTCCATGAAGGCAAGATTAAGTGTGCTAGTGTGGGGATCTCTAGACATTTTGTGAAGAAAATCAATAACTTCAGAAAGGGTGCAATTATCAAAATCAAGGTCACTACTATCAAGTAAAGTGGTAGTGGTGTCCTTTAGGCTCACTTTTTTGGTAGCTTCTATGGTCATAGGAGTTTCTACGGTTGAGGTCATAGCATCACCATTAATAGGTCCAATGGGACTAGGAGTGCATTGGGTGCTAAGAGTTTGGATATCCTCAACAACTTGGATAGTAGCAACAGTGTGGTGGGTAGGAAGGCTCTTAATTCTATCTTCTTCCTCCTTTTCTCTAGCCCATCTCTCTTTAAGTTTAGCCATCATCCTAATATTTTCATTAATTTGCACTTGAATAGCATTCATAGGAGTGGTCTTCCTCTCCTCAAGAGGAAAAGTTTAAGCAACTCTACCTCATGGGCTAAATTGTCTACCTTCGAAGAGAGATTATCTAGTTTGGCTAGTTTTTCTTCTACACTCTTATTGAAGGCTTTTTGGGTAGTGATAAAGTCTTTAAGCATAATCTCTAGTTCAGAAGTGGAGTTCTTGGTGTTAGGATAAGCATTGTTATTCCCATAGGAATTAGAGGGGAACGGTCTAGGGTTGCTACCAAAATTACTCCTATAAGCATTGTTATTGAAATTGTTTCTAGAGATAAAGTTCACTTCTACTTGATCTCGAGCAATCAAAGAATTTAAAGGAACATCATGAGGATAAATAGGAGATTGCTTGGAAAGTAGATACATGATTAAGTCAACTTTTTCATTTAGGGAGGAAATCTCCTCGACAGAGTTTACCTTCCTACCTGTTGGAGCGCGTTCGGTGTGCCATTGGGAATAATTGGTCATCATCTCGTCGAGAAGCTTCGTGGCAGCACCAAGTGTAGTTGACATAAAGGTTCCTCCCACGGCCGAATCTAACAAGTTCCGCGAGGTAAAGTTCAAGCCTGCATAAAAAGTTTGGATAACCATCCAAGTAGTCAAACCATGAGTAGGGCAGTTCTTGACAAGAGATTTCATGCGTTCCCAAGCTTGGGCAACGTGTTCATTATCCAATTGTTTAAAATTCATTATGTTACTCCTTAGTTGGATAATTTTAGCAGGGGGATAGTACTTCCCAATAAAGGCATCCTTGCACTTGTCCCAAGAATCTATGCTATTCCTAGGCAAGGATTGAAACCAGATTTTAGCTCCTCCTCTCAAGGAGAAAGGAAAAAGCTTAAGCTTAACAATATCACCATCTATTTCTTGGTACTTTTGCATATCACAGAGCTCAACAAAATTATTTAAGTGCAAAGCAGCATCATCTCCAGCACCGGAGAATTGATCTTTCATAACTAGGTTCAGTAAAGCAGGTTTAATTTCATAAGAAGGTGCTGAAGTGGCAGGTGTAGTAATAGGCGTGTAGATAAAGTCATCGTTGTTATGACTAGTGAAATCACAAAACTTGGTGTTCTCGGTGGAACCCATAGCAGCAGCAAGCAAGATAACTATTTTTGTGATTTTTGGTAAGGGACACTAAAGCAAAAACTGAAAGGTAAACTAACAAGACTAAAAAGCAAAGATAAAAGATAGCGTGCAACTCCCCTATCTTGAAGAGTGGAGTCCCCGGCAACGGCGCCAGAAACTTTGCTTGATGGCTTCTCGCCCCTCGTTGGTTACCCCAAGTGGAAGGTTTGAGATGTAGCGTAATGGCAAGTTTCCCTTGGCAAGATACCAAGGATCGAATCCCGTGAGACTCCGAGGGCCAACAAGAAGGTGTCAACGCTAACGGCGCCAACTTAGCGGTTGACAGGACCTGCACACAGATACAAATAACTTTGCTCCCAACGAGTACAGAGAGGTTGTCAATCCCTCCGGCCTTGCTGTTTACAAAGGATCAAACGCAAGAGGTAATAGTGATAGGTATGACTGCAACTAGGAAATAAGAACAGGAAGTAAATGGCGGGTGTGATCAGTGATGGTAATATGGACCGGGGTCCCATGATGTTCACTAGTGATGTCTCTCTCCCAAAAGACGATAAAACAGCTAAGCGAGGTAAACAAATTACAGCTGGGCAATTGACAGGATTATGTGCGCAAACCAATGCTAACTATGCTGTAAAGAAAGGTAGAGGCTCAAAAGCATGGGCGGTACGCCAAGGCAAGTAGACTGAAATCCATCTGCATCTACTACTAATCATCCACCTTGAGATATCTATCCAGAACATCTCGCTGGTATTAAGTTGCGAGTCCCACCCATAGTGTAAACTCAAAGCAATAGACAACTGCATTAAAAGAACTTTGCGTAAAGTAAACAATCCTTGCACCCGCAAGTACAAGCACCGTTGTTTTCCCCCTTGTGGCAACAGCACATCCCCTAGACTCATGTTTCTGTCACTCAAACTAGTCATCAAGGGGCATGAACCCACAATCAAGCATAACGTTCCCTCTTGGAGTTACTACCTACTACTTGGCCAAAGCAATAAACAGCAACGGAGAACATGCAAGAATTACTCAAGAACATAAATATAAAAGAGGTGAATCAAATATATTACTCACACACAATCTGAACATAATCTCATAATCCATCGGATCCCAGCAAACTCAGCAGAGCAACAGCATAAAGATTACATATGTGCCTCGATCATGTAGGGCAGCTCACGAGGTCTAATCCATGAAGAACAAAGAGGGGAGGAGAACATCACATAGCTACTGGTCATGGACCCATGGTCCAAGGGGGACTACTCACAACTCATCCGGGAAGCGTCCATGGTGGTGGAGAAGCTCCCGGTGGTGGTTCTCCCCTCCGGCAGGGTGCCGGGAAGAGTTCTCCTGGTGCTCCCGATCTTGGGAGCGTGGCGGCGACGGAACAGAGACAAGATCGCGAAAAAGGGTTCCGTCCTCGAGGGTTTCGGGACGCGAGCAATATATATGCAAAAGGGGGTCACCAGAGGCGGAGGTGGGGCCCCAGGAGCCCCCCTGGCGCGGCCAGGGGTGGGGCCGCGCCGGGTGGCCGCCTGGGCCACCCCAGGCTCCCCTCTGGCCCTTCTTTGGTTTTTCTTGAAGCTCCCGATACGCTGATTTTTCCTGTATTTTTCCCGGAATTTTTAGGGCACTTTTAATATGGGGGAAACCTGAAATAGAAAAACAACAGAAAACAGGAACTGGCACTGTGGTGCACTGAGTTAATAGGTTAGTCCAAATATGATCAGAAGTGTATGGAAGTGCATAAATATCATAGCAATGTCACACCAAAGAGGCATGGAGCAAGCAGAAATTATAGATACGTTTTGGACGTATCACTAAGCACTACAACGCTATGACCTGAGGAGCAAATTGTGGAGGAGGGCACCGCACACGGCTAAGAAAAATCTTGGTTCTTTGGGGTGCCCCCTGCCCGCGTATATAAAGGAGGAGGAGGCCGACCAGCCCTAGGGGGCGCGCCAAGAGGGGAGTCCTACTAGGACTCCCTAGTCCTAGTAGGATTCCTCTTCAAGGAAGAGAGGGAGAAGGAGGGAGAGGGAGAGGGAGAAGGAAAGGGGGTGCCGCCCCTTCACCTAGTCCAATTCAGACTGCCATGGGGGGCACCCCTTGCAGCCCTCCTCTCTCTCCACTAAGGCCCATGAAGGCCCATTAGTTCCCCGGGTGGTTCCAATAACCCTCCGGCACTCCGATAGTTATCCGGTACCTCTCGGAACTCATCCGATGTCCGAATAACATCGTCCAATATATCATTATTTATGTCTCGACCATTCCGAGACTCCTAACCATGTCCCTGATCTCATCCGGGACTCCGAACAATCTTTGATCGCCAAAAGCTCATACCTCATAATACAAATCGTCATCGAACGTTAAGCGTGCGGACGCTACGGGTTCGAGAACTATGTAGACATGACCGAGACACATCTCCGGTCAATAACCAATAGCGGAACCTGGATGCTCATATTGGCTCCTACATATTCTACGAAGATCTTTATCCTTCAAACCGTATAACAACATACGTTGTTCCCTTTATCATCAGTATGTTACTTGCCCGAAATTCGATAGTCGGTATCATCATACCTAGTTCAATCTCGTTACTCGCAAGTCTCTTTACTCGTTCCATAATGCATCATTCTATAACTAACTGAAAGTGCAACTATCCCTGGGTGGTTTTGGTAATTACTAACAACACATAGCTCATTGAACTAATGTTATCTCAAGATAAATATTGCAGGAAAGTTCAATGATTGGCATGGCATGGATTAGAAATCTGGACCCCTCAAAATGCTAAGGACACATATTGGCTCAAGCTCAAGACTCTACAATTTCTATTTTAGTGCTCCAAGATCACATTGAGTCCATAGGAAAGCCAATACTATTAAAAGGGGATGAGGTGTTGCTTAATGGGTTTCTTGCTCAAAATGTTTAGTGATATGCTACAAAACCCTCAGCCACTTTCTCACATCCACATATGTCTCAAACCAAAAGTCAAACTCGGCCCCACCGAAATCTTCTATCCGGCGCCACCAAGTTCAGTTGACATAGCCACTTCCACAAACCCTAGTCACTTCGGTCTCACCGATAGGGATCTCGGTCTCACTGAGATGGGATTACAAACTCTCTGTTTCCCTTCGTAACGTTTCGGTCTAACCGAGATGAGCGATCGGTCCCACCGAGTTTGCAATGCAAACTCTCTGTTTTCCCTTCGTAACGTTTCGGTCCAACCGAAACGAGTGAATCGGTCCCACCGAGTTTGCTTGACCAACTCTCTAGTTAGCTTATTACCAAATCGGTCCTACCGAGTTTGTGTAAACGGTCTCACCGAGATTACGTTATGCCCTAACCCTAATGAAATCGGTCCTACCAACTTGAACATATCGGTCCCACCGAAATTCCTAACGGTCAAATTATGAACTAAATCGGTCTGACCGAGTTCTCTGAATCGGTCCCACCGAGTTTGGTAAATTGTGTGTAACTGTTAGATTTTGTGTGGAGGCTATATATACCCCTCCACCCACTCTTCATTCGTGGAGAGAGACATCAAAACAAACATACACTTCCATTACTCAATGTTTTGAGAGAGAACCACCTACTCATGTGTTGAGACCAAGATATTCCATTCCTACCATATGAATCTTGATCTCTAGCCTTCCCCAAGTTGCTTTCCACTCAAATCATCTTTCCACCCAATCCAAATCTATGAGAGGGAGTTGAGTGTTGCGGAGACTATCATTTGAAGCACAAGAGCAAGGAGTTCATCATCAACACACCGTCCATTACCTTTCGGAGAGTTGTGTCTCCTAGATTGGTTAGGTGTTACTTGGGAGCCTCTGACAAGATTGTGGAGTTGAACCAAGGAGTTTGTACGGGCAAGGAGATCGCCTACTTCGTGAAGATCTACCCTAGTGAGGCAAGTCCTTCGTGTGCGATGGCCATGGTGGGATAGACAAGGTTGCTTCGTGGACCCTTCGTGGGTGGAGCCCTCCGTGGACTCGCGCAGTCGTTACCCTTCGTGGGTTGAAGTCTCCCTCAACGTGGATGTAAGATAGCACAACCTATCAGAACCACAACAAAAACAGATGTGTCTACACTTGCGTTTGTAGTATCCAAACCCCTCCCTTTACCTTCATATGCAATTGCTTTACATTCCGCTACTATACTCTTAGAATTGCATGTGTAGGTTGATTTCTTGACTTGTGCATAATTGCAAAAAAAATCCAAGACTTAAAGGAAAAGGCTAGGTTTTTATTTGGTCAAGTAGTCTAATCACCCCCCCCCCCTCTAGACATACTTTCGATCCTACAGGTGGTATCAGAGCTTTGGTCTCCATTTGCCTTGATTCCATAGCTTTTGGTGATCATAGCCTTGGTTTCACAACCTAGGAGAGTATGGCATCTAGCGAGGGAAATTACCACCATAGATGTCCTTACTTTGATGGTACTAATTTTGCTAGTTGGAAGCATAATATGAAAATGCATATTCTTGGACATAACCCCACCATTTGGGCTATTGTGTGTGTTGGCTTGCAAGGTGAATTCTTTGATGGGAAAGAACCAAACTGTGAAGCTACCGCGGAAGAGTTAAAGATGTTGCAATACAATGTTCAAGCTTGCGATACTCTCTTCAACGGATTGTGCCTCGAAGAATTCAACAAAATCAGCCGTCTTGAAAATGCAAAGGAAATTTGGGATACTTTGATTGATATGCACGAAGGTACCGACTCCGTCAAGGAATCCAAATTGGATGTGCTTCAAAGTCAACATGACAAGTTCAAGATGAAGGATGGTGAAGGTGTCGCTGAAATGTACTCTAGGCTTGCTCTCATCACAAATGAGATTGTCGACTTAGGAAGTGAAGAGATGACCGACAGATTCATAATCAAGAAGATCCTAAGAGTCTTAGATGGAAAATATGATATAGTGTACACATTGATCCAAATGATACCCAACTACAAAGATCTCAAGCCTACGGAAGTCATTGGAAGAATTGTTGCTCATGAGATGTCACTTAAGGATAAGGAAGAGCTCCACAACAAGTCGAGTGGTGCTTACAAAGCCTCATGTGATGCTCCCACATCATCAAGTGAGAAACAAATCTTCAATGAAGAATTGAGCCTAATGGTGAAGAACTTCAACAAGTTCTACAAGAGTAGAAGAAAGGAGAGAAGTTCCAAGTCAAGGTCCTACAATGACAAAAGATCTTCAAGTCGTGATCGGAATTGCTAGAATTGTGGAAGACCCGGACACTACTCCAATGAGTGTACGGCTCCACACAAGAGAAAAGAAGACTCGCCTAAAAGGAGAAGTAGAAGAGAAGATTCACCACCAAGAGAGAGAAGGAGTAGAGATGATCGTTATGAACGAAGACCTTCTCGGAGAAGCAAAGATTCGAAAAGGAAGGACAAATCATCAAGGAGCTATACAAGACGAAGACATCAAGCTCGTGTTGGCGAATGGGTATCCGGTTCCGACTCTGATGACCACTCTGAAAGAAGCTACTACTCTGACGCCGAAGATACTCAAGATGAAGGTGTTGCTGGAATTGCTCTTGTGTCACCCAACTCCTACGAGATATTTGACTCACCAAATGAAGGAATTGGAAGATGCTTCATGGCTAAAGGCCCTAAGGTATCACACCCCGAGTATCTTGATTTTAATAGTGATGAAGATGACTTGCTAGGAGATGATGATTTACTTGTTGGTAGCAATAGTTATGAAACCTATGATGAAAACTATGATGAAATTGCTAATAATCATGCTAATCAAGATAAAACGAATGATAATGATAGGAAGGAGATTGAGCATCTATCTAAATAACTAAACACTCTTAAGTTAGCTCATGAAACTACCTTGGAAGATCATCGAGAACTTTTAAAGACTCGTGAGAAGTTATGCTTTGAAAAGCTCAACCTTGAGCAAGAGCATGAGTTCTTAAAAGCAATCAATGATGATCTTCGCAAGAAAAGTTCTTCTTACATTGCCAAGCGTTTACTCTTCTCTACTTACATGCCACAAGTAAAATCTAGCAATGAGAACAAGAAAGATTGTTCCACTAGTAGTAACAACAATTATGCTAAATTCAATATTGTTGCTTCTGGTAGTACTCTTGATTCCACTAATGATTCTCTTAGCCAAGTTACACTTGAGCAAGAAAATAGTTTATTGAAGCGGATTATAGAGAAAGGTGTATACAAGAGCCTTGCCAGAAGTAAGCAAATTGAGGAAATTGTACGCAAGCAAGGAAGACACCGGAAGAATCAAGGTGTTGGTTTTGAACAAAAGTTCAATGCCAATGGAGTTGAGTGGGAAGAAGATCAATACCCCAAGACCAAGTTTGTTCCTCAACAAGAGAAGTATGATCCTACTTCCTTCAAGGGGACACAAGCATAAGATGATCTTCCACCACAAGACCACAAGCTAAAGGGAAAGAACAAGCTTCAAGAGGAGATTGATGCATTTCAAGAAGCTCCCAAGGCCTTGGTCAAGTGGGTTCCCAAGACTACATCAAGTTCTACTTCATCAAGTACGACTACAACTCCAAGGATTCCCATCAAGATGGTGTGGATCCCGAAGAAGAAGAACTAGAGAGTTCTTGAGGGTGACTCCGCCAACATACTTCACTCATATCATTTTGGCGAGGACAAGTGCAAAAAACTTCCATATGTTGCACTAGTTCAAGGATTCACAAACACTCTTGTTGGTAAGACAAGGGACAAGGTAACCAAATGCTTTCATGGACATCATCTTGTGTGAAATTCACTCTATGTCCATGGATATCTTTGTTTGTTCCTTGTGGGACTAACACGTGTAGGTATTGAAAGTGCAACTCACTCCAATGGATTGCTCCAAATGATCTACATCAACATGGGGCATCCACATCTTCAACATCTACATGAAGTCATCATCGACAAAACCCAAGGTTAGTTCATCCCTATTTGGGGGGACATCACATCTAGGGGGAGCTTTACTCTAATCAATTAAGCTAAAGCAACTCTAATGATGGGAACACAACAATGCTTTATGTAAAAGTGGTAACCCCACTTGTGCTTAAACAACGAGTATGACCTATGATCAAATGTTCTCATTTGAATCCTAAGTCAATATACTCATATAGATGACCTAGTCATCGCCAATTGCTTGATAGATGCTACAATGGTTGTGCATGCTTTGCCACATGTTTCATTTGCTATCTTATTGTGTGAGCATGTTGAATGCATATATTTTTCATTCGAGGACATCCATTTGTTGCTTTGATTGTTTGGATCTTTCTCTTTTGCCAAACGGATGGACAAGAATGCCTAAGAACTCCCTCTAGCTATCTATGATTTTCTCGTCTCAAACTCTATTCATGCTACATCACAAAGTTTGATTAAGTCAGATTCGAACCACTCTGTGTGAGGAGCACTCGGAGTCCCCG
The DNA here is from genome assembly GCA_902687465.1 of Secale cereale. Taxonomy (NCBI): domain Eukaryota; kingdom Viridiplantae; phylum Streptophyta; class Magnoliopsida; order Poales; family Poaceae; genus Secale; species Secale cereale. Next base: position 418,936,163 of record LR738709.1, read on the forward strand.
ATTCGTCATAGACTTGAACTTCCAAAACCTCTTTGTGCATTTTGGTATGACCGAGTCATCCACTTCGGTCACATCGAGTTCACTAAGTTGATCTAGGTTTTCAATCTCGGTGCAACCAATTTGAACTTTTTGGTCACACCGAGTTGCAGTAACCGCTTGCGATTCTGCATCTCGGTGCCACCGAGTTGTTCCACTTGGTCACACGAACAGGGTCAGGTTATATATACCGTCGGGTCAAATTTGGGAAAACTTTCCAAAACCTCCCGCTCGCGCATGACCTGCTCTGCCGTCTCGGGTCTCTGGATCGTCTTCTCCCCACCAGCGACCTCCCGCCGCCGGTTTCTGCCGCCGTCAACAGCAATTTGCTTTGCCGTTGCCGCCGTAGCGAGCTCACCGCCAAGTTAGGGTATGAGCTCGACCTATGTGTGAAAGGATCGAGAAGAGGTGTCTAGAGGGGGTGAATAGACTCCTAGCAAGAAAAGTGACAGCTTTTAAAATACCTCAAGTTGATGTGGAGATTTAGCACATGTTTAACATTCACAATGCCCATCAAGCAAGCATGACAAGAGTATATGGGCAGTGGAATGTAAAGCATGCAACTTCGAGTACTTGACCAAATAAAAAACCTAGCATTTTTTCAATTTTAATTCTTGGCAAATTTTACCAATCAGGCACAAGTCAAGCAATCGACCTACACATGCAATTCTAAGAGTATAGCAGCGGAATGTAAAGCAATTGCATATGAAGGTAACGGGAGGAGTTTGGAGGAGCAAACGCAAGTGAAGACACGGATGTTTTTGTTGTGGTTCCGGTAGGTGGTGCTATCGTACATCCACGTTGATGGATACTTCAACCCACGAAGGGTAACGGCTGCGCGAGTCCACGGAGGGCTCCACCCACGAAGGGTCCACAAAGAAGCAACCTTGTCTATCCCACCATGGCCATCGCCCACGAAGTACTTGCCTCACTAGGGTAGATCTTCATGAAGTAGGCGATCTCCTTGGTCGTACAAACTCCTTGGTTCAACTCCACAATCTTGTCGGGGGCTCCCAAGTAACACCTAACCAATCTAGGAGACACCACTCTCCAAAAGGTAATACACGGCGTGTTGATGATGAACTCCTTGCTCTTGTGCTTCAAATGATAGTCTCCCCAAAACTTAACTCTCTCTCTCAGATTTGGGTTTGGTGGAAAGATGACTTGAGTGGAAAGCAACTTGGGGAAGGCTAGATATCAAGATTCATATGGTAGGAATGGAATATCTTGGTCTCAACACATGAGTAGGTGGTTCTCTCTCAAAATAATGAGTAAGGGAAGTGTAGGTTTGTTCTGATGGCTCTCTCCATGAATGAAGAGTGGGTGGAGGGGTATATATAGCCTCCAGACAAAATCTAACCGTTACACACAATTTACCAAACTCGGTGGGACCGATTCAGAGAACTCGGTCAGACCGATTTAGTTCATAATGTGACTGTTAGGCATTTCGGTGGGACCGATATGATCAACTTGGTGGGACCGATTTTATTAGCGTTAGGGCATAATGTAATCTCGGTGAGACCGATTACACAAAATCGGTAGGACCGATTTTGGTAATGAGCTTACAGAGAGTTGGTTAGGCAAACTCGGTGGGACCGATTCGCTCATTTTGGTTGGACCCAAACGTTACGAAGAGGCAACAGAGAGTTTGCAATGTTAACTCGGTGAGACCGATTTTCACATCTCGGTTGGACCGAAATGTTTCAATAGGAAGCAGAGAGTTTACATTCCCGTCTCGATGAGACCGAAGTGATTAGGGTTTTGGCAGTGGCTATGTCAAATGAACTCGGTGGCGCCAGGTAGAATGTTTCGGTGGGGCCGAGTTTGACTTTTGGTTTGGGACATATGTGGATGTGAGAAAGTGGTTGAGGGTTTTGGAGTATATCATTAAGCACTTAGAGCAAGCAAGCCATTAAGCAACACCTCATCCCCTTTTAATAGTATTGGCTTCCTATGGACTCAATGTGATCTTGGATCACTGAAATAGAAAATGTAGAGCCCTGAGCTTTGAGCTTGTGCCAATCCTTTGTCCTCGTCATCTTGAAGGGGTTCCACATCGTCTAGTCCATGCCACTCCATTTTTTGAACTTGTTGTAGGATCGAAGAAGTAGGTCTAGAGGGGGGGTGATTAGACTACTTGACAAGATAAAAATCTGCCTTTTGGTTGAGCAAAGTTTTTAGGCAGTTTTGCAATTAAGATCAAGTCAAGTAACATACTACACATGCAATTCTAGAGTATGGGCAGCGGAAAGTAAATTGCATATATAGTAAAGAGAGGTGGAGAAGATCAAACGCAGTTTGGTGACACGGAGATTTTTGTCGTGGTTCCGATAGGTGGTGCTATCGTACATCCACGTTGATGGAGACTTCAACCCACGGAGGGTAACGGCTGCGCGAGTCCACGGAGGGCTCCACCCACGAAGGGTCCACGAAGAAGCAACCTTGTCTATTCCATCACGGCCTACGCCCACGGAGGACTAGCCTTACTCGGGGTAGATCTTCACAAAGTAGGCGATCTCCTTGCCCTTACAAACTTCTTGGTTCAACTCCACATCTCAACGACGGAGGCTCCCAAGCGACACCTAACCAATCTAGGAGGCACCACCCCCCAAAAGGTAATAGACGGTGTTGATGATGATGAACTCCTTGCTCTTGTGCTTCAGATGATAATCTCCCCAACACTCAACTCTCCTCACTGATATGGCTGTGGTGGAAGAAAGATTTGAGTGGAAGGCAACTTGGGAAGGCTAGAAATCAAGTTTCATATGGTAGGAATGGAATGGCTTGATCTCAACACAAGGGTAGGTGGTTCACTTCTCAGAAAGTGTATGGTAGAAGTGGTGGTACTTTCTGATGGCTCTCCTCACGAATGAAGAGGGGGTGGAGGGGTATATATAGCCTCCACACAAAATCCAACCGTTACACACACATTTGACCAATCTCGGTGAGACCGAAGTTAAAACTCGGTCAGACCGAAAGTTCAAATATAGTGAACGTTGGGATTTTCGGTGGGACCGAAAATACCATCTCGGTGGGACCGAAAGTGTAAATGATATGAACGTTGGAATTTTCGGTGGGACCGAGAAAGAAAACTCGGTTGGACCGATTTGAGAAAGAGCAGGAACATGCCAGAATCGGTGAGACCGAAAATGAATTATCGGTGAGACCGATTTGAGCCAAGACAGAAGCTTGCCCATTTCGGTGAGACCGATAATACAAACTCGGTTATTCCGAAATGATGTGAAATGGTTACAGAAGGTTGGCAGTTCAGTTTCGGTGAGACCGATCTCAAACTCGGTAAGACCGATTTTTCTAGGGTTTGGGATATGGCAGAAGTGGTTCATCTCGGTGGGACTGAGTTGGAAGAATCGGTTTGTCCGAGATTACTTATGAGTGTGTATAGTAGTGAAAGGTGCTGAAAGTTGAGGGAGCTAAATCACTAAGCACTTGAGCAACCAGATCATCAACACAACCTCATCCCCTTTTAATAGTATTGGCTTTCCTATGGACTCAATGTGATCTTTGATCACTAAACCAGAAATGGAGTCTTGAGCTTTTGCCAATGCTTGCCTTAGCATTTGAGGGGTCCACTTCTTCAGTCATCTTGCCATACCAATGTGATTGGGTTTCCTGAAACATACTTGATAAAAGCATTAGTCCAACCACAAAGTATGTTGTCATTAATTACCAAAACCACCCAGGGAGCAAATGTGCTTTCAATCTCCCCCTTTTTGGTAATTGATGGCAACACACTGAAATTATACTAAACAAAACATCAAAGCTTATTGAAAGAAAGACAGAATTATCATGAAAGCTTTGACAAGCATGTAGTACACAGGCTCCCCCTACAAGTGTGCAAGATTTTCATGAATTATGGTTTTGGACTACCACAAGCACACAAGAGAGATAAGCAAGATGTGCTACATGCAGCTTGGCTATATGCATCAGAGCAGAAGAAAATGAATTGAGTGATAATGCATATGTGCATGGTGATTTCTTGCAAACAAGTATTTACAAGCAAGTCACCATCATGCACATTCTGCAAGATGCATATACTTACCTTGAGGTTCCTTGGCACTTGTACCTGAAGGGATAAACTTGGGAAAACAAGGTTAGATAACACAAGAGTATTCCTTCAACCAATTGCAAGAACATCAAGAGGACCAAGCCAGGGAGGACATGTATAAAGAGTGTCTCATATTGAGCACAGGCTTGAATCAGCAAACATGTCTCCGAAGCTAAAAGATTTTCAATGAACTCAGAGAGATTTTGCTTTTCATAGGATATCAATTGTGAAGATTCCTTTAAGTCTTCTCCCCCCTAAACGAAAAGATTTCATAAGATACCAAATGTGAGAACAAGGGGTGTGATGGAAAAAGCAAAATCAAAAGAAAGATGCCAATTGTAATGTCCAATGTAAGACACGACAAAGCTTTGATGTGATTCTCTCCCCCTTAAGATAAGATTGCTTTTCTTCTTCCCTTAAGTCTTCTCTTCTCCCCTACTCCCCCTATTCCCCCTAAGTTCTCTCCCCCTTTGACATCAAGTGCCGAAAAGGACAGCAAACTAGGTAGGACAGGAAAGATGGAAAGAAAGAAATAAAGAAAGAAGTGGGATCCTTAAGAATCACGACAGGGCAAAAGAGAACATCCAGAGAAACAGTTTGAGTTTAAATTTGAGTCCTCTCCTCCTTAAAATATAAAATTTGAGTCTGAATTTGAGTCCTCTCCCTCTTTAAAGATACAGAAAGAATTCAGCTCACTTTGCGAGGAGTATTTCAAAAGATTTGCAATGAATTTGTAAAAGATTTTCGAGGAATTGATCAGAGCCATAAAAAGATTTCCAGAAGGATATTCAAAGAAATATAAGAAAAGAAATAAAAAGATTCCTAGATGAAGTTTTTTTTTAAGAAAACTCAATGAGAGAACATAAGAGAAAACAGAAAAACTCCAAAAACATATGTACTTCATCTAGATAAAGGTCGGCGACAAAGTCACCTATGTTTGAGTATATTGACTTAGGAGTCAAATGAGGACATTTGATCATAGGTCATACTCATCGTTTAAGCTCAAAATGGGGTTGCCATTTTTCGATTAAGCATTTGATGTGATCACATCTTATGAAGCTGCTTGTACTCATGACTTTGAGCAGAGCTCCTTAAAGATGTGAACAACATACCTTGGGCTTGTTGTTGCTTTACTCATGTAGGTAAGCTTGATGTAGGTGCTCATAGAATGTGAAGTTGGAGCGCCATTTCTACTTGTGTAGTTCATCTTCCTACATGGGTTAGGCAAGCAAGGAAATACTCAAGAGTATCCAAGATGACAAGAGTGAAATACTAGATGTATAAGGTGTCAAAAAGGATATGTGGAATTTTGTTCCTTGAACTCAACATCCCAAAGGGCTAGATACTTGGTCAATGACAAGATTACTCATGATTTGAGTGTGTGGTAATCTTGTGGAATGTAGATCATCCAAGTACCTGCAAAGAGTTAGATGCAATACAAGGAGGCAAATGTGTCCAAGACATATGATCATCATCATAAGAGAAATATCAAGGATTAGTCAAGAGGCTCATGCCTTGCATGCATCAATGGAGTTATCACTCCAAGTTTGAAGCATCAATGATGTTCAACTCACTCCTTAAGCGACAAAACACTCTCTCATCAAGAGGTTTTGTAAAGATATCAGCAAGTTGTTTGTCAGTGCGAACATGCTTAAGATTAATATCACCCTTGGCAATATGATCACGAATAAAATGGTGACGAACTTCAATATGCTTTGTTCGAGAGTGTTGCACAGGATTGTGTCCAATCTTGATTGCACTCTCATTGTCACAAAGCAAGGGAACACGTCTCACATGTATCCCATAATCCTTAAGCGTTTGTGTCATCCATAGCAATTGAGCACAACACGAACCAGCAGCAATATATTCTGCTTCGGCAGTGGATAATGATACCGAATTTTGTTTCTTGGAGGACCAAGATACAAGGGATCGACCAAGGAATTGACATGTACCCGAAGTTGACTTTCTATCAACCTTGTCACCGGCATAGTCCGAGTCGGAATAGCCAACAAGATCGAAAGAAGCTCTCTTAGGATACCAGATGCCAAAGTTTGGTGTGTGTATCAAGTATCTCACTATCCTTTTAACAGCTTTAAGATGACATTCTTTAGGGGCTGCTTGATATCGCGCACACATGCATACACTCAACATTATGTCAGGACGAGAAGCACAAAGATATAGTAGAGAACCAATCATAGAACGGTAAACCCTTTGATCAACAGGTTCTCCATCTTTTGTCAAGTCATTGTGTCCACTTGTAGGCATGGGGGTACTCATACCTTTGCTTTCTTGCATGTTGAACTTCTTGAAGAGATCCTTGGTGTACTTTGTTTGTGAGACAAAAGTACCCTCCTTAGATTGCTTGATTTGCAACCCAAGGAAAAATTTGAGTTCACACATCATGGACATTTCATACTTCTCCGACATGAGCTGTCCAAACTTCTTGCTAAAATGGGGGTTAGTTGAACCAAAGATAATATCATCAACATATATTTGGCACACAAATAGTTCACCATTAACCCTTTTTGTGAACAGCGTTGAGTCTATCTTTCCAATCTCAAAGCCTTTTTCAAGAAGAAAGCTAGTTAAGCATTTGTACCAAGCTCTAGGGGCTTGTTTAAGACCATAAAGAGCTTTATGCAATTTGTAAACATGATTAGGCTTTTTGGGATTCACAAAACCGGGAGGTTGTTTCACAAATACTTCCTCCTCAATTTCACCATTTAGGAAAGCACTTTTGATGTCCATTTGATAGAGAGTAATATCATGGTGATTGGCATAAGCAAGAAGAATGCGAATGGACTCAAGTCTAGCAACGGGGGCATAGGTCTCACCATAGTCCATACCTTCGACTTGTGTGTAACCTTGAGCTACGAGACGAGCCTTGTTGCGGATGACTTGTCCATCTTCATCTTGCTTGTTCCGAAACACCCATTTGGTTCCAATGATGTTTTGATCATCGTTGGGCTTCTCTACCAAAGTCCACACCTTGTTCCTCTCGAAGTTGTGTAGTTCTTCGTGCATAGCGTTCACCCAATCCGGGTCATTAAGTGCTTCTTCTACCTTCATAGGTTCAATACTAGAGATAAATGAGTAATGCTCACAAAAGTTAGCTAAGCGAGTTTTAGAGCGAGTAATTCTCCCGGAGTTGATGTCGTTCATCATTTGTTCCACGGGATGATTCTTCTTGACTCTTGCTCGAACTCGGGAAAGCTTTTGTTGATGTTGTGGCTCAGCTTCCTCATCATCTTCATCTTCCTCTTCTTCTTCTTCTTCATTGTTGTTGGTGTTGTCTTGAGGTGGTGGAGAAGGAGGTTGTGGTGGATCTTCTTGTTGCATTTCCTCATCTTGGTGAGTTCCACTTGTGGAGGCCTCCATGTTGCCTTGAGGTTCATCTCGCCGTGAGGTAGGTGGCTCCACATATGTAGATGAGGTACTCTCCTTCACCTCCATGGGACGAATCTTTCCAATAGATAAATCTTGGATAGCTTCCGATGGGTCCTTGTCTCCTACATCAATAGGCATTTGCTCTACTTGCGAGCCATTAGATTCATCAAACTTCACATCTACCGTCTCTTCAACCTTTCGGGTGAAATTATTGTAGACACGGTAGGTGTGGGAGTTTGATCCATAACCAAAAAAAAGCCTTCATGAGATTTAGGAGCAAATTTAGACCGACGATGCTTGTCAAGGATATAGCATTTTGAGCCAAAGACACGAAAGTATCCCACTTGGGGTTTGTTACCGGTGAGAAGCTCGTATGATGTCTTGCCAAGGAGCTTATGAAGATAAAGCCTGTTGATGGCATGACAAGCTGTCTCGACGGCTTCTCCCCAAAAATGCTTCGATGTCTTGTGTTCATCAAGCATCGTTCTTGCCATCTCTATGAGCGTTCGGTTCTTCCTCTCAACAACTCCATTTTGTTGAGGAGTGTACGTAGCCGAGAACTCATGTAGAATTCCTTCCTCATCGAGAAAAGAGTCTACATTGGCGTTCTTGAACTCCGTTCCATTGTCACTCCGAACTTTCTTGATCTTCACCTCAAATTGATTTTGGGCCTTTCTGGCAAAGGTCTTGAAGATCCTCTGAACCTGCGATTTATCATCAAGGAAAAATACCCACGTAAATCTGGAATAATCATCAACTATAACTAGACCAAAGGAGTTACCACCAAGGCTTTTGTAAGCATTGGGACCGAAGAGATCCATATGAAGAAGCTCAAGCGGTCTCCTAGTGGTCATGATGTTTTTCACGGGATGACTTCCACCAACTTGTTTTCCTGCTTGACAGGCGCTACAAAGTCTATCTTTGTCAAAGAAAACATCTTTAACACCAAGAATATGATCACCTTTGATTAGCTTGTCTAGATTACGCATACCAACATGTCCTAGCCTTCTATGCCATAACCAACCTTTAGAGGATTTAGCAATGAAACAAGCTCTAGGTTGGGCTTTCTTAGTGAAATCAACAATATATAGATCACCTCTACGAATACCAGTAAAAGCCATGTTTTGATTATCACGACGAAAGACTTGGCAATCTACTTTGGTAAATAGCACATTGAATCCAAAGTCAGCTAATCTAGACACGGAAAGTAAATTGTATCCAAGAGATTCTACAAGCATGACATTTTGAATAGAGCTATCATGAGATATGGCCACCTTACCAAGGCCAAGTACCTTACCCTTGGAGTTGTCTCCAAAAGTCACATACTTGCGTGGACCATCGTTCTTTGCAAGCTCTCGAAACATGTCTTTGTCTCCGGTCATGTGATCGGTGCATCCACTATCAAGAATCCACTCTTTTCCACCGGACATGTAGTCTCTCAGATTTGCCATAAGATTGAGACTCTTCATGACCTTGTCTAGCTCGGTGTCCGAATCGAAGTAATCATCGTCTTGCTCATGCTCATCATCATATTGACCCATGGATTGTTCATCATCAACACCTAGGTCAATTTGATAAGTACTTGCATTAGTTTGGTCAATGGAACAATAATCTTCGGAATGCAATGCAAGAGCATTTCTAATTCTAATATTGATAAGACCGGGATCACCCTTCTTTTTCATAAGATCACGAAGCTCAAAGAAGCATTTATCAAAGTTGGGATCATTGGGGTGCAACCTATCAAATTCAATAGTCTTGTATAGAATTTCATCAAGACCTCTCATAGAGTAGTCCGGATAAAGTTCTTCCAAGAATTTCCACATAGCATAGGCACACTCAAAATTTGTAACAAGATTAAGCAAGTCATCAGGTAACCCTTTAATGATAAGATTCACAGTTCTAAGGTTACGAAGCAAATCAAGCTCTTCATCCATGGTAGGGTGCAAGGGATCAACAGGAGGCACATAGGGGGTCTTAACATATTTGCACAAATTGTACATCTTAAAGATACTAAGCATTTCAGACCTCCAAGAGTTATAAAACCTTCCATCAAGAACAGGCACTCTATGGCTAACACTCCCATCCGTAGACACGTCCATCTTCCTCCAATGGTGTGTAAACCAAAGCAATGGAGACCAAAGCTCTGATACCAATTGTAGGATCGAAGAAGTAGGTCTAGAGGGGGGGTGATTAGACTACTTGACAAGATAAAAATCTGCCTTTTGGTTGAGCAAAGTTTTTAGGCAGTTTTGCAATTAAGATCAAGTCAAGTAACATACTACACATGCAATTCTAGAGTATGGGCAGCGGAAAGTAAATTGCATATATAGTAAAGAGAGGTGGAGAAGATCAAACGCAGTTTGGTGACACGGAGATTTTTGTCGTGGTTCCGATAGGTGGTGCTATCGTACATCCACGTTGATGGAGACTTCAACCCACGGAGGGTAACGGCTGCGCGAGTCCACGGAGGGCTCCACCCACGAAGGGTCCACGAAGAAGCAACCTTGTCTATTCCATCACGGCCTACGCCCACGGAGGACTAGCCTTACTCGGGGTATATCTTCACGAAGTAGGCGATCTCCTTGCCCTTACAAACTTCTTGGTTCAACTCCGCATCTCAACGACGGAGGCTCCCAAGCGACACCTAACCAATCTAGGAGGCACCACCCCCCAAAAGGTAATAGACGGTGTTGATGATGATGAACTCCTTGCTCTTGTGCTTCAGATGATAATCTCCCCAACACTCAACTCTCCTCACTGATATGGCTGTGGTGGAAGAAAGATTTGAGTGGAAGGCAACTTGGGAAGGCTAGAAATCAAGTTTCATATGGTAGGAATGGAATGGCTTGATCTCAACACAAGGGTAGGTGGTTCACTTCTCAGAAAGTGTATGGTAGAAGTGGTGGTACTTTCTGATGGCTCTCCTCACGAATGAAGAGGGGGTGGAGGGGTATATATAGCCTCCACACAAAATCCAACCGTTACACACACATTTGACCAATCTCGGTGAGACCGAAGTTAAAACTCGGTCAGACCGAAAGTTCAAATATAGTGAACGTTGGGATTTTCGGTGGGACCGAAAATACCATCTCGGTGGGACCGAAAGTGTAAATGATATGAACGTTGGAATTTTCGGTGGGACCGAGAAAGAAAACTCGGTTGGACCGATTTGAGAAAGAGCAGGAACATGCCAGAATCGGTGAGACCGAAAATGAATTATCGGTGAGACCGATTTTTCTAGGGTTTGGGATATGGCAGAAGTGGTTCATCTCGGTGGGACTGAGTTGGAAGAATCGGTTTGTCCGAGATTACTTATGAGTGTGTATAGTAGTGAAAGGTGCTGAAAGTTGAGGGAGCTAAATCACTAAGCACTTGAGCAACCAGATCATCAACACAACCTCATCCCCTTTTAATAGTATTGGCTTTCCTATGGACTCAATGTGATCTTTGATCACTAAACCAGAAATGGAGTCTTGAGCTTTTGCCAATGCTTGCCTTAGCATTTGAGGGGTCCACTTCTTCAGTCATCTTGCCATACCAATGTGATTGGGTTTCCTGAAACATACTTGATAAAAGCATTAGTCCAACCACAAAGTATGTTGTCATTAATTACCAAAACCACCCAGGGAGCAAATGTGCTTTCACTTGTCTAAAATATAATAGATGAAAACGTTAGTCCAACAAAAGATATGTTGACATTAATTACCAAAATCACCCAGGTAGCACGTGTGCTTTCAATCTCCCCCTTTTTGGTAATTGATGACAACATACATCAGAGCTTTGGATAAAGATATGAAGAATAACAAGTAAAGCTTTGGAAGGACATGTAACATGCATAGGATCCCCCTACATGTATGCAATCATGTAAATATGGAATATAAGAGCATGTGAAAGCATAGACATGACGGATCAAGCAATGAGTTACATGTATCTTGGCTATATGCATCAGAGCAAATGATATGAATATATGAAGTGTATCCTCATGTTCATGATTCCTTCTTGCAAACAGTATGTACATTAGCAAGAAATCTTCATGCACATGAGTGTGATGCATATACTTACCTTGTGATCTTGAGCTGGCTTATGAAGGGATGAACCTGAGTAAACAAGGTTAGATAACACAGGTACATCTACTAGACAGAGTAACAAAAGAGTCACAAGAGTACCAAGATTGGGATAACATGTAAAGAGTGAGTACTAGGTACTCTAGAATGCAGACATGTTCCCAAAAGTAAAAGATATGCAATGAATTCAAAAGACTTCTTTCCCTAGCAGTCTTTCTCCCCCTGAATCTTATATTGAATAATGGAAGAAAGTAGGGAAACGGAATCAGAGCAAAACAGATCAGATCAATAACATAGACATGTCTTTCCCCTCTTAAAGATATGTGGCTTCTCTCCTCTTGAACACGAACACCAAGCATCTGGGGCATGTGAACTCTCTCTCTCTCCCTTAAGCTTTGATGTGAACTCTCTCTCTCCCCCTTTGACATCAATTTCCAAGAAGGGGTCTTCTAGAGTGTGAGTCAAAATAGGTTTAGTCCTTGAGTCATAGAGCAGAGCAGTATATAAAATGTGATGCTGGTAGAGGACAAGAATCATTGAGTGGAGCTGGAACAAATAAGCAGGATGCAAATGACAGATTGTCTCCTCAGTAGTGAAATCGGTTACACCGAGTTATTTGCTTTGGTGGCACCGAGATGGTTCGGTTTGACCGGGAGAGGCAAATCGGTGTGTCCGAGTTCAACACAGAAAGAATAAGTGGCTTCTCAGCTCACTAGGCAAATGAAATCTCACAAGGATTTGCAAGGAATTAACTGAAGGATTTGCAATGAATTGGATGCAGAAAATGCAAGACAAAACAGAGAAAAGAAAATCTAGATGAAGTTTTTTTTAAAGAAGGGAAACAAAATGCAAGGAACAAATGCACAAACTTAGAGAAACACTAGAGAACTTCATCTAGAATTGGTCGGCGACAAAGTCACCTATGTTAGAGTATATTGACTTACGAGTCAAGTGAAGACACTTGATCATAGGTCATACTCATCGTTTAAGCTCAAAATGGGGTTACGATTTTCCGTTTAAGCATTTTGATGTATTCACATCTTGTTGAGCTGCTTTGACCCATGTCTTGGAGTAAAGCTTCTCTAAGATGGAATAACATACCTTGGGTGGTGGTGTTGATTTAGATCGTGTAGTTGAACTTGTGTGGGTTGCTCAAGGTTGATGTAGCTCATCAAGAATTGGGAGCACCACTTGTAGTTTGAGTTCACCTACCTACATGGGTTAGATTTGCAAGGAAGAGCACTTGTGTATCCAAAATGACAATCATGAAGGTTTGATACCAAATGAAATTTGATATATAGAAATTGTCAAAGGATATATTGAAGGGTTTCATGCTTCCTTGTCTTCAACCACCACGGTATAAGGACTTGGTGATGTAGAGATTGCTCAAGATGTGAGTGAGTTGCAATCCCATGGATTTAGATTCATCCAAGTGCCTACAAGGGTTAGATAGCATGCAAGGGTACAAGTATCCAAGACATATGATCATCATCATAAGAGAAAAAGTCAAGGATTAGTCAAAGGCTCATGTCTTGCATGTATGCAAATGGAGTTCCTACTCCAAGTTTGAAGCATCAATAATGTTCAATTCACCTCTCAACCTGCAAAACACTTTCTCATCAAGTGGTTTAGTAAATATATCCGCTAATTGCTTATCGGTGTGAACATGTTTAAGATTGATATCACCCTTAGCAACATGATCTCAAATGAAATGATGACGACTTCAATATTCTTAGTTCGAGAATGTTGCACAGGATTATGAGCAATCTTAATAGCACTTTCATTGTCACAAAGAAATGGAACATGTTTCACATAGATCCCATAATCTTTAAGAGTTTGGGTCATCCAAAGTAATTGAGCACAACATGAACCAGCGGCAATGTATTCTGCTTCGGTGGTGGATAAGGATACCAAGTTTTGTTTCTTGGAGGACCAAGACACAAGAGATCTACCCAGAAATTGACAAGTACCCGAAGTGGACTTTCTATCAACCTTGCCACCGGCATAGTCCTAATCGGAGTAGCCAACAAGATCAAAAGAGGACCTCTTAGGATACCAAATGCCAAAATTTGGTGTATGAATTAAGTATCTCACTATCATTTTCACATCCTTAAGATGACATTCTTTAGGGGCCGCTTGATATCGTGCACACATGCACACACTTAGCATAATATCGGGACAGGAGGCACACAGATATAACAATGAACCAATCATAGAGCGGTAAACCTTTTGATCGACCGGTTCGCCATCCTTAGTCAAGTCAAGATGTCCACTAGTAGGCATGGGTGTAGGCATACCTTTGCATTCTTACATGTTGAACTTCTTGAACAAGTCCTTGGTATACTTTGTTTGAGAAACAAAGGTACCCTCCTTAGTTTGCTTGATTTGCAAACCAAGAAAGAACCTGAGTTCACTCATCATAGACATCTCAAACTTTCCTGACATTAGCTTTCCAAACCTTTCACTAAAATGGGGGTTAGTAGAACCAAATATGATATCATCAACATAAATTTGGCACACAAATAATTCACCATTAACCCTTTTAGTAAAAAGTGTAGAATCTATTTTTCCAATCTCAAAGCCTTTTCCAATAAGGAACTTGGTCAAGCATTTATACCACGCTCTAGGAGCTTGTTTAAGACCATAAAGAGCTTTGTGAAGTTTGTAAACATGATCGGGTTTCTTAGGATTGACATAGCCGGGAGGTTGTTTAACATAAACTTCCTCCTCAATTTCACCGTTTAGAAAAGCACTTTTAATGTCCATTTGGTACAAGGTGATATCATGGTGATTAGCATAAGCAAGTAAGATGCGAATGGACTCAAGTCTAGCAACGGGGGCATATGTCTCACCGTAGTCCATACCTTCGACTTGAGTGTAGTCTTGGGCGACGAGACGTGCTTTGTTGCAAATGACTTGACCATCTCCATCTTGCTTGTTGCGAAACACCCATTTGGTACCAACGATGTTGTGGTTGTTGTCGGGCTTCTCGACCAATGTGCACACTTGATTTCTCTCAAGGTTGTGTAGCTCTTCGTGCATAGCGTTCACCCAATCCGGATCATCAAGAGCATCTTCAACCTTCATAGGTTCAAGGTTAGATATGAAAGAGTAATGTTCACAAAAGTTAGCTAAGCGATTTTAAGAGCAAGTGATTCTCCCGGTTTGGATATCATTGTATACTTGCTCTACGGGATTATCTATAGCGATTCTTGCTCTAACTCGTGAAAGCTTTTGCATGGGTCGGGGTGGAACATCCTCTTCATCATCTTCTTCTTCTTGTCCTTCTTCATTGTTGTTGGTGTTGTTGTCCCCTTGTGGAGGTGGAGAAGGAGGTCGATGAGGTTCATCTTTATGCATCTCCTCGTTTGCTTCATCACAGCGTGTTCCACTTGTGGATGCCTCCAAGTCAACTTGTGGTTCACCTTGTCGTGAGGTAGAAGCTTCCACATGGACGAACGAAGTACTCTCCTTTACCTCCGTTGGATGGATCTTGCCAATAGACAAGTCTTGAATTGCTTCCGAAGGATCTTTGTCTCCTACATCAATTGGCAATTGCTCAAATTGTGAGCCGTTAGATTCATAAAACTTCACATCTACCATTTCTTCAACCTTTCGGGTGAAATTGTTGTAGACACGGTAAGTGTGAAAGTTTGAGCCATAACCGAGTAGGAAACCTTCATGAGATTTAGGAGCAAATTTAGAGCGACGATGCTTATCAAGAATGTAGCACTTTGAGTTGAATACTCGAAAGTATCCAACTTGGGGTTTGTTACCGATGAGAAGCTCGTATGCCGTTTTGCCGAGAAGCTTGTGAAGATACAAGTGATTTGTTGTATGACAAGCTGTCTCAACCGCTTCCGCCCAAAAGTGTCTTGGCGTCTTGTTCGTAAAGCATCGTTCTTTCCATCTCGATAATGGTCTAGTTCTTCCTCTCAAGAACTCCATTTTGTCGAGGCTTGTACGTAGCCGAGAACTCATGTGAAATCCCTTCTTCGTCAAGAAAGGTATCCACATTTGTGTTCTTGAACTCCGCTCTGTTGTCGCTGCGAACCTTCTTGATATTCACTTCAAATTGATTTTGGGCCTTCCTAGCGAAGTTTTTGAAGATCTTTTGGACCTGTGATTTATCATCAAGAAAGAACACCCACGTAAATCTTGAAAAATCATCAGCAGTGACTAATCCAAAAGAGTTACCACTAAGGCTTTTGTAAGCATTGGGACCAAAAAGATCCATATGGAGTAGCTCAAGTGGTCTTCTCGTAGTCATGATGTTCTTCACGTGATGACTTCCTCCAACTTGTTTTCCTGCTTGACAAGCACTACAAAGTCTATCCTTGTCAAATATAATATCTTTAACACCAAGGATATGATCACCTTTAATTAGCTTATCAAGATTTCTCGTGCCGACATGACCTAACCTTCTATGCCACAACCAACCTTTAGAGGATTTAGCAATAAAATAAGTGCGAGGTTGGACTTTCTTAGTGAAGTTAACAATGTATAGGTCACCTCTATGAATGTCGGTGAAGACCATATTATGATTATCTCTACGAAAGACTTGGCAATCAACATGAGTGAATAGCGCATTTAAACCAAAATCAGCTAATCTAGACACAGAGAGAAGATTATATCCGAGGGATTCTACAAGCATGACATTCTTGATTGAGCTATCGTTGGATATGGCCACCTTACCAAGGCCAACAACTTTACCCTTAGAGTTGTCACAAAAGGTAACATACTTTCGTGGACCATCATTTCTAGCAAGCTCATCAAACATGTCCTTATCTCCGGTCATGTGATCCGTGCATCCACTATCGAGCACCCATTCCTTTCCTCCGGCTGTGTAAATACGAACATTTTCCATAAGACCAAAATGTCTCATTTTGTTCATCAAGATCATAGTCACAATCATCATCGTCATCATAGTATCCATGTTCCACATCGTCATGTGATTGATCAACACCTAGAGAGAGTGATTCATTAGAAGTATGACCATAACAATGTTCATCTCTATGGATTGTAATGACTTCAGAAATGATATTGCTAATAATTCCAGCATCTCCTTTGGCATGCATGAGATCACGAAGCTCAAATGAGCAATCACTAAACTTAGGATCACTAGTACTCATCCTATTCAAGGCAATAGATATGGAGAATCTCATCCATATTTTTCAAGCAATAATTTGGAAATTGTTCCTCTAGGAATCTCCGTATAGTATAAGCACATTCAAAAGTTGGAAAACATACAAGCAAGTTTCTAGGCAATCCTTTAGTGATAAGATTAACAGTTCTAAGATTTTGAATCATGTCAAGTTTCTCATTGAAAGTAGGATTCGAAGCATCAATGCGGGGCATACAAGGTATCAATATACTTATTAAAATGATATTCATTGAACATCTCAAGCATCTCATTTTTCCATTCCTTATAAAATTGTCCATCAAGCATAGGTACTCCACGTCTAATACTCCCCAACGTAGACTCATCCATCTTCCTCCAATGGTGATTAAACCAAAGCAATGGAGACCAATGCTCTGATACCAATTGAAAGGATCAAGAAGAAGTGTCTAGAGGGGGGTGAATAGACTCCTAGCAAGAAAAGTGGCAGCTTTTTAAATACTTCAAGTTGATGTGGAGATTTAGCACATGCTTAACATTCACAATGCACAGCAAGCAAGCATGACAAGAGTATATGGGCAGTGGAATGTAAAGCATGCAACTTTGAGTACTTGACCAAATAAAAAACCTAGCTTTTTCCCAATTTTAATTCTTGGCAGATTTTTGCAATTAGGCACAAGTCGAGCAATCAACCTACACATGCAATTCTAAAAGTATAGAAGCGGAATGCAAAACAATTGCATATGAAGGTAACGGGAGGAGTTTGGAGGAGCAAACGCAAGTGAAGACACGAATGTTTTTGTCGTGGTTCCGATAGGTGGTGCTATCGTACATCCACGTTGATGGAGACTTCAAACCACGAAGGGTAACGGCTGCACGAGTCCACGGAGGGCTCCACCCATGAAGGTTCCACGAAAGCAACGTTGTCTATCCCACAATGGCCACCGCCCACGAAGGACTTGCCTCACTAGGATAGATCTTCACGAAGTAGGCGATCTCCGTGCCCATACAAACTCCTTGGTTCAACTCCACAATCTTGTCAGAGGCTCCCAAGTAACACCTAACCAATCTAGGAGACACCACTCTCCAAAAGGTAATGGACGGTGTGTTGATGATGAACTCCTTGCTCTTGTGCTTCAAATGATAGTCTCCCGAACACACAACTCTCTCTCACAGATTTGGATTGGGTGGAATGATGATTTGAGTGGAAAGCAACTTGGGGATGGCTAGAGATCAAGATTCACATGGTAGGAATGGAATATCTTGGTCTCAACACATGAGTAGGTGGTTCTCTCTCAGAACAGTGAGTAATGGAAGTGTGGGTTTTGTTCTGATGGCTCTCTCCACGAATGAAGAGTGGGTGGAGGGGTATATATAGCCTCCACACAAAATCTAACCGTTACACACAATTTACCAAACTCGGTGGGACCGATTTTGAGAACTCGGTCAGACCGATTTAGTTCATAATGTGACCGTTAGGCATTTCGGTGGGACTGATATGATCAACTTGGTGGGACCGATTTTATTAGGGTTAGGGCATAACGTAATCTCGGTGAGGCCGATTACACAAACTTGGTAGGATCGATTCTGGTAATGAGCTTACAGAGACTTGGTCAGGCAAATTCGGTGGGACCGATTCGCTCGTTTCGGTTGGACCGAACGTTACGAAGAGGCAACAAAGAGTTTGCAATGTTAACTCGGTTAGACCGACTTTCACATCTCGATTGGACCGAAATGTTTCAAATAGGAAGAAGAGAGTTTATATTCCCATCTCGGTGAGACCGAGATCCCTTTCGGTGATACCGAAGTGATTGGGGTTTTGGCAGTGGCTATGTCAAATGAACTCGGTGGCGCCGGATAGAAAGTTTCGGTGCGGCCGAGTTTGACTTTTGGTTTGGGACATATGTGGATGTGGGAAAGTGGTTGAGGGTTTTGGAGTATATCATTAAGCACTTTGAGAAAGCAAGCCATTAAGCAACACCTCATCTCCTTTTAATAGTATTGGCTTTCCTATGGACTCAATGTGATCTTGGATCACGGAAATAGAAAATGTAGAGTCCTCAACTTTGAGCTTGTGCCAATCCTTTGTCCTCATCATCTTGAAGGGGTTCCATATCCTCTAGTCCATGCCACTCCATTTGTTGAACTTGTCTGAAATATACTAGATGAAAACATTAGTCCAACAAAAGATATGTTGACACTAATTACCAAAATCACCCAGGGAGCACTTGTGCTTTCAATGTGCTATTCCTTAACTCTGATTCATAGCACATTACTTTGCCATGATTTTTGCCACGATTGAAACATCTTGTCCAGCAGAAACTCCGTATAGATTAGTTTTGATTCGAAAATTTAGGGTTAGGTCTCCGCCGAACTCATCTCAGACCGACCGAGTTGTAGAAATCGGTCTCATCGATTTGGCTTAGGCCATTGCACTTGCACTTTTCGGTCTGACCGAAAATGGCAAATCGGTGCGACCGAGTTCAACTCTTTATGAAACCCTAGCAATCTTGGTGCCACCGAACTGTGACTTGGTCTGACTGAGTTCACTAGTTTAGGTTCCAGAATTGCTTCGGTATCACCGAGTTTAAAATTTTGGTAGCTATGAAATGCTTTCCGTGGAGAACTAAAACTAAGTTTTTGAGTCATCTGTTTTGCAAAAAATCTGCACTTTGTGATGCTTATCCACTCTACCTCATCTACATCTATTCACAGGGTTTACTGTCAGTGTAATTGCCAAGATGTCTGACCAGAGTGACAGTCAGAACAGATCTGAGGAGCAAGTTAACATGAGTGAGGACACTAGTCCCTCTAGCAGTTCTGATGAGGGTAGCAGGAGCACACCAAGCAACCTGCCTAAGGCTGCTACCAAGACAAGGAAAAAGAAAAGTTCCGACAGTGAGGATGAGGACTTTGTGGCTAATGAGGCCACTATTGGGGAACGTAGCAGAATTCAAAAATTTCCTACGCTTCACCAAGATCAATCTAAGGAGTCATCTAGCAACGAGCATAAAGGAGTGCATCTACATACCCTTTGTAGATCGCGAGCGGAAGCATTCAAGAGAACGTGGATGATGGAGTCATACTCGTCGTGATCCCTATCACCGATGATCCCAGCATCGAACGGACGGCACCTCCGCGTTCAACACACGTACGGTGCAGCGACGTCTCCTCTTTCTTGATCCAGCAAGGGAGGGGAGAGGCTGATGGAGATCCAGTAGCACGACGACGTGGTGGTGGATGCAACGGAAAAACTGCAGGGCTTCGCTAAGGACCTACGGGAGGAGGGAGATGTGTAACGGGGGGAGAGAGGCGCCAGGGCAAGGGTGCGGCTGCCCTCTCTCCCCCCCACTATATATAGGGGCTAGGGGGTGCCGGCCTTAGGTGATGGGATCTCCTAGGGGGGGCGGCAGCCAGGAGGAAGGCTTGCCCCCCAAGCCAAGGGGGGCGTCCCCCCACCCCTAGGGTTCCCAACCCTAGGCGCAGGGGGGAGGCCCAAGGGGGTGCGCCAGCCCACTATGGGCTGGTCCCCCTCCCCCTACGGCCCATGGGGCCCTCCGGGATGGGTGGCCCCACCCGGTGGACCCCCGGGACCCTTTTGGTGGTCCCGGTACACTACCGGTGACCCCCGGAACTCTCCAGATGGACGAAACTGGACTTCCTATATATAATTCTTTACCTCCGGACCTTTCCGGAACTCCTCGTGATGTCCGGGATCTCATCCGGGACTCCGAACAACATTCGGGTTACCATGTGCATATATCTCTACAACCCTAGCGTCACCGAACCTTAAGTGTGTAGACCCTACGGGTTCGGGAGACACGTAGACATGACCGAGACGACTCTCCGGTCAATAACCAACAGCGGGATCTGGATACCCATGTTGGTTCCTATGTGTTCCTCAATGATCTCATCGGATGAACCACGATGTCAAGGATTCACTCAATCTCGTATGCTATTCCCTTTGTCTATCGGTATAGTACTTGCCCGAGATTCAATCGTCGGTATACCGATACCTTGTTCAATCTCATCATGGCAAGTCTCTTTACTCGTTTCGTAATACATCATCTTGTGACTAACTCCTTAGCCACATTGAGCTCATTATGATGATGTCTTACTGAGTGGGCCCAGAGATACCTCTCCATCATACGGAGTGACAAATCCCAGTATCGGTTCGTGCCAACTCAACAGACACTTTCGGAGATACCCGTTGTGTACCTTTATAGCCACCCAGTTACGTTGTGACGTTTGGCACACCCAAAGTATTTCTACGGTATCCGGGAGTTGCACAACCTCATGGTCTAAGGAAAAGATACTTGACATTGGAAAAGCTTTAGCATTACGAACTTCCCGATCTTGTGCTAGGCTTAGGGTTTGGTCTTGTCCATCACATCATTCTCCTAATGATGTGATCCCGTTATCAATGACATCCAATGTCCATGGCCAGGAAACCGTGACCATCTGTTGATCAACGAGCCAGTAACTAGAGGCTTACCAGGGACACGTTGTGGTCTATGTATTCACACATGTATCACTGTTTCCGTATAATACAATTCAAGCATGAATAACAGACAA
Source organism: Secale cereale (assembly GCA_902687465.1). Lineage (NCBI taxonomy): Eukaryota > Viridiplantae > Streptophyta > Magnoliopsida > Poales > Poaceae > Secale > Secale cereale. The sequence continues at coordinate 418,957,410 of LR738709.1, forward strand.
TTATCATGAACAAGGAAATATAATAATAACCATTTTATTATTGCCTCTAGGGCATATTTCCAACAGTCTCCCACTTGCACTAGAGTCAATAATCTAGTTACATTGTGATGAATCAAACACCCATAGAGTTCTGGTGTTGATCATGTTTTGCTCGTGGAAGAGGTTTAGTCAACGGATCTGCGACATTCAGATCCGTATGCACTTTAAATATATCTATGTCTCCATCTTGAACATAATTCCGGATGGAGTTCAAACGGCGCTTGATGTGCTTGGTCTTCTTGTGAAACCTGGGCTCATTGGCAATGGCAATGGCTCCAGTGTTGTCACAGAAGAGAGTCATCGGGCTTGACGCGCTTGGAATGACTCCTAGGTCGGTGATGAACTCCTTCATCCAGACTCCTTCATGCGCTGCTTCGCAAGCAGCTATGTACTCCGCTTCACATGTAGAATGCGCCACGACGCTCTGCTTGCAACTGCACCAGTTGACTGCTCCACCATTCAAAATATACACATATCCGGTTTGTGACTTGGAGTCATCCAGATCTGTGTCGAAGCTAGCATCGACGTAACCCTTTACGACGAGCTCTTCGTCACCTCCATAAATGAGAAACATATCCTTAGTCCTTTTCAGGTACTTCAGGATGTTCTTGACCGCTGTCCAGTGTTCCATACTGGGATCACTTTGGTACCTCCCTACCAAAATTATGGCAAGGTTCACATCAGGTCTGGTACACAGCATGGCATACATAATAGAACCTATGGCTGAGGCATAGGGGATGACACTCATCTTTTCTCTATCTTCTGCCGTGGTCGGGGATTGAGCCGTGCTCAATCTCATACCTTGCAATACAGGCAAGAACCCTTTCTTGGACTGATCCATATTGAACTTCTTCAATATCTTATCAAGGTATGTGCTTTGTGAAAGACCAATAAGGCGTCTTGATCTATCTCTATAGATCTTGATGCCTAGTATGTAAGCAGCTTCTCCAAGGTCCTTCATTGAAAAACTCTTATTCAAGTAGGCATTTATGCTCTCCAAGAATTCTATATCATTTCCCATCAGCAGTATGTCATCCACATATAATATGAGAAATGCTACAGAGCTCCCACTCACTTTCTTGTAAATACATGCTTCTCCCCAAGTCTGTATAAACCCAAACGCTTTGATCACATCATTAAAGCGAATATTCCAACTCCGAGATGCTTGCACCAGCCCATAGATCGAGCGCTGGAGCTTTCATACCTTGTTAGCATTCTCGGGATCGACAAAACCTTCCGGCTGCATCATATACAGCTCTTCCTTGAGGAAGCCATTAAGGAATGTCGTTTTGACGTCCATTTGCCATATCTCATAATCATAGAATGCGGCAATTGCTAACATGATTCGGACGGACTTCAGCATCGCTACGGGAGAGAAAGTCTCGTCGTAGTCAATCCCTTGAACTTGTCGATAACCTTTAGCGACAAGCCGAGCCTTATAGATGGTCACATTACCATCCGCGTCAGTCTTCTTCTTAAATATCCATTTATTTTCTATGGCGTGCCGATCATCGAGCAAGTCCACCAAAGTCCATACTTTGTTTTCATACATGGATCCTATCTCGGATTTCATGGCTTCAAGCCATTTGTTGGAATCCAGGCCCGCCATCGCTTCTTCATAGTTCGAAGGTTCACCATTGTCTAACAACATGATTTCCATGACAGGGTTGCCGTACCACTCTGGTGCGGAACGTGTCCTTGTGGACCTTCGAAGTTCAGTAGTAACTTGATCTAAATCTTCATGATCATCATCATTAACTTCCTCCCCTGTTGGTGCAGGCACCTCAGGAACAATTTCCCGCGTTGCGCTACTTTCTGGTTCGGGAGGGGTGACTGTCACCTCATCAAGTTCTACTTTCCTCCCACTCACTTCTTTCGAGAGAAACTCTTTCTCCAGAAAGGATCCATTCTTGGCAACGAAGACCTTGCCTTCGGATCTGAGGTAGAAGGTGTGCCCAATCGTTTCCTTTGGGTATCCTATGAAGACGCATTTTTCCGATTTGGGTTCGAGCTTTTCAGGTTGAAGTTTCTTGACATAAGCATCCAACCCCAAACTTTCAGAAACGACAGCTTAGGTTTCTTGCCAAACCAAAGTTCATACGGTGTCGTCTCAACGGATTTTTGACGGAGCCCTATTTAAAGTGAATGTGGCAGTCTCTAAAGCATAACCCCAAAAAGATAGCAGTAAGTCGGTGAGAGACATCATAGATCACACCATGTCCAACAAAGTACGATTTCGACGTTCGGACACACCATTACGCTGAGGTGTTCCGGGCGGTGTCAATTGTGAAACAATTCCACAGTTCCTTAGGTGTGTGCCAAATTCATGACTTAAATATTCACCCCCACGATCCGATCGTAAGAACTTTATTTTTTCTGTCACGTTGATTCTCAACCTCATTCTGAAATTCCTTGAACTTTTCAAACGTCTCAGACTTGTGTTTCATTAAGTAGACATATCCATATCTACTCAAGTCATCTGTGAGGGTGAAAACATAATGATAGCCTCCGCGAGCTTCACCACTCATTGGACCGCATACATCGGTATGTATGATTTCCAATAAGTTGGTCGCTCACTCCATTGTTCCGGAGAACGGAGTCTTGGTCATCTTGCCCAAACGGCATGGTTCGCACGTGTCAAATGATTCATAATCAAGAGACTCTAGAAGTCCATCTGCATGAAGCTTATTCATACGTTTGACACCAATATGACCAAGGCGGCAATGCCACAAGTATGTGGGACTATCGTTATCAACTTTACATCTTTTGGTATTCACACTATGAATATGTGTAACATCACGTTCGAGATTCATCAAGAATAAACCATTGACCAGCGGGGCATGACCATAAAACATATCTCTCATATAAATAGAACAACCATTATTCTCGGATTTAAATGAGTAGCCATCTCGCATCAAACGAGATCCAAATACAATGTTCATGCTCAAAGCTGGTACTAAATAACAATTATTAAGGTTTAAAACTAATCTCGAGGGTAGATGTAGAGGCAGCGTGCCGACGGCGATCACATCGACCTTGGAACCATTCCCGACGCGCATCGTCACCTCGTCCTTCGCCAGTCTCCGCTTATTCCGCAGCTCCTGCTTTGAGTTACAAATGTGAGCAACCGCACCGGTATCAAATACCCAGGAGCTACTACGAGTGCTGGTAAGGTACACATCAATAACATGTATATCATATGTACCTTTGATGTTGCCGGCCTTCTTATCTGCTAAGTATTTGGGGCAGTTCCGCTTCCAGTGACCCGTTCCCTTGCAATAAAAGCACTCAGTCTCAGGCTTGGGTCCATTCTTTGGCTTCTTCCCGGCAACTGGCTTACCGGGCGCGGCAACTCCTTTGCCGTCCTTCTTGAAGTTCTTCTTACCCTTGCCCTTCTTGAACTTAGTGGTTTTATTCACCATCAACACTTGATTCTCTTTCTTGATCTCCACCTCCACTGATTTCACCATTGAATACACTTCGGGAATGGACTTCTCCCTCCCTTGCATATTGAAGTTCAACACGAAGCTCTTGTAGCTAGGTGGGAGCGACTGAAGGATTCTGTCAACGACCGCTTCGTCTGGGAGATTCATTCCCAATTGAGACAAGCGATTGTGCAACCCAGACAATTTGAGTATGTGCTCGCCGACAGAACTATTCTCTTCCATCTTACAATTGTAGAATGCGTTGGAGACGTCATATCTCTCAAGTCAGGCATGAGCTTGGAAAACCATTTTCAGCTCTTGGAACATCTCATATGCTCTGTGGTGCTCAAAACGCTTTTGGAGCCCCGATTCTAAGTTGTAGAGCATGTCGTACTGAACTAGGGAGTAATCATCACAACGCGACTGCCAAACGTTCATAACATCTTGGTTTGCCGGGGCGGGAGCGTCACCTAGCGGTGCTTTTAGGACATAAGTTTTCTTGGCAGCTATGAGGATGATCCTCAGGTTACGGACCCAATCCGTATAGTTGCTACCATTGTCTTTCAGCTTGGATTTCTCTAGGAACGCGTTGAAGTTGAGGGTGACATGAGCGTGGGCCATTTGACCTACAAGACATATTGTAAAGAATTTAGACTAAGTTCATGACAATTAAGTTCATCTGATCAAATTTAATGAACTCCCACTCAGATAGACATCTCTCTAGTCATCTAAGTGAAACATGATCCAAATCGACTAATCCGTGTCCGATCATCACGTGAGACGGACTAGTCATCAACGGTGAATATCTTCATGTTGATCATATCTTCTATACGACTCATGTTCGACCTTTCGGTCTTCCGTGTTCCGAGGCCATGTATGTACATGCTAGGCTCATCAAGTGAACCCTAAGTGTATTGCGTGTGTAAATCTGGCTTACACCCGTTGTATGCGAACGTTAGAGCCTATCACACCCGATCATCACGTGGTGCTTCGGAACAACAATCCTTAGCAACGGTGCACAGTTAGGGGAAACACAATTCTTGAAATTTTAGTGAGAGATCATCTTATTTACTACCATCGTTCTAAGCAAATAAGATGCATAAACATGATAAACATCACATGCAATCAAATAAAGTGACATGATATGGCCAATATCATTTTGCTCCTTTGATCTTCATCTTCGGGGCACCATGATCATCTTCGTCACCGGCATGACACCATGATCTCCATCATCATGATCTCCATCATCGTGTCTTCATGAAGTCGTCTCGCCAAAAATAACTTCTACTACTATGGCTAACGTTTAGCAATAAAGTAAAGTAATTACATGGTGTTATTCAGTGACACGCAGGTCATACAAAAATAAGACAACTCCTATGGCTCCTGCCGGTTGTCATTTTCATCGACATGCAAGTCGTGATTCCTATTACAAGAACATGATCAATCTCATACATCACATATATCATTCATCACATCTTTTGGCCATATCACATCACATAGCACATGCTGCAAGAACAAGTTAGACGTCCTCTAATTGTTGTTGCAAGTTTTTACGTGACTGCTATAGGTTTCTAGCAAGAACGTTTCTTACCTACGCCAAAACCACAACGTGATATGTCAATTTCTATTTACCCTTCATAAGGACCCTTTTCATCGAATCCGATCCGACTAAAGTGGGAGAGACAAACACCCGCCAGCCACCTTATGCAACCAGTGCATGTCAGTCGATGGAACGAGTCTCACGTAAGTGTACGTGTAAGGTCGGTCCAGCCGCTTCATCCCACGATGCCGCCGAATCAAGATTGGACTAGTAGCGGCAAGAGAATTGAACAAATCTACGCCCACAACTGCTTTGTGTTCTACTCGTGCAAGATGCTACGCAAAGACCTAGCTCAGATGCCACTGTTTGGGGAACGTAGCAGAATTCAAAAATTTCCTACGCTTCACCAAGATCAATCTAAGGAGTCATCTAGCAACGAGCATAAAGGAGTGCATCTACATACCCTTTGTAGATCGCGAGCGGAAGCATTCAAGAGAACGTGGATGATGGAGTCATACTCGTCGTGATCCCTATCACCGATGATCCCAGCATCGAACGGACGGCACCTCCGCGTTCAACACACGTACGGTGCAGCGACGTCTCCTCTTTCTTGATCCAGCAAGGGAGGGGAGAGGCTGATGGAGATCCAGTAGCACGACGACGTGGTGGTGGATGCAACGGAAAAACTGCAGGGCTTCGCTAAGGACCTACGGGAGGAGGGAGATGTGTAACGGGGGGAGAGAGGCGCCAGGGCAAGGGTGCGGCTGCCCTCTCTCCCCCCCACTATATATAGGGGCTAGGGGGTGCCGGCCTTAGGTGATGGGATCTCCTAGGGGGGGCGGCAGCCAGGAGGAAGGCTTGCCCCCCAAGCCAAGGGGGGCGTCCCCCCACCCCTAGGGTTCCCAACCCTAGGCGCAGGGGGGAGGCCCAAGGGGGTGCGCCAGCCCACTATGGGCTGGTCCCCCTCCCCCTACGGCCCATGGGGCCCTCCGGGATGGGTGGCCCCACCCGGTGGACCCCCGGGACCCTTTTGGTGGTCCCGGTACACTACCGGTGACCCCCGGAACTCTCCAGATGGACGAAACTGGACTTCCTATATATAATTCTTTACCTCCGGACCTTTCCGGAACTCCTCGTGATGTCCGGGATCTCATCCGGGACTCCGAACAACATTCGGGTTACCATGTGCATATATCTCTACAACCCTAGCGTCACCGAACCTTAAGTGTGTAGACCCTACGGGTTCGGGAGACACGTAGACATGACCGAGACGACTCTCCGGTCAATAACCAACAGCGGGATCTGGATACCCATGTTGGTTCCTATGTGTTCCTCAATGATCTCATCGGATGAACCACGATGTCAAGGATTCACTCAATCCCGTATGATATTCCCTTTGTCTATCGGTATAGTACTTGCCCGAGATTCGATCGTCGGTATACCGATACCTTGTTCAATCTTGTCATGGAAAGTCTCTTTACTCGTTCCGTAATATATCATCCCGTGACTAACTCCTTAGCCACATTGAGCTCATTATGATGATGTCTTACCGAGTGGTCCCAGAGATACCTCTCCGTCATACGGAGTGACAAATCCCAGTCTCGGTTCGTGCCAACTCAACAGACACTTTTGGAGATAACCGTTGCATACCTTTATAGCCACCCAGTTACGTTGTGACTTTTGGCACACCCAAAGTATTCCTACGGTATCCGGGAGTTGCACAACCTCATGGTCTAAGGAAAAGATACTTGACATTGGAAATGCTTTAGCATTACGAACTACACGATCTTGTGCTAGTCTTAGGATTGGGTCTTGTCCATCACATCATTCTCCTAATGATGTGATCCCGTTATCAATGACATCCAATGTCCATGGCCAGGAAACCGTGACCATCTGTTGATCAACGAGCCAGTAACTAGAGGCTTACCAGGGACACTTTGTGGTCTATGTATTCATACATGTATCATTGTTTCCGTATAATACAATTCAAGCATGAATAACAAACAATTATCATGAACAAGGAAATATAATAATAACCATTTTATTATTTCCTCTAGGGCATATTTCCAACAGCCACTTCAAAGAAGCAAGCTGTGAAAGAATCAACTAGGGCTGTCAAGCCAGGTTTGAATAAGAAGGTCCATGCCAAAAGAGCTCCAATGTCAAAGGCCACATCATCAACTCAAGAAACAATGGTGTTCACTCTTGAAACCAGAGATGATGAGCCAGCGGGAACAAAGAAGAGGGCTAGGAAAACCACAGCCAGAGTGATTGGCAAGCCATCCATGAGAGATGATGATGATGAAGCAGAAGAAGAAGAAGAAGAAGAAGAAGAAGAAGAAGAAGAAGAAGAAGAAGAAGAAGAAGAAGAAGAAGAAGAAGAAGAAGAAGAAGAAGAAGAAGAAGAAGAAGAAGAAGAAGAAGAAGAAGAAGAAGAAGAAGAAGAAGAAGAAGAAGAAGAAGAAGAAGAAGAAGAAGAAGAAGAAGAAGAAGAAGAAGAAGAAGAAGAAGAAGAAGAAGAAGAAGAAGAAGAAGAAGAAGAAGAAGAAGAAGATGCTGCACCAGCACCCAAAGCTCAGAAGCTTATGGAAGATGCCATTAAGTCTGGGGTTGCTCCTTCAAAGCCCAAGACTGCCCCCAAAGCTTATGCTCAAGCCACCAAGTCTGCACCCAAGAGAAGCACAAGGAACATTTCAGCTGCAGAAAAGAACAAGGCCCCAGTGCCTGAGATTGATAAAGATGCTGAGGTCCAAGTGCTCAGAAAATTGAAGCCCAAGATTCCTGATCAAGATGATAATCATATTGTTGCTGAGGACATGAAGTTGAGGAAGGATGCAGGTCTCAGAAGATGGATACAATCTGATCCATATGCTGTGAGGAGTAGGACTATTGTGGATTATAGGTTCCATACAAAAGAACAGCAGGATTTCTATGAGACCATCTTGCTTGACAAGAAGCCAATGATATGTGACATGAGATGGGTTGATTGGGAATACATCAAGGAAAATGAAGACCATTTTCCAAGTGTGCATGATAGCTTCAAGGCTTGTGGTGTTCACAAGTTTGTGGGTCAGAAGCTGACAAAATGGAATGATGAACTCATCATGCAATTCTACTCCACAGCTCATTTCTATCCAGATGGTAGAATTTTATGGATGTCTGAAGGTACAAGGTACCAGTCAACTGTTGATGAGTGGGCCAAGTTGATAAAAGCCCCTAAAGAGCATGAGGATGACTTGGATATCTATTCCAAGAACAAGAAAGACCACAACTCTATGGCCAACATGTACAAAGAGATCCCTGATACAGCATTGGAAGCACACAAGTTTGGATCTGTACATTACTTGTTGTCTGGTCTAGCTACAAACAACACTATATTGAGGCATACATTGTTGCCCAAATCAGGAGATCATAAGATGATCAGAGGACACTCAATAAACTTGTTGCACATTTTTTATGTCCCTCAAAAGTTCAAGGTCATGAGTCTGATTGTTGAAAAAATCAAGAGGGCTCTTGCGGACTAGAAGAGATCATGTGGGTATGCTCCACACATTCAGGAGCTCATCAACTCCAAGATGGGCACAGGGACATACTTATTGGACAAAGAACATCTACCCCTATATCCTGAATTTGAGGACAACACAGTTGTCATGGATGAGAATGAACCTTCATCAGTGCAAGCACACGAGAAGAGAGCCAAAGCTAGAGCTGAGAAAGCAGCAAAGATGCTAAGTGTTGAAGAGGCATCTCAAGTGTCCCTCAAGTCAAAACAAGATCAAATGGCATATCTAATTCAAGCAACTTTGAGGATTGAGAAGGGCTTGGCCACCCTGACTCAAAATCAGGAGAGCTTGGAAAGGATCATTGAAACAAAGTTCTATGATCTTGATCTGAAAGTGACTGAGATACAGACTGCGGTTGAGCAGCTCCAGGAGGAAGCAGAGGAGAGGAAAGGGCAGGCTACCACAAATGCCTTTCAGAGAGTGCCTAGAGGTCAGAGGTCTGATGCAGTGCATGTACCTGATACAAGAGCAACAACATCAGCACCAGCAGCCACAGTTTCAGTGCCACCTCCAACAGCCACTCCACCAGCTCCAACAACATCTACTGATGCCTTCGTCCTTGGAGTTCTCTCTACACCACCTCCTGAAGATCAAGCCTAGAGAGACACATAGCACTATGCATTTTCAAACTTTTTGGTAACTTGTTGCCAAAGGGGAAGAAATGTATAGATCATAGGCTTTGAGAGAGAGTGTTTTTGCTTTTGGTTGAACTTCATTTGTGTGTTTGCTTGATACTTTAGGTCCTTGTGTGAGATACTTGTTTGATCATGTGATTGATCATATGCTACTTTAATTCTTGCTTGAATGATATTATCTTTTATATCCCTATATGATCATTCACTTTGCCTTGGTGATGAGTGCATATTTTTACCTTCTTTCATTTTGAGCGCTCCAACAAGATGTATGTGACATGGAAGAGTAACCCATGATCCTAATCGATTGTGCATTTGCATTCAAATGCAAATTTTAAATGCACAAGTTTAGGGGGAGCTCTTGCTTATCACATACTTCTCAAAGTGACGATGTATTTAAATCTTATTATCATTTGTCCATGCTTTGATCTGTATGTTGTCACCAATTACCAAAAAGGGGGAGATTGAAAGTGCAACTATCCCCGGGTGGTTTTGGTAATTACTAACAACATATAGCTCATTGAACTAATGCAATCTCAAGATAAATATTTCAAGAAAGTTCAATGATTGGCATGGCATGGATTAGAAATGTGGACCCCTCAAAATGCTAAGGACACATATTGGCTCAAGCTCAAGACTCTACACTTTCTATTTTAGTGATCCAAGATCACATTGAGTCCATAGGAAAGCCAATACTATTAAAAGGGGGTGAGGTGTTTCTTAATGGGTTTCTTGCTCAAAATGCTTAGTGATATGCTCCAAAACCCTCAACCACTTTCTCACATCCACATATGTATCAAACCAAAATTCAAACTCGGCCCCGCCAAAATCTTCTATCTGACGCCACCGAGTTCAGTTGACATAGCCACAACCACAAACCCTAGTCACTTCGGTCTCACCGGTAGGGATCTCGGTCTCACTGAGATGGGATTGCAAACTCTCTATTTCCCTTCGTAACGTTTCGGTCTAACCGAGATGAGAGATCAGTCCCACCGAGTTCGCAATGCAAACTTTCTGTTTCCCCTTCGTAACGTTTCGGTCCAACTGAAACGAGCAAATCGGTCCCACCGAGTTAGCCTGACCAACTCTCTGGTTAGATTATTACCAAATTGGTCCTACCGAGTTTGTGTAATCGGTCTCACCGAGATTACGTTATGGCCTAACCCTAAGGAAATCGGTCCTACCGAGTTGATCATATCGGTACGACCGAAATGCCTAACGGCCATATTATGAACTAAATCGGTCTGACCAAATTCTCTGATCTAGTCCCACCGAGTTTGGTAAATTGTGTGTAACGGTTAGATTTTGTGTGGAGGCTATATATACCTCTCCACCCACTCTTCATTCGTGGAGAAAGCCATCAGAACAAGCCTACACTTACATTACTCATTTTCTGAGAGAGAACCACCTACTCATGTGTTGAGACCAAGATATTCCAATTCTATCATATGAATCTTGATCTCTAGCTTTCCCCAAGTTGCTTTTCACTCAAATCATCTTTCCACCAAATCCAATCCTATGAAAGATAGTTGAGTGTTGGGAGACTATCATTTGAAGCACAAGAGCAAGGAATTCATCATCAACACACCGTCTATTACCTTTTGGAGAGTGATGTCTCCTAGATTTGTTAGGTGTCACTTGGGATCCTCCGTCAAGATTGTGGAGTTGAACCAAGGAGTTTGTACGGGCAAGGAGATCTCCTACTTCATGAAGATCTACCCTAGTGAGGTAAGTCCTTCGTGGGTGATGGCCATGGTGGGATAGACAAGGTTGCTTTTTCGTGGACCCTTCATGGGTGGAGCCCTCCGTGAACTCGCGCAGCCATTACCCTTCGTGGGTTGAAGTCTCCATCAACGTGGATGTACAATAGCACCACCTATTGGAACCACGACAAAAAACATCCGTGTCTACACTTGCGTTTGCAATCTCCAAACCCCTCCATTTACCTTCATATGCAATTGCTTTACATTCCGCTGCTATACTCTTAGAGTTGCATGTGTAGGTTGATTGCTTGACTTGTGCATAACTGCTAAAATCTGCCAAGACTTAAAATTGGGAGAAGGCTAGGTTTTTATTTGGTCAAGTAGTCTAATCACCCCCCCCCCGTCTAGACATACTTTTGATCCTACACTAACTCATTAGTCACATTCCTTGCAAGGCTTATAGTGATGTGCATTATCGAGAGGGCCCAGATATACCTCTCCGACACTCGGAGTGATAAATCCTATTCTCAATCTATGCCAATTCAACAAACACCTTTGGAGACACCTGTAGAGCATCTTTATAATCACCCAGTTACGTTGTGATGTTTGATAGCACACAAGGTGTTCCTAGGTATTCGGGAGTTGCATAATCTCATAGTCAGAGGAACATGTATAAATCATGAAGAAAGCAATAGCAATAAAACTAAACGATCAATATGCTAAGCTAACGGATGGGTCTTGTCCATCACATCATTCTCTAATGATGTGATCTCATTTATCAAATGAAAACACATGTCTATGGTCAGGAAACTTAACCATCTTTGGTTAACGAGCTAGTCAAGTAGAGGCATACTAGGGACTCTCTATTTGTCTATGTAGTCATACATGTACTAAATTTCCGGTTAATACAATTCTAGTATGAATAATAAACATTTATCATGATATAAGGAAATATAAATAACAACTTTATTATTGCCTCTAGGGCATATTTCCTTCAGTATATACGAACGAAAACGTTCGTCTGGGATTCACTGTGTGGGATGTGCAGATGAACGAAAATGTTTCCCTGGGATTCACTGTGTGGGATATGCAGACGAACATAAACGTTTCTCGTGGATTGACTGTCTGGGTTGTGCACAAGAAGGGAAACGTTTCTTTGAGAATCACTATGTGGGATGTAGCTACGAACGGAAACGATTGGGCCTTTATAATTGTATGTGATGGCTAGCCCGATCGCACACGAGCTCATTTGGCGCAGTGTGTGTGACCGGAGGGCCTATCCCCGACGGTTTCTGGGTTGCGTGTGAAGGACCCCCTATCGCCCACACTCACTAGGCAACGGTTTAAAATGTCATCGCGAAAAGGGGTTAAAAACCGTTTGTATAGCAGCTCGATGTACTGCTACTTCTCGAGCTTGCGTTGTATTCCCTCGAAGAGGAAAGGGTGATGCAGCATAGTAGCATAAGTATTTCCCTCAATTTTTTAGAACCAAGGTATCAATCTAGTAGGAGACCACGCGCGAGTCCCTCACACCTGCACAAACAAATAAGAACCTCGCAACCAACGCGATAAGGTGTTGTCAATCCCTTCACGGTCACTTACGAGAGTGAGATCTGATAGATAGGATATGATAATATTTTTGGTATTTCTGGTATAGAAACAGAAAGTAAATAAAGCAAAGTAAATTAGATGGAAGATCAATATGATGAGAATAGACCCCGGGGCCATAGGTTTCACTAGTGGCTTCTCTCATGATAGTAGAATTCTACGGTGGGTGAACGAATTACTGTCGAGCAATTGATAGAAAAGCGAATAATTATGAGAATATCTAGGCATGATAATTATATATAGGCATCACATCAGTGACAAGTAGACCGAAACGATTCTGCATCTACTACTATTACTCCACACGTCGCCGCCATCCAGCATGCATCTAGAGTATTAAGTTCATAAGAACAGAGTAACGCCTTAAGCAAGATGACATGATGTAGAGGGATAAACTCAAGCAATATGATATAAACCCCATATTTTTATCCTCGATGGCAGCAATACAATACGTGCCTTGCTGCCCCTACTGTCACTGGGAAAGGACACCGCAAGATTGAACCCAAAGCCAAGCACTTCACCCATTGCAAGAACTATAGATCTAGTAGGCCAAACCAAACCAATAATTTGAAGAGACTTGCAAGGATATTATGAGCACACATAAAAAGTTCAGAGAAGAACAAAATATTTCTCATAGATAATCTTGATCATAAACTCACAATTCATCGGATCTCGACAAACACACCGCAAAAAGATTACGTCGAATAGATCTCCTCGAAAAGAGAGGAGAACTTTGTATTGAGATCCAAAGAGAGAAAAGAAGCCATCTAGCTAATAACTATGGACCTCGAAGGTCTGTGGTAAACTACTCACAACCCATCGGAGGGGCTATGGTGTTGATGTAGAAGCCCTCCGTGATCGATGCCCCCTCCGGCGGAGCTCCGGAACAGACCCCAAGATGGGATCTCACGGGAACAAAAGGTTACGGCGGTGGAATTAGGGTTTCTTTGTGCTCCTTGATGTTTTCAGGGTATATAGGTATATATAGGAGGAAAAAGTACGTCGGTGGAGCAATGTGGGGCCCATGAGGGTGGGGGGCGCGCCTACCCCCCTGGGCGCGCCCTGCCCCTCATGGGCACCTCGTTTCTTCTCTGACTTGTACTCCAAGTCTCTCGTGAAGATGTCATTCCAAAAATAACTCTCCCTAAGGTTTCATTCCGTTTGGACTCCGTTTGATATTCCTTTCCTGCGAAATACTGAAATAGGCAAAAAATTGCAATTTGCATTGGGCCTTGGGTTAGTAGGTTAGTCCAATAAATAATGTAAAAGTGTATAATAAAGCCCATTAAACATCCAAAACAGAATATATAATAGCATGGAACAATCAAAATTTATAGATACGTTGGAGACGTATCAAGCATCCCCAAGCTTAATTCATGCTCGTCCTCGAGTAGGTAAATGATAAAAACAGAATTTTTGACGTGGAATGCTAACCAACATAATTATCAATGTAATTCTCTTTATTGTGGCATGAATGTTCATATCCGAAAGATTCAAGACAAAAGTCTATATTGACATAAGAATAACTAGCAAATATGCGTGTGCGTTACAACGGGGAAAAACAATCAAACTATGTCAGGATGAGATAATGACTTTTAAAATGTCATTTCATAAACTATGTCTGAATCATGTCACGATGAGATAAGGGACCATTAAGAGGTCATTTCAAAAGCTGAGAATGTGATGTTCATATCAGGACTTGATTTCGTAAGGCGCCACAATGAAATATTGTTTGGCTAAGCAAGCTGCATTGATGAACCCTATGTGATCTAGACGGATAAATGATGTGCCTCATCTTGACCTAGCATCGCTGTCTTTTCAGGACCAGTACAACTGTAGTACTAGAATAAACATAGCTATGTATAGAGGCAAATTAGACATTTAGTCATTTTCATATAGCTTACAAAAACTAACCCATAGGAAATTGTATTAATTTTTCTGTGGCCAAGCATTGTATAGAACACAAAAATCCATTTTTAACCGATGCGGATGGACTAAATAAAATCATAAAATAACCTCTATGTATCCCTTAAAAGAGCTAGTACCAGAATAAACATAGCTATGTATAGAGGCAAATTAGACATTTAGTCATTTTCATATAGCTTACAAAAACTAACCCATAGGAAATTGTGTTAATTTTTCTGTGGCCAAGCATTGTATAGAACACAAAAATCCATTTTTAACCGATGCGGATGGACTAAATAAAATCATAAAATAACCTCTATGTATCCTTTAAAAGAGCTCTATCTAAGCGATGGTTCATTTTATTCGTTATTTACATATCTGTTTGAATTCACAATCACTTTTTAAAAAAACATTTGTTTTGAAATTGTGAATTTTTATAATGTCCAAACAGTTTTTAAAGATCTTTAACATTTTATAATTACCCTACCATTTTTTGAATTCACGAGAACATTTTATTATTTCTAAAATAAATCTTCAACTCACAACTTTCTGATTTTTTTTTTTGAAAATCCAGAATTATTTTTGTAAATGATAAACATAAACAGAAGTAAGAAAATAAAAGGCACAAAAATAAAGGACATCACGCCAGTATATGGGCCGGCCCATATACATGCGGAGGAGGAGGAGCACTTTCGGGGAAAAAAGAAAGAAAAAGGGTGAAGCAAGGGATCGAACCCAGGTCTCCCAAGCCAAGTAGTAAAGCATTGACCATTGCGGCAGTTCTTTGTTTGTGTTATATATGTGGGTGGCAATCTTTAAGAACCAAACACCATGGTGACATTAAAAAGAAACTTAATCGTTTTTCTTCACTTATAGATGGCATAGTGGGTAATTTATGACAACTTCGAGGGTAATTTTAGTGACGGACGGGCAAAAACCCAATTTTCTTTATTATTAGGTAAAGATAATACTTCAAGCATAGTAACAAAGCAATCGTGTCTTCTCAAAATAACATGGCCAAAGAAAGTTATCCCTACAAAATCATATAGTCTGGCTATGCTCAATCTTCATCACAAAAAATATTTAAATCATGCACAACCCCAGTTTCAGCCAAGCAATTGTTTCACACTTTAATTCTTTCAAACCTTTCAACTTTCACGCAATACATGAGCGTGAGCCATGGATATAGCACTATGTGGAATAGAGTGGTGGTTGTGGAGAAGACAAAAGGAGAAGATAGTCTCACATCAACTAGGCGTATCAATGGGCTATGGAGATGCCCATCAATAAATATCAATGTGAGTGAGTAGGGATTGCCATGCAACGGATGCACTAGAGCTATAAGTGTATGAAAGCTCAAAAGAAACTAAGTGGGTGTGCATCCAACTTGCTTGCTCATGAAGACCTAGGGCATTTGAGGAAGCCCATCGTTGGAATATACCAGCCAAGTTCTATAATGAAAATTCCCACTAGTATATGAAAGTGACAAAACAAGAGACTCTCTATCATGAATATTACGGTGCTACTTTGAAGCACAAGTGTGGCAAAGGATAGTAGCATTGTCCCTTCTCTCTTTTTTTGAAGGGGCTTTTCTTTTTTTTAGCCCCACTCTCTTTTTTTTTGGGCCATCTCTTTTTTTTGGACTTTCTCTTTCTTTCTTTTTTGTTTCCTCACATGGGACAATGCTCTAATAATGAAGATCATCACACTTTTATTTACTTACAACTCAAAGATTACAACTCGAAGCTATAACAAAATATGACTCTATGTGAATGATGATGATGATGAAGCATGTCATATGAACGGAAAGGTAGAAAGTTGCATGGCAATATATCTCGGAATGGCTATGGAAATGCCATGATAGGTAGGTATGGTGGCTATTTTGAGGAAGGTATATGGTGGGTGTATGGTACCGGCGAAGGTTGCGCGTTACAAGAGAGGCTAGCAATGGTGGAAGGGTGAGAGTGCGTATAATCCATGGACTCAACATTAGTCATAAATAACTCATATACTTATTTCAAAAATCTATGAGTTATCAAAACAAAGTGTTCAACGCATGCTCCTAGGGGAAGTGTTGGTAGGAGTTAACCATCGCGCGATCCCGACCTCCACATAAAGGATAACACTTAATAAATATCTCATGCTCTAACTTCGTCACATAGCGGTTCACCATACGTGCATGCTACGGGAATCACAAACTCTAACACAAGTGTTTCTCAAATTCACAATTACTACACTAGCATGACCCTAATATCACCATCCTCATATCTCAAAACAATCATCAAGTATCAAACTTCTCATAGTATCCAATGCACTTATATGAAAGTTTTTACTATACTCATCTTGGATGCCTATCATATTAGGACTAGTTTTATAACCAAAGCACATTACCATGCTGTTATAAGAGACTCTCAAATAGATATAAGTGGAGCATGAGAGATCAATAATTTCTAAAAAATAAACCACCACCGTGCTCTAAAAGATATAAGTGAAGCACTAGAGCAAAACTATCTAGCTCAAAAGATATAAGTGAAGCACATAGAGTATTCTAACAAATTCTAAATCATATTTATCACTCTCAAATGGTGTGTCCAGCAAGGATGATTGTGGAAAACTAAAAAGCAAAGACTCAAATCATGCATGATGCTCCAAGCAAAACACATATCATGTGGTGAATAAAAATATAGTCTCAAGTAAAGTTACCGATAGACGAAGACAAAAGAGGGGATGCCTTCTCGGGGCATCCCCAAGCTTAGGCTTTTGGTTGTCCTTGAATTTTACCTTGGGGTGCCTTGGGCATCTCCAAGCTTAGGCTTTTGACACTCTTTGTTCCATTGTCCATCAAATCCATACTCAAAACTTGAAAACTTCACAACACAAAACTTAGCCAAAATTTTCGTGAGCTCCGTTAGTATAAGAAAACAAACCACAACTCAAAGGTACTGTAATGAACTCATTATTTGTTTATATTGGTGTTAAACCTACTGTATTCCAACTTATCTATGATTCATACCCCCCGATACTACTCATAGATTCATCAAAATAAGAAAACAACACACGAAAAACAGAATCTGTCAAAAACAGAACAGTCTGTAGTAATCTGCAACTTTGGAATACTTCTGTAACTCTAAAAAAATTGAAATAAATTTGTAGACGTGAGGAATTTGTCTATTAATCATCTGGAAAAAGAATCGACTAAAAAGCACTCTCCAGTAAAAAATGACAGCCAATCTCGTGAGCGCTAAAGTGTCTGTTTTTTACAGCATGGTCACATAAACTTCACACAAGTCTTTCCAAAGGTTCTACTTGGCACAAACACTATTTAAAACACAAACCACATCTAAACAAAAGCTAGATGCAATATTTATTCCTAAACAGAAGCAAAAACAAAGAAAATAAAATTGGGTTGCCTCCCTACAAGCGCTACCGTTTAACGCCCCTAGCTAGGCACGATACAAGAATAGATCTAGGTATTGCCATCTTTGGTAGGCAATCCATAAGTGGCTCTCATAATAGATTCATAAGGTAATTTAATTTTCTTTCTAGGAAAGTGTTTCATGCATTTCCTTACGGAAATTGGAATCTAATATTTCCTTCCTTCATATCAATAATTGCACCAATCGTTCTAAGGAAAGGTCTACCAAGAATAATAGGACATGAAGGATTGCAATCTATATCAAGAACAATGAAATCTACAGGCACATAATTCCTATTGGCAACAATAAGATGCAAGTGCAACTATCCCTGGGTGGTTTTGGTAATTACTAACAACATATAGCTCATTGAACTAATGCTATCTCAAGATAATATTTCAGGAAAGTTCAATGATTTGCATGGCATGGATTAGGATTGTGGACCCCTCAAAATGCAAAGGTTAAAGGATTGGATCAAGCTCAAAGCTAAGGACTCTACATTTCTCTATTTTAGTGATCCAAGATCACATTGAGTCCATAGGAAAGCCAATACTATTAAAAGGGGATGAGGTGTTGCTTAATGGGTTGCTTGCTCAAAATGCTTAGTGATATGCTCCAAACCCTCAACCACTTTCTCGCATCCACATATGTCCCAAACCAAAGTCAAACTCGGCCCTACCGAAAATATCTATCCGGCGCCACCGAGTTCATTTGACATAGCCAGTGCCAGAAACCCTAATCATTTCGGTCTCACCGAAAGGGATCTCGGTCTCACCGAGATGGGATTGCAAACTCTCTGTTTCCCTTCATAACATTTTGGTCTCACCAAAATGAGCGATCGGTCCCACCGAGTTCACAATGCAAACTCTCTGTTTACTCTTTGTAGTGTCTCGGTCTCACCGAAATGAGCGAATCGGTCCCACGGAGTTTGCCTAACCAACTCTCTATAAGCTCATTACCAAAATTGGTCCCACCGAGTTTGTGTAATCGGCCTCACCGAGATTACGTTATGCCCAAACCCTAGTGAAATCGGTCCCACCGAGTTGATCATATCGGTCCCACCGAAATACCTAACGGTCACATTATGAACTAAATCGGTCCGACCGAGTTCTTTGAATCGGTCCCACCGAGTTTGGTAAATTGTGTGTAACGGTTAGATTTTGTGTGGAGGCTATATATACCCCTCCACCCACTCTTCACTCGTGGAGAGAGCCATCAGAACATATCTACACTTCCATCATTCATGTTCTGAGAGAGAACCACCTACTCAAGTGTTGAGATCAAGATATTCCATTCCTACTATATGAATCTTGTTCTCTAGCCTTCCCCAAGTTGCTTTCCACTCAAATCCTTCCTCCACCATATCCAAATCTGTGAGGAGCTGTTTGAGTGTTGGGGAGACTATCACTTGAAGCATTTGAGCAAGGAGTTCATCATCAACACACCGTTTATTACCTTTTTGAGAGTGGTGTCTCCTAGATTTGTTAGGTGTCACTTGGGAGCCTCTGACAAGATTGTGAAGTTGAACCAAGGAGTTTGTAAGGGCAAGGAGATCGCCTACTTCGTGAAGATCTACCGCTAGTGAGGCAAGTCCTTCGTGGGCGATGTCCATGGTGGAATAGACAAGGTTGCTTCTTCGTGGACCCTTCGTGGGTGGAGCCCTCCGTGGACTCGCGTAGCCGTTCCCTTCATGGGTTGAAGTCTCCATCAACTTGGATGTACGATAGCACCACCTATCGGAACCAAGACAAAAAACATCGTTGTCTTCACTCGCGTTTGATCCCTCTAAACTCCTCCATTTACCTTCATATGCAATTGTTTACTTTCCGCTGCTACACTATTTGAATTGCATGTGTAGGTTGATTGCTTGACTTGTGCTAAGTTGCTAAAATCTTCCAAGAATTAAAATTGGGAAATTGATAGATTTTTATTTGGTCAAGTAGTCTAATCAACCCC
>LR738709.1:418977243-419000428 GCA_902687465.1 Secale cereale
CCCCCCCCCCCCCTCTAGACATACTTTCGATCCTACAAGTGGTATCAAAGCTTTGGTCTCCATTTGCCATGATTTCCATAGCATTGGTGATCACAGCCTTGGTTTCACAACCTAGGAGAGTATGGCGTCTAGCGAGGGAAGTTACCATCATAGTGGTCCTTATTTTGATGGTACTAATTTTGCTAGTTGGAAGCATGAGATGAAAATGCATATTCTTCGACATAACTCCGGCGTTTGGGCTATTGTATGTGTTGTTGCAATGTGAATTCTTTGATGGGAAGGAACCGAACCATGATGCTACCGCGGAAGAGTTGAAGATGTTGCAATACAATGCTCAAGCTTGTGATATCATCTTCAACGGATTCTGCCCCGAAGAATTCAACAAAATCAGCCGTCTTGAGAATGCAAACGAAATTTGGGATACTTTGATTGATATGCACGAAGGTACCGACTCCGTCAAGGAATCCAAGTTGGATGTGCTCCAAAGTCAACTTGACAAGTTCAAGATGAAGGATGGTGAAGATGTCACTGAAATGTACTCTAGGCTTGCTCTCATCACAAATGAGATTGTCGGCTTAGGAAGCGAAGAGATGACCGACAGGTTCATCATCAAGAAGATCCTAAGAGCCTTGGATGGAAAATATGATACCGTGTGTACATTGATCCAAATGATGCCAAATTACAAAGATCTCAAGCCAACGGAAGTCATTGGAAGAATTGTTGCTCATGAGATGTCACTCAAAGATAAAGAAGAGCTTCACAACAAGTCTAGTGGTGCTTACAAAGCTTCATGTGATGCTCCTACATCATCAAGTGAAAAACAAGACTTCAATGAAGAATTGAGCTTAATGGTGAAGAACTTCAACAAGTTCTACAAGAGTAGAAGCAAAGAGATAAGTTCCAAGTCAATGTCCTACAATGATAAGAGATCTTCAAGTCGTGATCGGAATTGCTACAATCATGGAAGACCCGGACACTACTCCAATGAGTGTACGGCTCCCCACAAGAGAAGAGAAGACTCACCTAAAAGGAGAAGTAGAAGAGAAGATTCACCACCAAGAGAGAGAAGGAGTAGATATGATCGTTATGAACGAAGACCTTCTCGGAGAAGCAAAGATTCGGAAAGGAAGGACAAATCATCAAGGAGCTATACAAGACGAAGACATCAAGCTCATGTTGGTGAATGGGCATTCGGTTCCGACTCCAATAACCACTCCTAGAGAAACTACTACTCCGACTACGAAGGTACTCAAAATGAAGGTGTTACCGGAATTGCTCTTGTGTCAACCAACTCCTACGACATATTTGACTCACCAAATGAAGGAATTGGAAGATGCTTCATGGCTAAAGGCCCTAAGGTATCACACCCCGAGTATCTTGATTTCAATAGTGATGAAGATGACTTGCTAGGAGATGATGATTTACTTGTTGGTAGCAATAGTGATGAAACTTTTGATGAAATTGCTATTAATCATGCTAATCAATATAAAACGAATGACAATGATAAGGAGAAGATTGAGCGTCTAACTAAAGAACTAAACACTCTTAAGTTAGCTCATGAAACTACCTTGGAAGATCATCGAGAACTTTTAAAGACTCATGAGAAGTTACACTTTGAAAAGCTCAACCTTGAGCAAGAGCATGAGTTCTTAAAGGCAATCAATGATGATCTTCGCAAGAAAAGTTCTTCTTACATTGCCAAGCATTTACTCTTGTCTACCTACATGCCACAAGTAAAATCTAGCAACAAGAACTAGAAAGATTCTTCCTCTAGTAGTAACAATAATCATGCTAAATCCAATGATGTTACTTCTAGTAGTTCTCTTGATTCCACCAATGATTCTCTTAGCCAAGTTACACTTGAGCAAGAAAATATCTTATTGAAGGGAATTATAGAGAAAGGTGTTTATAAGAGTCTTGCTGGGAGTAAGCAATTTGAGGAGATTGTACGCAAGCAAGGAAGACACGGGAAGAATCAAGGTGTTAGTTTTGAACGAAAGTTTAATGCCAATGGGAGTTGAATGGGAGGAAGATCAATACCCCAAGACAAATTTTGTTCCTCGACAAGAGAAGTATGATCCTACTTCTTTTCAAGGGACACAAGCACAAGATGATCTTCTACCACAAGACCACAAGTTAAAGGGCAAGGATAAGCTTCAAGAAGAGATTGATGCATTTGAAGAAGCTCCTAAGGCCTTGGTCAAGTGGGTTCCCAAGACTACATCAAGTTCTACCTCATCAAGTATGACTACAACTCCAAGGATCCCCATCAAGATGGTGTGGATCACGAAGAATAAGAACTAGGAAGTTCTTGAGGGTGACTCCGCCAACACACTTCACTCATACCATTTTGGCAAAGGACAAGTGCAAACAACTTTCACATCTTGCACTAGTTCAAGGAGCCACAAACCCTCTTGTTGGTAAGACAAGGGACAAGGTAACCTAATGCTTTCATGGACATCATCTTGTGTGCAATTCACTCTATGTCTATGGATATCCTTGTTTGTTCCTTGTGGGACTAACCTGTGTAGGTGTTGAAAGTGCAACTCACTCCAATGGATTGCTCCAAATGATCCACATCAGCATTGAGCGTCTACATCGTCAACACCTACATGAAGTCATCATCAACAAAACCCAAGGTTAGTTCATACCTCTTAGGGGGTATATCACATCTAGGGGGAGCTTTACTCTAACAATTGAGATAAAGCAACTCTAATGATGTGAACACAACAATGCTTTATGTAAAAGTGGTAACCCCACTTGCGCTTAAACGATGAGTATGACCTATGATCAAATGTTCTCATTTGACTCCTAAGTCAATATACTCATATATAGATGACCTAGTCATCGCCAATTGCTTGATAGATGCTAGAATGGTTGTGCATGCTTTGCCACATGTTTTATTTGCCATCTTATTGTGTGAGCATGTTGAATGCGTATTTTTCTCATTCGATGACATCCATTTGTTGCTTTGATTGTTTGGCTTCTTTTCCTTTTGCCAAATGGATGGACAAGAATGCCTAAGTACCCCCTCTAGCTATATATGCTTTTCTCGTATCAAACTCTATTCATGCTACATCACAAAGCTTGATCAAGTCAGATTCGAACCACTCTGTGTGAGGAGCACTCGGAGTCCCCGATTCGTCATAGGCTTAAACATCCATAACCTCTTCGTGCATTTTGGTATGACCGAGTCATCCACTTCGGTCACACCGAGTTCACTAAGTTGATCTAGGTTTTCAATCTCGGTGCAACCAATTTGAACTTTTCGGTCCCACCGAGTTGCAGCAACTGCTAGCAGTTTTGCATTTTGGTGCCACCGAGTTGTTCCACTCGGTCACACCGATAGTGCCAGGTTATATATACTCACGGGCAAAATTTCAGAAAACTTTCCAAACTCCTTAGGCCGTGCGTGACCTGCTCTGCCTCTTCAGGTCTCCGGATCATCTCCTAGCCGCCAGCGACCACCCGCCGCTGGACTCCGTCGCCGTCAACGGATATTCTCACCGCCGTTGTCGCCGTAGCAAGTCCACCGCCGAGTTAGGGTATGGACTTGACTCTTTGTGCTATTCCTCAACTCCGATTCTTAGCACAATGCATTGCCATGTTTCATTTCCACGTATGAGATCTTCCTATCCAGCAAAAACTCCGTAGAAAGTAGATTTGATTTGAAAAGTTTAGGGTTAGGTCTCCGCCGAACTCTTCTCGGACCGACCGAGTTGTAGAAATCGGTCCTATCGATTTGGCTTAGGCCATTGCACAAGTGATTTTCGGTCTGACCGAAAGGTGCAAATCGATGTGGCTGAGTTCGATTCTCTGTGAAACCCTAGCGATATCGGTGCCACCAAACAGTGACTCGGTCTGACCGAGTTTACTAGTTCAGGCTCCAGAATTGCTTCGGTGTCACCGAGTTTAACAATCGGTAGCTTCGAAATGCTTTCTGCATAGAACTAAAACTAAGTTTTTTCTTTTCATCTGTTTTGCAAAATTATGTGCTTTGTGATGCTCATCCACTCTAACTCATCTACATCCATTCACAGGATCAGTTTGCCGTGTCAGAGATGTCTGAGGGCAGTGACAGTCAGAACAGGTCTGAGGAGCAGGTACATTTGAGTGAGGGCTCTAGTCCCAACAACTCCAGCTATTATGAGAGCAGCAGAAGCATTCCCAGTGACCTTCCAAAGGCTGCCACCAAGACCAGAAAGAAGAAAACTTCAGATTCTGAGGATGAGGACTTTGTGGCAGATGATGCCACTTCCAAGAAGAAAGTACTCAGGAAGGAGTATGGCACAACTGAGGCATCCAAGCCAGGGCAGAAAATAAAGATTCCTGCCAAGAGGACTCCCATGTCTAAGACCAGAGCCTCTACTCAAGAGACTATGGTGTTCACGCTTGAATCCAGGGATGATGAGCCTGAACGTACAAATAAGAGACCTAGGAAGACAACAGCCAGAGTGATTGGCAAGCCATCCATGAGGGATGATGATGAAGCTGAAGCTGAAGAGGAAGAGGTTGCTGAATCAGCACCCAAAGCTCAGAAGCTTATGGGAGATGCTATCAAGTTTGGGGCTGCCCCTTCTAAGCCCAAGACTGCTCCCAAGACTACTCAAGCCACCAAGTCTGCACCCAAGAGGAGCACAAGGAATATTCCAGCTTCAGAAAAGAACAAGGCCCCGGTGCCTGAAGTTGCTGAGGAAACTGAGGCTCAAGTGCTCAGAAAGCTGAAGCCCAACATCCCTGATCACAATGATGCTCATTTAGTTGCTCAGGACATAAAACTGAGAAATGATGCAGGTCTCGGGTTGTGGAGAAAGTCTGATCCATATGCCATAAGGAGAAGGACTGATGTGGACTACAGGTTTCACACAAAGGAACAGCAAGACTTCTATGAAACAGTCCTGCTTGACAAGAAGCCCATTGTTTGTGATATGAGAAGAATAGACTGGGACTTCATTCATGATAATGCAGATTATTTCCCAAATGTGCATGAGAGCTTCAAAGCATGTGGAGTGGACAAGTTTGTGCCTCAAAAGTTGACTAAGTGGAATGATGAACTCATCATGCAATTCTATTCCACAACCCACTTCTATCCTGATGGAAGGATTGTATGGATGTCTGAAGGTACAAGGTACCAGTCGACTGTTGCTGAGTGGGCCAAGCTAATTAATGCCCCTGGAGAACATGATGATGATCTAGATGTCTATGCCAAGAAGAAGCAAGACCACAACTCCACGGCAAATATGTACAAGGTGATCCCTGACGATGATCTAGAAACTCACAAGTTTGGATCTGTACATCATTTGCAGACTGGTCTAGCCACCATCAACACAATCTTGAGGCATACATTGCTGCCTAAGTCTGGAGATGCAAAGATGATGAGAGGACATTCCATCAACATGTTGTATATATTTGATGTGCCACGGAAATTCAAGGTTATGAGCCTGATTGTAGAGACAATCAAGAGGACTGCTGCAGATCAGAAGAGATCATGTGGGTATGCTCCACACATCCAGATGCTTATCAACTCCAAAATGGGCACATGAACTTACTTGTTGGACAAGGAATATCTACCCTTGGTGCCTGACTTTGAGGACAACACAGTTGTCATGGATGAGAATGAACCATCTTTAGTGCAAGCTCATGAAAGGAGAGAGAAGGCCAAAGCAGAGAAAGTTGCCAAGATGCCAAGTGCAGAAGAAGCATCTCAAATGACTCTCAAATCCAAGCAAGATCAAATGGCATATCTGATTCAAGCTACCATGAGGATTGAGAAGGCTTGGCAACCCTGACTCAGAATCAGGAGAGCTTGGAGAGGATCATTGAGACTAAGTTCTATGATCTTGATCTGAAGGTGACAGAGATACAGTCTACCGTTGAGAAGCTTCGGGAGGAAGCAGAGGAGAGAGGAGGACATGCTACCACAGATGCATTTCAGCGAGTGCCTCGAGGTCGGAGATCTGCTGCAGTGTCAGTTCCAGACACCAGAGCTAGTACATCTGCACCAGCAGCTATAGCTTCAGTGCCACCTCCAGCAGCCACTCCACCAGCTCCAGCTACTTCGTATGAAGCCTTCGTCCTTGGAGTTCTCTCTACACCGCCTCCTGAAGACCAAGCCTGAGAGACGCATAGCACTATGCATTTTCGAACTTTTTGGTAACTTGTTGCCAAAGGGGGAGAAATATGTATAGATCATAGGCTTCGAGAGAGAGTGTTTTGCCTCTTTGGTCTCTCTTGATTTTGGTTGAACTTCATTCGTGTGTTTGCTTGATACTCTACGTTATGTGTGTGAGATACTTGTGTGATCATGTGTTTGATCATATGCTACCTTAATGTTTGCTTGGATGATATTATCTCTATATTTCCATATGATCATTCACTTTGCTTGCTGATGAGGCATGCGTTAGTGTATATCATTTTGAGAGCTCCACCAAGATGTATGTGACATGGAAGAGTAACCCATGTGTTGGGAAATGTAGTATTTTCAAAATTTTCCTACGATCACGCAAGATCTATCTACTAGATGCATAGCAACGAGCGGGAGAGTGTGTCTACGTACCCTCGTAGACCGGGAGCGGAAGCGTCAAGTGACGCGGTTGATGTAGTCGAACTTCTTCGCGATCCAACCGATCAAGCACCAAAAGTACGGCACCTCCGCGTTCAGCACACGTTCATCTTGATGACGTCCCACGAGCTCTTGATCCAGTTGAGCTTCACGGGAGAGTTTCGCCAGCACGACGGCGTGATGACAGATATGATGTATCTACCGACGCAGGGCTTCGCCTAAGCACTGCAATGGTATGACTGAGGTGTGTTTCTGTGGAGAGGGGCACCGCACACGGCTAAAACAATTCAACTTGTGTGTCCTAGGGTGCCCCTTGCCCCCGTATATAAAGGAGCAAGGGAGAGGCCGGCCCTAGAGGGGGCGCGCCAAGTGTGGGGAGTCCTACTAGGACTCTCAAGTCCTAGTAGGATTCCCCTTTCCTTTCTGGAGTAGGAGAAAAGGAAAGAGGTGGAGAGGGAGAAGGAAAAGGGGGCTGCACCCCTTGTCCAATTCGGACCAGAAGGGGGCGCGCGCCTCCTTCCTTTTGGCCTTTCTCCTCTATTCCCGTATGGCCCAATAAGGCCCATATACTCCGAAAAATGCCCGAATCACTCGGAACCTTTCCGATGTCCGAATATAGTCGTCCAATATATCGATCTTTACGTCTCGACCATTTCGAGACTCCTCGTCATGTCCCCGGTCTCATCCAGGACTCCAAACTCCTTCGGTACATCAAAACTCATAAACTCATAATACTGATCGTCATCAAACGTTAAGCGTGCGGACCCTACAGGTTCGAGAACTATGTAGACATGACCGAGACTCATCTCCGGTCAATAACCAATAGCGGAACCTGGATGCTCATATTGGCTCCTACATATTCTACGAAGATCTTTATTGGTCAAACCGCATAACAACATACGTTGTTCCTTTTGTCATTGGTATGTTACTTGCCCGAGATTCGATCGTCGGTATCTCTATACCTAGTTCAATCTCGTTACCGACAAGTCTCTTTACTCGTTCCGTAATACATCATCTCGTGACTAACTCATTAGTCTTTTGCTTGCAAGGATTATTATGATGTGCATTACCGAGAGGGCCCAGAGATACCTCTCCGACACTCGAAGTGACAAATCCTAGTCTTGATCTATGCCAACACCACGAACACTTTCGGAGACACCTGTAGATCATCTTTATGATCACCCATTTACATTGTGACGTTTGATATCACACAAGGTGTTCCTACGGTATTCGGGAGTTGCATAATCTCATAGTCATAGGAACATGTATAAGTCATGAAGAAAGCAATAGCAGTAAAACAAAACGATCATAGTGCTAAGCTAACGGATGGGTCTTGTCCATCACATCATTCTCCTAATGATGTGATCCCGTTGATCAAATGACAACTCATGTCTATGGTTAGGAAACATAACCATCTTTGATCAATGAGCTAGTCTAGTAGAGGCATACTAGGGACACTCTATTTTGTCTATGTATTCACACATGTACTAAGTTTCCGGTTAATACAATTCTAGCATGAATAATAAACCTTTATCATGATATAAGGAAATATAAATAACAACTTTATTATTGCCTCTAGGGCATATTTCCTTCAGTCTCCCACTTGCACTAGAGTCAATAATCTAGCTCACATCGCCATGTGATTTAATACCGATAGTTCACATCGTTATGTGAATAACACCCATAGTTCACATCGCCATGTGACCAACACCCAAAGGGTTTACTAGAGTCAATAATCTAGTTCACATCGCTATGTGATTAATACCCAAGAGTAATAAGGTGTGATCATGTTTTGCTTGTGAGAGAAGTTTAGTCAACGGGGCTGTCACATTCAGATCCGTATGTATTTCGCAAATTTCTATGTCTACAATGCTCTGCATAGAGCTACTCTAGCTAATTGCTCCCACTTTCAATACGCATCTAGATTGATACTTAGAGTCATCTGGATTTAGTGTCAAAGCTTGCATCGGCGTAACCCTTTACGACGAACTCTTTATCACCTCCATAATCGAGAAACATTTCCTTAGTCATCCAGTTACTAAGGATAATTTTGACCACTGTACAGTGATCTACTCCCGGATCACTATTGTACCCCCTTGACAAACTCATGGCAAGGTACACAACATGTTTGGTACACAGCATGGCATACTTTATAGAACCTATGGCTGAGGCATAGGGAATGACTTTGATTCTCTCTATATTTTTCTTCCGTGGTCTGGCTTTGAGTCTTACTCAACTTCACACCTTACAAGTCAGGCAAGAACTCCTTCTTTGACTGATCCATTTTGAACTACTTAAAAATCTTATGTACTCATCAAAAGTCTTATCAAGCGTCTTGATCTATCTCTATAGATCTTGATGCCCAATATGTAAGCAGCTTCACCAAGGTCTTTCTTTGAAAAACTCCTTTCAAACACTCCTTTATGCTTTCCAGAAAATTCTACATCATTTCCGATCGACAATATGTCATTCACATATACTTATCAGAAAGGTTGTAGTGCTCCCACTCACTTCTTGTAAATACAGGCTTCACCGCAAGTCTGTATAAATCTATATGCTTTGATCAACTTATCAAAGCGTATATTCCAACTCCGAGATGCTTGCACCAGTCCATAGATGGATCGCTGGAGCTTGCACATTTTGTTAGCACCTTTAGGATTGACAAAACCTTCTGGTTGCATCATATACAAGTCTTCTTTAATAAATCCATTAAAGAATGCGGTTTTGTTATCCATTTGCCAGATTTCATAAAATGCGGCAATTGCTAACATGATTCGGACAGACTTAAGCATCGCTATGGGTGAGAAAGTCTCATCATAGTCAACTCCTTGAACTTGTTGAAAAACTTTCACAACAAGTCGAGCTTTGTAAACAGTAACATTACCGTCAGCGTCAGTCTTCCTCTTGAAGATCCATTTACTTTCGATGGCTTGCCGATCATCGAGCAAGTCAACCAAAGTCCACATTGTGTTCTCATACATGGATCCCATCTCAGATTTCATGGCCTCAAGGCATTTTGCGGAATCTGGGCTCATCATCGCTTCCTCATACTTCGTAGGTTCATCATGGTCCAGTAACATGACTTCCAGAACCGGGTTGTCGTACCACTCTGATGCGGAACGAACTCTGGTTGATCTACGAAGTTTAGCAGAAACTTCATCTGAAGTTTCATGATCATCATCATTAGCTTCCTCACTAATTGGTGTAGGAATCACTGGAACTAGTTTCTGTGATGTTCCACTTTCCAATTCGGGAGAAGGTACAATTACCTCATCAAGTTCTACTTTCCTCCCACTCACTTCTTTCGAGAGAAACTCCTTCTCTAGAAAGGATCCACTCTTAGCAACAAAGACCTTGCCTTCGGATCTGTGATAGAAGGTGTACCCAACAGTTTCTTTTGGGTATCCTATGAAGATTTACTTCTATGATTTGGGTTCGAGCTTATCATGTTGAAACTTTTTCACATAAGCATCGCAGTCCCAAACTTAAAGAAATGACAGCTTAGGTTTCTCGTCAAACCATAGTTCATACGGTGTCATCTCCACGGATTTAGATGGTGCCCTATTTAACGTGAATGTAGTTGTCTCTAATGCATAACCCCAAAAGCAATAGTGGTAGATCGGTAAGAGACATCATCGATCGCACCATATCTAATAAAGTACGGTTATGACGTTCGGACACACCATTACACTGTGGTGTTCCAGGTGGCGTGAGTAGTGAAACTATTTCACATTGTTTTTACTGAAGGCCAAACTCGCTAACTCAAATATTTTACCTCTACGATCATATCGTAGAAACTCTTATTTTCTTGTTACGATGATTCTCCACTTCACTCTGAAATTCTTTGAACTTTTCAAATGTTTCAGACTTGTGCTTCATTAAGTAGATATACCCATATCTGCTCAAATCATCAGTGAAGGTCAGAATATAATGATACCCGCCGCGAGCTTCAACACTCATTGGTCCACATACATCTGTATGTATGATCTCCAACAAATCTGTTGCTCGCTCCATTGTTCCGGAGAACGGAGTTTTAGTCATCTTGCCCATGAGGCATGGTTCGCAAGCACCAAGTGATTCATAATCAAGTGATTCCAAAAGTCCATCACTATGGAGTTTCTTCATGCGCTTTACACCATTATGACCGAAACGGCAGTGCCACAAATAAGTTGCACTATCATTATTAACCTTGCATCTTTTGGCTTCAATATTATGAATATGTGTATCACCACGATCGAGATCCAACAAACTATTTTCATTGGGTGTATGACCATCGAAGGTTTTATTCATGTAAACAGAATAACAATTATTCTATGACTTTAAATGAATAACCGTATTGCAACAAATATGATCAAATCATATTCATGCTCAACGCAAATGCCAAATAACATTTATTTAGGTTTTACACTAATCCCGAAAGTATAGGGAGTGTGTGATTATGATCATATCAATCTTGGAACCACTTTCAACACACATCGTCACTTCACCTTTAACTAGTCTCTGTTCATTCTGCAATTCTCGTTTTGAGTTACTAATTTTAGCAACTGAACCGGTATCAAATACCCAGGGGTTGCTATGAACACTAGTAAAGTACACATCAATAATTTGTATATCAAAATATACCTTTGTTCACTTTGCCATCCTTCTTATCCGCCAAGTATCTAGGGCAGTTCCACTTCCAGTGACCATTTCCTTTGCAGTAGAAGCACTTAGTTTCAGGCTTGAGTTTTAGCTTTGGGTTTCTTCACGGGAGTGACAACTTGCTTGTCATTCTTCTTGAAGTTCCCCTTCTATCCCTTTGCCCTTTACTTGAAACAAGTGGTCTTGTTAACCATCAACACTTGATGCTTTTTCATGATTTCTACCTTCGCCGACTTCAGCATCGCGAAGAGCTCGGGAATTCCTTTCTTCATCCCTTGCATATTATAGTTCATCACGAAGTTCTACTAACTTGGTGATAGTGACTAGAGAACTTTGTCAATTACTATCTTATCTGGAAGATTAACTCCCACTTGATTCAAGTAATTGTAGTACCCAGACAATCTGAGCACATGCAAACTGGTTGAGCTATTCTCCTCCATCTTGTAGGCAAAGTACTGTCAGAAGTCTTATACCTCTTGACACGGGCATGAGTATGAAATACTAATTTCAACTCTTGAAACATCTTATATGCTCCGTGGCGTTCAAAACGTTTTTGAAGTCCCGGTTCTAAGCCGTAAAGCATGGTGCACTTAAACTATCAAGTAGTCATCATACCGAGCTTTTGTCAAAACTTTCATAACGTCTTAATCTGCTCCTGCAATAGGTCTGTCACCTAGCGGTGCATCAAGGACATAATTCTCTGTGCAGCAATGAGGATAATCCTCAGATCACGGAACAATTCCGCATCATTGCTACTAACATCTTTCAACTTAGTTTTCGCTAGGAACATATAAAAAATAAACGGGAAGCAACATCGTGAGCTATTGATCTACAACATAGATACGCTAATACTACGATGACTAAGTTCATGATAAATTAAAGTTCAATTTAATCATATTACTTGTGTGCCCTAGGGTGCCCCCCTGCCCCCGTATATAAAGGAGCAAGGGAGAGGCCGACCCTAGAGGGGGCGCGCCAAGTGTGGGGAGTCCTACTAGGGCTCCCAAGTCCTAGTAGGATTCCCCTTTCCTTTCTGGAGTAGGAGAGAAGGAAAGAGGTGGAGAGGGAGAAGGAAAAGGGGGCTGCACCCCTTGTCCAATTCGGACCAGAGGCGGGGCGCGCGCCTCCTTCCTTTTGGCATTTCTTCTCTATTCCCGTATGGCCCAATAAGGCCCATATACTCTGAAAAATGCCTGAATCACTCGGAACCTTTCCGATGTCCGAATATAGTCGTCCAATATATCAATCTTTACGTCTCGACCATTTCGAGACTCCTCGTCATGTCCCCGGTCTCATCCGGGACTCCGAACTCCTTCTGTACATCAAAACTCATAAACTCATAATACCGAACGTCATCAAACGTTAAGCGTGCAGACCCTACGGGTTCGAAAACTATGTAGACATGACCGAGACTCATCTCCGATCAATAACCAATAGCGGAACCTGGATGCTCATATTGGCTCCTACATATTCTACGAAGATCTTTATCGGTCAAACCGCATAACAACATACGTTGTTCCTTTTGTCATTGGTATGTTACTTGCCCGAGATTCGATCGTTGGTATCTCTATACCTAGTTCAATCTCGTTACCGGCAAGTCTCTTTACTCGTTCCGTAATACATCATCTCGTGACTAACTCATTAGTTTTTTGCTTGCAAGGCTTATTATGATGTGCATTACCGAGAGGGCCCAGAGATACCTCTCCGACACTCGGAGTGACAAATCCTAGTCTTGATTTATGCCAACACCACGAACACTTTCGGAGACACCTGTAGAGCATATTTATGATCACCCAGTTACGTTGTGATGTTTGATAGCACACAAGGTGTTCCTACGATATTCGGGAGTTGCATAATCTCATAGTCATAGGAACATGTATAAGTCATGAAGAAAGCAATAGCAGTAAAACTAAACGATCATAGTGCTAAGCTAACGGATGGATCTTGTCCATCACATCATTCTCCTAATGATGTGATCCCGTTGATCAAATGACAACTCATGTCTATGGTTAGGAAACATAACCATCTTTGATCGATGAGCTAGTCTAGTAGAGGCATACTAGGGACACTCTGTTTTGTCTATGTATTCACACATGTACTAAGTTTCCGGTTAATACAATTCTAGCATGAATAATAAACATTTATCATGATATAAGGAAATATAAATAACAACTTTATTATTGCCTCTAGGGCATATTTCCTTCACCATGATCCTAATCGATTGTGCATTTGCATTCAAACGCAAATTCAAAATAATGCACAAATTTAGGGGGAGCTCTTGCTTATCACATACTTCTCAAAGCGAGGATGTATTTAAATCTTATTATCATTTGTCAAAGCATTGATCTATATGTTGTCATCAATTACCAAAAAAGGGGGGGATTGAAAGTGCAACTATCCCTGGGAGGTTTTGGTAATTACTAACAACATATAGCTCATTGAACTAATGCTATCTCAAGATAATATTTCAGGAAAGTTCAATGATTGGCATGGCATGGATTAGGATTCTGGACCCCTCAAAATGCAAAGGTTAAAGGATTGGATCAAGCTCAAAGCTAAGGACTCTACATTTCTCTATTTTAGTGATTCAGGATCACATTGAGTCCATAGGAAAGCCAATACTATTAAAAGGGAATGAGGTGTTGCTTAATGGGTTGCTTGCTCAAAATGCTTAGTGATATGCTCCAAACCCTCAACCACTTTCTCACATCCACATATTTCCCAAACCAAAGTCAAACTCGGCCCTACCGAAAATATCTATCTGGCACCACCGAGTTCATTTGACATAGCCACTGCCAGAAACCCTAATCATTTTGGTCTCACCGAAAGGGATCTCGGTCTCACCGAGATGGGATTGCAAACTCTCTGTTTCCCTTCGTAATATTTCGGTCTCACCAAAATGAACGATCGGTCCCACCGAGTTCGCAATGCAAACTCTCTGTTTACTCTTCGTAGCGTCTCGGTCTCACCAAAATGAGCGAATCGGTCCCACGGAGTTTGCCTAACCAACTCTCTGTAAGCTCATTACCAAAATTGGTCCCACCGAGTTTGTGTAATTGGCCTCACCAAGATTATGTTATGCCCTAACCCTAATGAAATCGGTCCCACCGAGTTGATCATATCGATCCCACCGAAATACCTAACGGTCACATTATGAACCAAATCGGTCCGACCGAGTTCTTTGAATCGGTCCCACCGAGTTTGGTAAATTGTGTGTAACTGTTAGATTTTGTGTGGCGGCTATATATACCCCTCCACCCACTCTTCACTCGTGGAGAGAGCCATCAGAACATATCTACACTTCCATCATTCATGTTCTGAGAGAGAACCACCTACTCAAGTGTTGAGATCAAGATATTCCATTCCTACCATATGAATCTTGTTCTCTAGCCTTCCCCAAGTTGTTTTCCACTCAAATCCTTCCTCCACCATATCCAAATCTGTGAGGAGCTGTTTGAGCGTTGGGGAGACTATCACTTGAAGCATTTGAGCAAGGAGTTCATCATCAACACATCGTTTATTACCTTTTGGAGAGTGGTGTCTCCTAGATTGGTTAGGTGTCACTTGGGAGCCTCCAACAAGATTGTGGAGTTGAACCAAGGAGTTTGTAAGGGCAAGGAGATCGCCTACTTCGTGAAGATCTACCGCTAGTGAGGCAAGTCCTTCGTGGGTGATGGCCATGGTGGGATAGAC
Source organism: Secale cereale (assembly GCA_902687465.1). NCBI lineage: Eukaryota > Viridiplantae > Streptophyta > Magnoliopsida > Poales > Poaceae > Secale > Secale cereale. The sequence continues at coordinate 418,992,140 of LR738709.1, forward strand.
AAGATTGCTTCTTCGTGGACACTTCGTGGGTGGATCCCTCCGTGGACTCGCACAGCCGTTACCCTTCATGGGTTGAAGTCTCCATCAACTTGGATGTACGATAGCACCACCTATCGGAACCAAGACAAAAACATCGTTGTCTTCACTTGCGTTTGATCCCTCTAAACTCCTCCCTTTATCTTCATATGCAATTGCTTACTTTCCGCTGCTACACTCTTAGAATTGCATGTGTAGGTTGATTGCTTGACTTGTGCTAAGTTGCTAAAATCTGCCATGAATTAAAATTGGGAAAAGGATAGATTTTTATTTGGTCAAGTAGTCTAATCACCCTCCCCCCTCTAGACATACTTTCGATCCTACATAAGAACATCATTAGTCCTTCCCATAGGTTTCTTAATGGTAGAATCCGCAAGATGCAAATTTAAAGAACAATCATCAAGTTCATGGAAACCTAACATATCACACAAAGCTTTTGGAATTGTGGAAACACTTGCACCCAAATCACACAAAGCAAAGCATTCATGGTCTTTAATCTTAATTTAAATAGTAGGTTCCCACTCATCATAAAGCTTTCTAGGGATAGAAACTTCTAATTCAAGTTTTTCTTCATAAGACTGCATTAAAGCAGCAACTATGTGTTTGGTAAAAGCCTTATTTTGACTATAAGCATGTGGAGAATTTAGCACGGATTGCAAAGAGGAAATACAATCTATTAAAGAGCAATTATCATAATTAAATCCCTTGAAATCCAAGATAGTGGGTTCATCGCTATGCAAAGTTTTAATCTCTTCAATCCCACTTTTAACAATTTTAGCATCAAGATCTAAAAACTCTGAATCATTGGGACGCCTTTTAACTAAAGTAGACTCATCTCCTGTCCCATCTTTATCAAGATTCATACTAGAAAACAAGGATCTAATAGGAGACACATCAATCACTTTCAGATCTTCATCTTTATTTTCATGATAACTAGAAGAACACGCTTTCATAAAGCAATCTCTTTTAGCACGCATCCTAGTGGTTCTTTCTTTGCACTCATTAATGGAAATTCTCATGGCTTTGAGAGACTCATTGGTATCATGCTTAGGTGGAATAGATCTAAGTTTCAAAGAATCAACATCAAGAGTAATTATATCCATGTTTCTAGCCAACTCATCAATCTTAAGTAAATTTTCTTCAAGCAAAGCATTGAAATTCTTTTGCGAATTCATAAACTCTTTAACACTAGTCTCAAATTCAGAGGGCATCTTACCAAAATTTCCATAAAAGTTATTGTAGGAATTACCATAATTATTAGAGGAATTACTAGGAAAAGGCCTAGGATTAAAGTTTCCTCTATAAGCATTGCTACCAAAATTATTCCTACCAACAAAATTCACATCCAAATATTCATTATTATTTTCAATCAACGTGGATAAAGGCATATCATTAGGATCAGAAGAAGCACTCTTAGTAGCAAATAATTTCATAAGTTCATCCATCTTTCCACTCAAAACACTAATCTCTTCAATAGTATGCACTTTTTTACTAGTAGATCTTTCGGTGTGCCATTGAGATTAGTTAACCATAATATTATCTAGGAGTTTGGTAGCTTCTCCTAAAGTGATTTCCATGAAAGTGCCCCCCGCGGCCAAATCTAAAAGTTTTCTAGAAGCAAAATTCAAGCCAGCATAAAAGTTTTGTATAATCATCCATAAGTTCAAACCATGTGTAGGGCAATTACGTATCATTAATTTCATTCTCTCCCAAGCTTGTGCAACATGCTCATGATCTAGTTGCTTAAAATTCATAATATCGTTTCTAAGAGAGATAATCTTAGCGGGAGGAAAATACTTAGAGATAAAGGCATCTTTGCACTTATTCCATGAATCAATATTATTTCTAGACAAAGAGGAAAACCAAGTTTTAGCACGATCTCTAAGTGAAAATGGAAATAGCTTCAATTTAACAATATCATTATCAGTATCCCTCTTCTTTTGCATATCACACAAATCAACAAAGTTGTTTAGATGGGTAGCGGCATCTTCACTAGGAAGGCCAGAAAATTGATCTTTAAAGACAAGATTCAACAGAGCAGCATTGAGCTCACAAGAAATTTGGTATATGACTTCTGCGTAGATCTCCCGGGCAACGGCGCCAGAAATTCTGCTTGCTACTTCTCGAGCTTGCATTGTATTCCCTCGAAGAGGAAAGGGTAATGATGCACAGTAGCGTAAGTATTTCCCTTAGTTTTTGAGAACCAAGGTATCAATCCAGTAGAAGACCACGCGCGAGTCCCTTGCACCTGCACAAACAAATAAGAACCTTGCAGCCGACGTGATAAGGGGTTGTCAATCCCTTCACGGTCACTTATGAGAGTGAGATCTGATAGATAGGATAGGATAATATTTTTGGTATTTTTTGTATAGAAACAGAAAGTAAAAAAGCAAAGTAAAGTAGATGGAAGATTAATATGATAAGAATAGACCTGGGGGCCATAGGTTTCACTAGTGGCTTCTCTCATGATAGCAAAATTCTACGATGGGTGAACAAATTACTGTCGAGCAATTGATAGAAAAGCGCATAGTTATGAGAATATCTAGGCATGATCATTGTATATAGGCATCACGTCCGTGACAAGTAGACCGAAACGATTCTGCATCTACTACTATTACTCTACACATCGACCGCTATCCAGCATGCATCTAGAGTATTCAGTTCATAAAAATAGAGTAAGGCCTTAAGCAAGATGACATGATGTAGAGAGATAAACTCAAGCAATATGATATAAACCCCATATTTTTATCCTCGATGGCAACAATAATATACGTGCCTTGCTTTCCCTACTGTCACTGGGAAAGGACACCACAAGATTGAACGCAAAGCCAAGCACTTCTCCCATTGCAAGAACTATAGATCTAGTAGGCCAAACCAAACCAATAATTCGAAGAGACTTGCAAGGATATTATAATCATACATAAAAGATTTCAGAAAAGACTCCAATATTGTTCATAGATAATCTTGATCATAAACCCACAATTCATCGGATCTCGACAAAGACACCGCAAAAAGATTACATCGAATAGATCTCCTCGAAAAGAGAGGAGAACTTTGTATTGAGATCCAAATAGAGAAAACAAGCCATCTAGCTAATAACTATGGACCCGAAGGTCTGTGGTAAACTACTCACAACTCATCGTAGGGCTATGGTGTTGATGTAGAAGCCCTCCGTGATCGATGCCCCCTCCGACGGAGCTCCGGAACAGGCCCCAAGATGGGATTTCACGGGAACAAAAGGTTACGGCGGTGGAATTAGGGTTTCTTTGTGCTCCTCGATGTTTTCAGGGTATATGGGTATATATATATATGAGGAAAAAGTACGTTGGTGGAGCAACGTGGGGCCCACGAGGGTGGGGGCGCGCCCTGCCCCCTCGTGGGCACCTCGTTTCTTCTCTGACTTGTACTCCAAGTCTCTCGTGAAGATGTCGTTCCAAAAATAGCTCTCCTGAATGTTTCATTCCGTTTGGACTCCGTTTGATATTCCTTTCCTGCGAAATACTGAAATAGGCAAAAAAACAGCAATTTGCACTGGGCCTTGGGTTAGTAGGTTAGTCCAAAAAATAATGTAAAAGTGTATAATAAATCCCATTAAACATCCAAAACAGAATATATAATAGCATGGAACAATCAAAATTTATAGATACATTGGAGACGTATCATGTACCAGTGCGGTTGGGGGTGGATGAACATGACCCTATGGAGGCTGGATGAAGAAGAAGTCATGGTCCTTCGCCTTTCTGCTCCTCATAATGCACAGTGTTATCCTGGCATCACCCTTTGCAATGAGCTTGATTTTCTCTATGCAGCATTGGTTGTAAACGTCCCGCCTAATCAATCGACACTTATCGTACGAACCATACTTGTTGATGAAGTTGTTGACCATTATATGCTTTCTAATCACACTCCCTTGCAGCGCTAATATCTCTGCCCTCTGGTGATCTGATATCCGTCTATGTGACCACAGAAACGCGACCTTGTTAGGTCAAGCCAGCATGTGGTTGTGATCATCCACAAATGACATGATGAACCAAACTCCACATGATATGTCTAACTTCACCGCCATCTGCACCGCACTCGCAACGAGTCTCGGGCATTATCCTGCAGGTGCGACCCTCCATGGTTATGAATTTGCTTTGCCTTTTCCCTGCCCTTGAGAAAATTAACCACTTGAACCGTATAATTTCTGAAAGACCTTTCCCTTATTCACCTTCTCTCTCATGATACTGAACTCACGCTCTTTGAAGTGCTTGTTGTAAAATATGTACGCATCCTTTGGGACCAAAAAAGTCATAGCCATAATCTTCCAATGTGTCTCCGTCATCTATTGCTGGTATTGAGCCTGCTCAATGTTCATCTCAGCTTCGTCGTCATCACCACTATGACCATCTGCGCCCTCCTACAAAATTACATATAAAACCATGTTAGTTGTCATCATTTAGTTCATAGTATTGTGTGATGTACAAAATGCTTGAATGAACCTGGCTCAAGTTATGGGCGAAAGATTCCTGAAATCATTTTGCTCACCGTGAACGTCCACGTCTTCCTGTAAATTGAAAATCATAGACAAATAATTAGCCATGCGGTACTTTACCAATTGAAAAATGGAATCAAAATAGACGTCACTTACGTTTTCACTGTCTGCACCATGTTCATTATTTTCAAAATCCTTCGAAGGTAAGATATCATATGACAACCATGATTTGTTGTCGTTGCTGTAATCATCTTCGTTACTAGTATCGTTATCGTTCGGGTGACATTATCGATACCATTCTCATCACCCGCAAATGCAGTTTCTTCAACCATTTAAACATACTTCATTATCAATACCGCACAACATTGACAATGGAATTTTATGTCGGTTTAAATTCAAACTTGATGTAGTGGGGTCATGCCGATGAATAAATTACAAAATCATAACTATTTTAAAATAATTTTAGCAAAAAATATATCATTTCGATACGTCGTAGAGGGTTTAGATGGAAAACCTTCGGTAGCAGCAGTGTCGACGTCGCGGGTCAAGGCCGACGGGGCCTTGAGGCGGGGGCCTTCGGCGTGATTGTGGACGAAGGCGACGTCGACGAGGATAACGACTTCAGTCACCAGCAGGATTATTGGACGGAGCCGTGGCGTGGGATGTGTGCGGTGTGACGCGGCGTGGGACGTGGGTGGTCCAAGGTGCAAGGGCCTTCGGCATGATTGCGTACGGCAGCGGCGTCGAAGACGAGGACGACGAGTTCCGTAATCGTCGAGAAAATAGGACGAAGCCGCGGCGTGGGACGGGGGCGGTGAGAGGCAGCATGGGACGTGGTGGTGAACGTCGTTCGCTGCCGCCAACGGTGGTCGTCTACTCGTACGGGCACGGGCGGCGATCGGGCAGTTGGGCAAGGCTAGACCGGGGCCGCGTGATCGTTGGGCGGGCGCCGAGATCGTGGAAGGATTTTTCTTTTTTCATGAACGGACGTATCAGTACGGCGGGTTGCTCGGTTGTATGTCTACAATACAGAGGTGGGTATACGTTTCATTGAAATGACCCAACCGCCTTTATATGGTCTGTAGGGGTGTTACCCAAGCAGGCCTAAAAACGAAAAAAGAGTAAGGACGTGCTAGTGGTACGCGTCTGTGCACTGTGCAAAAATCCATCTGATGGAAGGATGCGGTGATACGGTAAGTCATCTGCTCCCATGTTCCAGAGCGATTAGGGCCATTGGATCTGTGATCGAATGGTCAGCATGGGCGGATGTGGACCAAAGTATATTTTGAAGAATCTTTGGAGTTTTCTGTAAAAGCATGCAACCTTTCTCACTGACCGGCACTGACCATTGGATCAACGATCCAACGGTCGTGAAGCTCTGGAGCACAGAAGCACGTTAGCCCTCGCATCGCCTGATACTCCAGTCTGGTGGATAGACGTGTACTCACATCGACATGACTACTGCGAGGCTGCCATCAACTCGGCGTGCTGCGCTCACCAAGGGCTAGGCAAGCTAGCTGCATGCAAAGGCTGCTGCCGCACCCTTATGTTGACTTCTGGTGCAACAGGGTTAATACTTCATTCCACCTTTGTGCTGTCAATCAACCGCTATGATGGACGAAACCTACTCTACTCACATAAAATAATACTACTCCCTCTGTTCATTTTTATAAGACTTTGAAGACATTTCAGACAAGGTGCAAACTAGCTCATTTTCAGTTGTCTGAAATGACTTGTAAAAATGAACGGAGGGAGTAGCTAACTTCTTAATTGTAAGGTATATTTTCATGTGTATTATCTCTCTCCTGATTTGGAAGGATCATCATCCATTCATCAGTAGTTACTCGTCTAATCAGTGTTGTAGCAAGGCGCATCTCAATCCTAAGTTATCATCAAACAAATATCTTGTTCGTTGTGCTCGAAAAAACACACCTAATAAAAAAGAACGAAGTGAGTTTAAAAAACTACATTTCATCCTTTCTTCACTAGTACTCCCTCCGTATCAAAATAAGTGTCTTAAACTTATTACTAGAGTTATTATAGTAAACGATTTTTGATGGTACCTCCTTCCGACCATATTCTCACGTGCATATGGAAACATCTTTTTTGAAACTTAACATGTGGGAACATCTTGTTTGAAAAACATATACCTTTTGGGTTTTATTAAACATGACGGAGAATTTCTCATGAAAGCTTCAGATGAAGGCATGAGGACCAGATCTAGTTATTATTTTCAATAATATCTCTCTCCTCAAATGATGTTACCCCTTCAATTACTGCACATTCATTTTCACACATTGTTATCACATCATGCTTAATTGGCTCCATGTATATCTCCTCCTCGCTCTTTATCTCTTTCCTGGATTGTAACGGGCGGACACACAAAGCTCCCCGTTACCCGGAGGCCTAAAACTTCTTGGCTATTGTAGTTCTCGTGATATATACAAGTCCAAACTTTCAACTTCGCTAAAACAGTGGTCCTTGTAAAATTCTGCTAGAGGGCGGAGGATATTTCATGAAGCACAAGAAAAATGTTTCAACACGTCAAGACAATCTAATCCGCCAACAAACAAATGTATTTAGGCAGTAGCATATATTTGAGGATATTCGTTTAATGATTATCCTTGGTCAATCTTATTTATGATTTCGTGCTGAACCTGATAAACGGACAAATAGGCGTCTTTCCGGAACGTGAAACAAAATAAATTCCCTCGCATCTTGGTCACTTTTTACCTTCTTGTTATTTCGCATTCCCACTAAAAGCTAGAGATGGCTCAAACACAAACCAAGAACATAAACAGAATTCGGCCACCTTCGCAACCTTCTTCCTTCTATATTTATCCAAAATCAGGTTGGACGGTTCACTTGATTTATTTTTCGTACATATTGACACAAGAGAAAAGTCATTATAACATTTTAAACATGAGGAGCAATGGAGCATGCGTGCATCTAGTCCTGACTAACACCATGGATCCCAAAAGATATTGCTAGCTGCCTGTCGGCGCAGATTAAGCTTCAACCTGCATTGTCCTCCAGCAAAGTAGACCTGCACTACAACTGCACTGTACTACCACTAGTATACTCCACTCTTGTTTTTTTGTAGTAGGAGGTCATAAATAAAAGACCGAAGGAACGGAAGGGAGCTCGTGTAGCATTAATCACTGGTGGTCTGCTCCGGCTTCGACCCGAGCCCGAAGGAGGAGCATGGAGCGCTGACTGGACCCTACCCCGCTTGACCGCGTGAGGAAGAGACGAGACCACACCCCGGCATATAAAAGCCTCCACTCGCAGCGCCCCCTCCTCCTCCCCGCGACGCCGATCGCTCGAGCCTCGAGTTGATTGATTCCTGCACCCCCCACACGAAACCCCAAATCCCTCATTTCTTCCCTCCCCCACCCCAGGAACGCTAGCTTTATCTCATGGACGGGGACTCAATGCCGGTCGCCCTGCCGCCACCGCCGGAGGAGGAGGGGCAGCGGCAGCAGCCGGCGGCCGATGCGATCCAGCTCCAGCCTCTCGAATCGGTGAGTTTTCTTAGGCTCCTCCTTCGGGCATTTATAACTAGTGGCCTAGTGCTTGCTTAGTTAGGGTGTGCTTGCTTCTTCGTATCATCCTCGCGCCGCGCGCCGTCCGAGGTTGTGCCCAACGAGGCCCGGGTGAAGGGAATCGAGCGCCGGCCCTGCAACGAGGGGAGACGCACGCTGCGAGCCGGCGAGGTTCTTTCGAGCTCGCTGGCATCTGCCGAGCTCGCCATCGTGCTCCGAGCTCACTGTCGGGAG
>LR738709.1:419000530-419022187 GCA_902687465.1 Secale cereale
AGGGGGTCGGCCGACTCTGATCATCGCCCTTTGTATTTTTGAAAGTGGAGGGGTGAAATTTTAGGTGAATTGATTCACAGGTTTAAACCCTTCATCGTAACTTAAATTGTCATCTCTTCACTAACTCAATAGCTATATGTAAGTCGCCTGAATTTGGAATCTGTGTCAGTTTCATCTGAAGAAAGGAACAACAGAGGGAAGGAAGTAGCTTGCCAAAGAAGGCTACCCCATTATCTATCTTAGGGGGTGGGGGTGGTGTAAATTTGCCAGAAAAAATCGGTCATCGCCGGGGTTAGAGGGATGGTCGGGGACAGCGGCGGCACGGCGGTGGGTGGCGGTTAAGAGGAGGGCGGGCGGCGAGGCGGTTGCGGGCCGGCGGAAGCTGGCGGTTGTGGGAGGTTCAGATCCAGGTCATGTGGAGGAAGACGAACGAACAGTGTTTTCAGAGATAGAAGAAAGAGATCGGACCGTTGCTTTTTCATCCAACGGCTGAGAACAAATCGATTGACCCAGATTCTAAATTCAGTCGACTGTCCCCTAGCCATTTCCCTTCACTAATCCCTCGTGAATTTCCGCTAACCAAACAAGGTACTCCCTCCGTAAACTAATATAAGAGCGTTTAGAATACTAAAATAGTGATCTAAACGCTCTTATATTAGTTTACAGAGGGAGTAATATATAGGTATATAAAATTCTTAAAATCATATCCATTCAATATCAAATAGAGGACTGAGACTAAAATGTGACATTTGATGTCTATCTCACCATAACTCCCTCCTCTTAATTCATACTACACATGCAATGCGACTATTATACAAAATCTCACGGGTAGATTTTGGTGTTCATTGATTATTGGCAGGATCCGGGTCAGGCGGTCAAGGGAGACATGGAGAAGACTTCACAAGGTCATGTTGGAAATATGCCCTAGAGGCAATAATAAAAGAGTTATTATTATATTTCCTTGTTCATGATAATCGTTTATTATCCATGCTATAATTGTATTGATTGGAAACTCAAATACATGTGTGGATAAATAGACAGACTTTGTGTCCCTAGTGAGCCTCTACAGGACTAGCTCGTTGATCAAAGATGACCGCGGTTTCCAGGTCATAGACATGAGTTGTCATTTGATAACGGGATCACATCATTAGGAGAATGATGTGATGGACGAGACCCAAACGTTAAACATAGCTTTTGATCGTGTCAGTTATCGCTATAGTTTTCTGCATGTCAAGTATAAGTTCCTATGACCATGAGATCATGTAACTCACTGACACCGTAGGAGTGCTTTGTGTGTGCCAAACGTCGCAACGTAACTGGGTGACTATAAAGGTACTCTACAGGTATCTCCGAGGGTGTCCGTTGAGTTGACATGGATCGAGACTGGGATTTGTCACTCCGTGTGACGGAGAGGTATCTCCGGGCCCACTCGGTAATACGTCATCTCAATGAGCTCAAAGTGACTAAGTATTTGGTCACGGGATTATGTATTACGGTAACGAGTAAAGAGACTTGCCGGTAACGAGATTGAACTAGGTATAGAGATACCGACGATCGAATCTCGGGCAAGTAACATACCGACGAGACAAAGGGAACTGTATACGGGATTGCCTGAATCCTTGACATCGTGGTTCATCCGATGAGATCATCGAGAAACATGTGGGAACCAATATGGGTATCCAGATCCCGCTATTGGTTATTGACCTGGGAGTGTCTCGGTCATGTCTACATGGTTTCCGAACCCGCAGGGTCTACACACTTAAGGTTCGGTGACGCTAGGGTTGTTAGTGAGAAAAGTGCATGGTTACCGAAGGTTGTTCGGAGTCCCGGATGAGATCCCGGACATGACGAGGGTCTCCGGAATGGTCCGGAGACGAAGATTGATATATAGGATGAAAGGTTTCGGAGTCCGGAAGTGTTCCGGGGAGTATCGGGAAATCGGCGGATAACCGAAAGGGGTTTCGGGGGTCCCGGAAGGGGTTTCGGGCCTATTGGGCCACAAGGGGGGACACAACAGCCCTCATAGGGCTGTGCGCCCCCCCTGGGCCCTCTCCTCATGCGCAAGGGGAGGTGGCCCCCCCTAGGGCTGCCGCACCCCTATGGAGTAGGGGGCAAGGCACTTGGGGGGGGAAACCCTAGCCCCAGGGGGCGCCGCCCCCTTCCCCCTTGCCCTGGCCGCCGCCCCTAGGGGAAACCCTAGGGCGCCCCTCCCCTCTCCACCCCCCTATATATAGTGAGGCAAAGGGAGGGCAGCCAACACAAGTTCGTGCCTCGGTGCTGCCCTCCCTCTCCCATAACATCTTCTTCTCCCGCGGTGCTTAGGCGAAGCCCTGCTGGAATTCTTCTACACCATCACCACCACGCCGTCGTGCTGCCGGTTCTCCATCAACCTCTCCTCCACCCCTTGCTGGATCAAGAAGGAGGAGACGTCCCCGAGCCGTACGTGTGAAGAACGCGGAGGCACCGTTGCTTCGGTGCTTGGATCTTCAGCGATCTGAATCGCGGCGAGTACGACTCCATCAACCGCGTTCTTAACGCTTCCGCTTAGCGATCTACAAGGGTATGTGGATCCTACTCTCCCCTCGTAGTTGCATCTACTAGATTGATCTTGGTGAACGTAGAGAAAATTTTTTGTTTTCCATGCAACGTTCCCCAACAGTGGTATCAGAGCTAGGATCTTGCGTAGATGCTTTCTCGAGTAGAACACAAAAGGGTTTGTGGCATTGATGTTTAAATTGCTGCCCTCCTTAGTCTTTCTTGATTCAGCGGTATTATGGGATGAAGCGGCCCGGACCAACTTTACATGTCCACGTACATGAGACCGGTTCCATCGACAGACATGTGACTTTTGTTGCATAAGATGGCTGGCGGGTGTCTGTCTCTCTTATCTTAGTTGAATCGGAATAGAACAAGGCGGTCCTTGTAGAAGGTTAAATAGCAACTTGAATATCACCGTTGTGGTTTTGCGTAGGTAAGAAGCGTTCTTGCTAGATACCCATAGCAGCCACGTAAAACATGCAACAACAAATTAGAGGACGTCTAACTTGTTTTTGCAGGGTATGTATGTGATATGATATGGCCAATGACATGATGAGTTATATTTGATGTATGAGATAATCATGTTGTAATAGTTAATATCGACTTGCATGTCGATGCATACGGCAACCGGCAGGAGCCATAGGGTTGTCTTTAATTTTTGTATGACCTGCGTGTCAATCATTAAGCGCTTTGTAATGCTTTACTTTATCGCTAAACGGTAGCAATAGTAGTAAGAGCATGGTGGGCGCCGACAACCCCGATGGCGACACGATGATGGAGATCATGATGATGGGGATCATGGGGTGGCGCCGGTGACGATGGAGATCATGCCGGTGCTTTGGAGATGGAGATCAAAAGCACGAGTTGATGGCCATATCATGTCACTTATGATTTGCATGTGATGTTAATCCTTTTATGCATCTTATTTTGCTTAGGACGACGGTAGCATTATAAGATGATCCTTCACTAAAATTTCAAGATAAAATTGTGTTCCCCCCGAGTGTGCGCCGTTGCGAAGGTTCGTCGTTTCGAAGCACCACGTGATGATCGGGTGTGATAGACTCTACGTTCGCATACAACGGGTGCAAGCCAGTTTTGCACATGCAGAACACTCGGGTTAGACTTGACGAGCCTAGCATGTACAGACATGGCCTCGGAACACGGAGGACCGAAAGGTCGAGCATGAGTCATATAGTAGATATGATCAACATGTTGATGTTCACCATTGACACCACCTCATCTCACGTGATGATCGGACTCGGGTTGGTGAATTTGGATCATGTCACGCTCGAATGACCAGAGGGATGTCAATTTGAGTGGGAGTTATAATTAATTTGATTAGGTAATAACTCACTTATCATGAACAATAGTCTAAAATGTCTTTGCAAATCTTTTGTTGTAGATGGCTCGCGCAGTAGCTCCCCTGAATTTTAATGCGTTCCTAGAGAAAGCTAAACTGAAAGATGACGGGAGCAACTTTGTGGACTGGCTCCGCAATCTGAGGATCATCCTCACAGCTGCCCAAAAGGTTTATGTCCTAAATGCACCGCTAGGTGACCCCCCCCGCTCCTACAGCCCCTGCAGACGTTTTGAACGTCTGGCAGACACGTTCGGATGACTATTCGATAGTGCAGTGTGCCATGTTGTACGGCTTGGAAGGAGGACTTCAAAGGCGTTTTGAACGTCATGGTGCATATGAGATGTACCAGGAGTTGAAGTTCATCTTTGAGAAGAATGCTAAGATCGAGAGGTATGAGACCACCGATAAATTCTTTGCTTGCAAGATGGAGGAGAATTCGTCTGTCGGTGAGCACTTACTGAAGATGTCTGGGTACTATACCCGCATAGCTGATCTGGGACTTGTGTTCCCGGATGAGGCTATCATTGACAGAATTCTCCAGTCACTCCCTCCAAGCTACAAGAGCTTCGTGCAGCAGTATAACATGCAAGGGATGAACAAGACCATCGCCGAGCTGTTTTCGATGCTGAAAGTCGCTGAGGCAGACATCCAGAAGGAGTATCAAGTGTTGATGGTCAATAAAACCACCAGTTTCAAGAAGAATGGCAAGGGCAAGAAGGGTAACTCTAAGAAGGGTGGCAAAGCAGTTGCTAATCCAGTGAAGAAACCCAAGGCTGGGCCCAAGCCAGAGACTGAGTGTTTCTATTGCAAGGGGAACGGCCACTGGAAGCGGAACTGCCCCAAGTATCTGGCGGACAAGAAGGGGGCCAACAACAACAAAGGTATATGTGATATACATGTTATTGATGTGTACCTTACCAACTGTCGTTGTAGTGCCTGGGTATTTGATACCGGTTCGGTTGCTCACATTTGCAACTCTAAACAGGAACTGCGGAATAAACGGAGGCTGGCGAAGGACGAAGTGACGATGCGCGTGGGAAATGGTTCCAAGGTTGATGTGATCGCCGTCGGCACGCTCGCTCTTCGATTACCATCGGGATTAGTTTTGAACCTGAATAATTGTTATTTAGTGCCTGCGTTGAGCATGAACATTATATCTGGATCTTGTTTATTGCGAGACGGTTACTCATTTAAGTCAGAGAATAATGGTTGTTCTATTTATATGAGTAATTTCTTTTATGGTCATGCACCCGAAGTTAGGGGTTTATTCTTATTGAATCTCGATAGTGATGATACACATGTTCATAACATTGATGCCAAAAGATGTAGAGTTGATAATGATAATACCACTTTCTTGTGGCACTGCCGTCTCGGTCATATCGGCGTGAAACGCATGAGGAAGCTCCATGCTGATGGACTTTTGGAGTCTCTTGATTTTGAATCACTTGACACGTGCGAGCCGTGCCTCATGGGCAAGATGACAAGGACCCCGTTTTCAGGGACAATGGAACGGGCAAGTGACTTATTGGAAATCATACATACCGATGTGTGCGGTCCGATGAGTGTAACGGCGCGCGGTGGATATCGTTATTTTCTCACCTTCACTGACGACTTAAGTAGATATGGGTATATTTACTTGATGAAGCATAAGTCTGAAACTTTTGAAAAGTTCAAGCAATTTCAGAGTGAAGTAGAAAATCATCGTAACAAGAAGATCAAGTTCCTACGATCTGATCGAGGGGGAGAATATCTGAGTTATGAGTTTGGTGATCACTTAAGAAAATGTGGAATTGTTTCACAGTTGACGCCACCCGGAACACCACAGCGTAATGGTGTGTCCGAACGTCGTAATCGAACCCTATTAGATATGGTACGTTCTATGATGTCTCTTGCCGATTTGCCACTATCGTTTTGGGGATATGCGTTAGAGACAGCTGCATTCACTTTAAATAGGGCTCCATCTAAGTCCGTTGAGACAACACCGTATGAACTGTGGTTTGGTAAGAAACCTAAGTTGTCTTTTCTCAAAGTTTGGGGTTGCGATGCTTATGTCAAAAGGCTTCAGCCAGAAAAGCTCGAACCCAAAGCGGACAAATGTGTCTTCATAGGATACCCAAAAGAGACGGTTGGGTACACATTCTATCTCAGATCCGAGGGCAAAGTGTTTGTCGCTAAGAACGGGTCCTTTCTCGAGAAAGAGTTTCTCTCGAAAGAATTGAGTGGGAGGAAGGTAGAACTTGATGAGGTTATTGAACCTCTGCTTCAACCAGAGAGTAGCGCAGCACAGAAAGATGTTTTTGTGGAGCCTGCAACGGTTGAAGAGGAAGCCAATGATGATGATCAAGAAGCTTCTGATCAAGTTACTACCGAACCTCGTAGGTCGACAAGGGTACGCACTGCACCTGAGTGGTATGGTAACCCTGTCTTGGAGGTCATGTTGTTGGACAACAGTGAACCTGCGAGCTATGGAGAAGCGATGGTGGGCCCGGATTCCGACAAATGGTTAGAGGCCATGAAATCCGAGATGGGATCCATGTATGAAAACAAAGTATGGACTTTGGAAGTATTACCTGAAGGGCGGAAGGCCATTCAGAATAAATGGATTTTTAAGAGGAAGACGGACGCTGACGGCAATGTCACCGTGTATAAAGCTCGCCTTGTGGCAAAGGGTTTTTCACAAGTTCAAGGAGTTGACTACGATGAGACTTTCTCACCCGTAGCGATGCTTAAATCCGTCCGAATCATGTTAGCAATAGCTGCATATTTCGATTATGAAATTTGGCAGATGGATGTCAAAACAGCGTTCCTTAACGGTTTTCTTAAGGAAGAGTTGTATATGATACAACCGGAAGGTTTTGTCGATCCAGAGAATGCTGACAAAGTTTGCAAACTCCAGCATTCCATTTATGGGCTGGTGCAAGCATCTCGGAGTTGGAATCTTCGCTTTGATGAGGTGATCAAAGCGTTTGGGTTTGTACAAGTTTACGGAGAAGCTTGTATTTACAAGAAAGTGAGTGGGAGCTCTATAGCGTTTCTAATATTATATGTGGATGACATATTGCTGATTGGAAACAATATAGAACTTTTGGATAGCGTGAAGGGGTATTTGAACAAGAGTTTTTCGATGAAGGACCTCGGTGAAGCTGCTTTCATATTGGGCATCAAGATCTATAGAGATAGATCGAGACGCTTGATAGGACTTTCACAAAGTACATACCTTGATAAAGTTTTGAAGAAGTTCAAAATGGATCAATCCAAGAAGGGGTTCTTACCGGTATTGCAAGGTACAAAGTTGAGTAAGACTCAATGCCCAGTGACTGCGGAAGATAGAGAAAAGATGAGTGTCATCCCCTATGCTTCAGCCATAGGCTCTATCATGTATGCAATGCTGTGCACAAGACCAGATGTCAGCCTTGCCATAAGTATGGCCGGAAGGTTTCAAAGTAATCCTGGTTTGGATCACTGGACAGCGGTCAAGAATATCCTGAAGTACCTGAAAAGGACTAAGGAAATGTTTCTCGTTTATGGAGGTGATCAAGAGCTCATCGTAAAGGGTTACGTCGATGCAAGCTTTGACACTGATCCGGATGACTCTAAGTCTCAAACCGGATACGTATATATTCTCAACGGGGGATCGGTAAGCTGGTGCAGTTCCAAGCAAAGCGTGGTAGCCGATTCTACATGCGAAGCGGAGTACATAGCTGCCTCGGAGGCGGCAAAGGAAGGTGTCTGGATGAAGGAGTTCATAACAGATCTTGGAGTTGTGCCTAGTGCATTGAACCCAATGACTCTGTTTTGTGATAACACTGGTGCCATTGCTCTAGCCAAGGAACCAAGGTTTCACAAGAGGACCAGACACATAAAGCGACGCTTCAATTCCATCCGCGATTCAGTCAAGGAGGAGGACATAAGCATTTGCAAAGTACACACGGATTTGAATGTTGCAGATCCGTTGACGAAGCCTCTTCCACGGGCTAAGCATGATCAACACCAAGACTCTATGGGTGTTAGGTTCATTACCTTGTAATGCTAGATTAATGACTCTAGTGCAAGTGGGAGACTGTTGGAAATATGCCCTAGAGGCAATAATATAAGAGTTATTATTATATTTCCTTGTTCATGATAATCGTTTATTATCCATGCTATAATTGTATTGATTGGAAACTTAAATACATGTGTGGATAAATAAACAAACTTTGTGTCCCTAGTAAGCCTCTTCAGGACTAGCTCGTTGATCAAAGATGACCGCGGTTTCCAGGTCATAGACATGAGTTGTCATTTGATAACGGGATCACATCATTAGGAGAATGATGTGATGGACGAGACCCAAACGTTAAACATAGCTTTTGATCGTATCAGTTATCGCTATAGTTTTCTGCATGTCAAGTATAAGTTCCTATGACCATGAGATCATGTAACTCACTGACACCGTAGGAGTGCTTTGTGTGTGCTAAACGTCGCAACGTAACTGGGTGACTATAAAGGTACTCTACAGGTATCTCCAAAGGTGTCTGTTGAGTTGACATGGATCGAGACTGGGATTTGTCACTCCGTGTGACGGAGAGGTATCTCCGGGCCCACTCGGTAATACGTCATCTCAATGAGCTCAAAGTGACTAAGTAGTTAGTCACGGGATTATGTATTACGGTAACGAGTAAAGAGACTTGCCGGTAACGAGATTGAACTAGGTATAGAGATACCGACGATCGAATCTCGGGCAAGTAACATACCGACGAGACAAAGGGAACTGTATACGGGATTGCCTGAATCCTTGACATCGTGGTTCATCCGATGAGATCATCGAGAAACATGTGGGAACCAATATGGGTATCCAGATACCGCTATTGGTTATTGACCTGGGAGTGTCTCGGTCATGTCTACATGGTTTCCGAACCCGCAGGGTCTACACACTTAACGTTCGGTGACGCTAGGGTTGTTAGTGAGAAAAGTGTATGGTTACCGAAGGTTGTTCGGAGTCCCGGATGAGATCCCGGACATGACGAGGGTCTCCGGAATGGTCCGGAGACGAAGATTGATATATAGGATGAAAGGTTTCGGAGTCCGGAAGTGTTCCGGGGAGCATCGGGAAATCGGCGGAGTACCGGAAAGGGTTTCGGGGGTTCCGGAAGAAGTTCTGGGCCTAATGGGCCACAAGGGGGAACACCACAGCCCTCAGGGGGCTGTGCGCCCCCCCCTGGGCCCTCTCCTTGTGCGCCAAGGGAGGTGGGACCCCCTAGGGTGGCCGCACCCCCTTAGCCTTGGGGGGCAAGGCACCTAGGGGGGAAACCCTAGGGCCAGCCTTGGCCGCCGCCCCCTCCCCTTGCCCTGGCCGCCGGCCCCCTAGGGGAAACCCTAGGGCGCCCCTCACCTCTCCACCCCCCCTATATATAGTGAGGCAAAGGGAGGGCAGCAAACACAAGTTCGTGCCTCGGTGCTGCCCTCCCTCTCCCATAACATCTTCTTCTCCCGCGGTGCTTAGGCGAAGCCCTGCCGGAGTTCTTCTCCATCATCACCACCACGCCGTCGTGCTGCCGGTTCTCCATCAACCTCTCCTCCACCCCTTGCTGGATCAAGAAGGAGGAGACGTCCCCGAGCCGTACGTGTGAAGAACGCGGAGGCACCGTTGCTTCGGTGCTTGGATCTTCAGCGATCTGAATCGCGGCGAGTACGACTCCATCAACCGCGTTCTTAACGCTTCCGCTTAGCGATCTACAAGGGTATGTGGATCCTACTCTCCCCTCGTAGTTGCATCTACTAGATTGATCTTGGTGAACGTAGAGAAAATTTTTTGTTTTCCATGCAACGTTCCCCAACAGGTCAAAGTTCATCTCAGGTAGTAGTATATTACAATATTTTAATTGTAGTTAAAATGCGTCCAAAGACCAAAGTTCAACATACCATAGTTTCACGAGTTTTGCTTCGGTTCACCCCCTTAGAAGTTTGCATGAATTTTAAAGGTATTTAAAAAGCCATTGTCATATTAGCCCACGGATCAAACGTATTGAATAGATTGATTTGGATACAAAAGACTACACTCCCTCCCTTAGAATATAAGGTGCATCAATTTTTGTGCAAGTCAAACTTATGTATGTTTACCAAGATTATAGAATAAACTATCCACATCTACATTACAAAATAAGTAAAATATGAAAAAGTTTTCATGCTGGATTTAATGATACAAATTTGGTATTGTAGATATTTATCTTTTTTCCAAAAACTTGGTCAAAGTTGCACATGTTTGATTTTTTTTAAAAACTAATACGCACACATTATATTTTAGAACGGAGAGAGTATTATCTTTTTTTATTGAAGTGGTAGCTTCTAATCTCCACCTTTAATATGCATCAAAATCCGTAAACTTGCATCTTTTGCCTTTCCTTTATTGCTGTTGCTTGCCTGCAGGGATTGTCAAGTAGTTCTATTTTTTTCCCAAAAAGGAAAAAAGTTAGTTCTATTCATTTTATCTAACGTGGCACACGCTCCCTCTATCTCTCACTCGGCAGTACTACATCTATACAGCTATCATTTCACCTATGTTTGTTCTCCAGGATATGAACTTTCTGAACCATGCTCAAAGAGGTAGTTTCGCAGACAAAGATATAACAATTCTTCTTAAATGTGCAAGGCAGTGCAATCCGATGGTAAGCCATATATGTTCTTTTTGCATATACAGTATAATAATTCCGTACTGGAATTCCTTACAATCGCAGGGCAACACAACTATTCATATTACGCTAGAATCCAAACCTTTGTGAAATTTGATTGCCTATGACTATAATTGTGATATTGATATCTAGTCTGTTTGATTTTGACATCTTCCACTTCTCTCTTCTGCCGGATAACAAGCTTGATTATGTTGATACTTCGTGTTGTTCTCATAATCTTATTTGTGGAGAGAGCTATTACCGTGTGGTAAGCTAGACTTGTGCAATATTTTCACGCATTGCTATATTTTTTCCCTCTTACGTAATAAATCGAGTATGATGGATGTTTTTGTATTACTGGTTTGCCTGTCCCTCCTAGGGTGCCGCGTTAAGTAATCCTGAGGGGTGGACATGTTTCGTTAATTGCATTCTGCAGTGTGTGGTTCACACTGTTCCTCTCGTGTTGAAGCTTCAGAAAGATGATCACACAGATGCATGTCCCGGTAAGGAATTTAGTCCAGTTCACTTCTGTTCTTTAACTGTCTTCCTGTTGAGCATCTATTCTATCGACTGCTTTGTTTCAACTAAGATTTTAATATTTTGCTAGGTGCCTCTGGCAAATTCTGTTGTTACTGCTCCCTAAAAGTCCATGCTGATGAAGTTATCAGTCTCTCTGGGGCTGTTCTTTACCCAAAGAAGTTTGTCGAACACCTGAAATGTAGGTGCTTATATTATCAGAAATTTCTTTCGTTGTAGTGCTCGTCTTGTTTAACTATGTTCTATGCGTTTACACCTTCATTGTTAGCTGTCATATTCTCGTTATTAGAGAGCTGCAACATTTGGAAGTACATCACTGCAGTTATGCGCTGAACTCTGTTGTTCAAAAAACTGTTTGCAGCATTTTCAGAAAATTTCCAGTGGGGAAGGCACCAAGACGCCCATGAATTCCTCCGCTGCTTGCTTGATAAATTAGATGAGGCCTCTGTCCCTCCCAGGTCCCCATCATCTGAGAGACCCTCTTCAATTGTCACACAGGTTTTTGGAGGACAGCTAAAAAGCCAGGTGTGCATGTTGATCCTCACTACAACATGATCAATATCATTCAGACTTACTCGTGATACTTAGTAATTTTATTTTTTTTGCTTGTGCAGTTGCATTGCCCAGAGTGCAACTATTGCTCAGACAGATTGGAGCCTTTCCTTGACCTTAACTTGGAGGTTATCGATATCCCGACGGCCACTGTCATGGATGCACTAAAATCTTTTACCAAGATTGAGGTGTTTAAAAATTACGGTTGTGATGGGTGCAAATCTCGTGTGAACATGGAAAAACAATTAAAAGTGGAGCAGGCTCCAGAAGTTCTTGTAATCCAGCTCAAGCGGTTTCAAAATTTTGGAAGTCATATAACTAAGATTCAAGACCCCATATGATGTATTTTGAAGAGCTGGACTTAAACCCATTCATGAGCTCCCCGGATAATGTGAGTTCATTTTCTTCTCATTCGATCAAATTCCGCATGCACCCAAGTATATGGCTGATGCACATTGTGGCTGCAGAAACCTCAGAAATATGATTTGTATGGAGTTGTAGAACACGAGGGTGCTACATCAAATGGTCACTATGTTTGTTATATCCGTTCGTCACGAACTAATTGGTTTCACTTCAACGATTCTAAGGTAATATATTTACAGTTAGTACTCCCTTCGATCCAAAATAAGTGCCGCGGTTTTAGTTCAAATTGTATCTCTCGTTCAGTTGCATGGTTCTAAACTTCTACGGTGCAGGTTATGAAAATTAACGATGTCATGGCTTTGGAGAATGAAGCATACCTTCTATTCTATGTGAAGCAAGGTTCATCCCCGTGGTTCTCTACCTTACTTAAGAGAAAAAACAACGTTTCCGGTGACATTGAGGAGGGCGGTTACAGTAGCAGTAGCAGTGAAGATGACTGTTATCCTGAAGGCCCGTTTTGGCGTAGTAAGTGTGATATTTTCTTTTCATTATTTAAAAAAAATGAATTTACCATCTATGACAGCTGGTAGTGGTAACATGATATCTATTGACAGACATTTTTGTTATTATTTGTTTTACACGATATCTATTGATATCTATTGACAGCCTGGTGTTTTACATGGCGTATCTTCTTGTTTTATAGAGGAAGCTGATGTCAAGGGCTCTGATGATTCTCCAGCTGGACCATTGCTCGGAGCAATAGGCTCCAACTCTGATAGCGTTGCTAAGTGCAAGTGCACTGACAAGGCTATTGTTCAAGAGGAAGCGATTCCAGACGAACTTTTGCAGCATTTGAAAGAGATGGTGCCTAGCATATTTGCCAAAGCTTTGGGAGGCATGCATACGTCTCTTGCACTTTCAGAGGCTTCGAAGCGAGAGCATGTTGTGGAAATGCATAATGGTAAGTTAACTTTATGGATAGTTGCAGAATTTACTTGAAACTTAGTATGCAAGTTAAGTGGTAAGTATGCATTGTTATTATATTATATACACATAAGTGCATGCAGGTAGGTGATGCTAGCTGCATGTTCACCTGTAGAAGAGTTGTGTAGAAGTAGAACTTCACTTCTGTTGTAGAGTTGGTTGTAACGTCGTGCTGGAGAATAGGAGGATGGGCTAGAGTAGGAACGGGGAGCCAACGGTTGCTTCAACCAAACAGATCACGTAACCATGCATCCCCCCGCCTAATACAGTCTATTCTCACTAGATCACTCGACACGGTACCTGATTCCAACCAAACGCCTTGCGTGTTCATTCAAAGAAAATCGGCATGATTCATCCCAGTATAGTGCAACTAGTGTTAGGACTTCTCTGCTTGTACGCTCGGTCGGTCAGTCATGTGATGTTTTTGTTCCATTTGCAGATGATAGCGACAAAACCCGATCAGCGAGGAAGCGCACGTGGGAGGGGGACGAGAACCTCGAAGCGGAGGATGAGGAAGAAGAAGAATAAGATGACGATGTTGAAGGAGAACCATACTACTATGTCTACTCAGACTAATTATCTAAGGTGAAAACCTAGATTCTGACCATGTGCTTGGATCCGGTGACGGCGGAGTTTGAGTGTCGCACCTTTTCTAAAAGCGTTTCTGTTGAACAACCTCGTCATTCATGTGGTGTCATGAGATGGTTGGTGCAGATATGGTCATTGTTGTAGTTTGCCAATCGCATATCTGATCGTTTTTGTTTTTACCTTTTCCTCGCCTACACATATCTTTAGTCTTATATGACTTTGCTAATTGTCGGTGTGTTTTCGCGTGTGTGAGTTGGTGTTGGCTGTGTGCATCCTAGCTATGCAGTAGCCGAGTGTGTGCTCATCGTGTTATGTGTCTTTTCATGCTCCATTTTGAGCAAATAAAACCCACTTTTGTCAAAAATACTTCAAAAATCAATACTTTGTCAAAATGATCATGATACAATGTGATAGAATGGTATCTCGCTAGCCTTTTTGGAGACTAAGAATGCATAGCACCTTTAAAATTCAAGCAACGACTAAACATTATAATTGGACGTAGAAAACATCCGGTCATGCCCCATCCAATATTAACTATATCAAATGCATGTTAAACTAAGAATGTCAATAGTGCTCTTTATGTTGGTGCTTGAACGAGAAAGTGATGACTCAACAATAAAAGAAAGAAGGGCCCTTCTCAGTGGAAAGCATGGATTTGCTTATGTACTCAAGCTCATTGTTTAAAACAAAGAAGATTCTATTTTCCTGAGGTGTACTTTCAGTCAACTGTTTGACAACAAAGAATCTCAACATCTTATATGATAATAAACAGGTGAGAGTTGTTTCCATGCTTAACACTTCCCCTTCACCATTGTCTTTCCATAAACCATGGCTAACCTAATTCACGGGTTTCTCGCCAAAAAAAAAAAAAAAAAACTAATTCACGGGTGCCTGTGAACATTCCTCGGAGAGTAGTACTTGTATTTGTTTAACTAACTAGTAAATGTGCACGTGCAATGCACGTATCATAGAGTTATGAAATAGAGAGATAATTGGATCGCTAGAAGGGGAACGGTGGCATAAATGTCGAGGGAGGAGGATTGATTATTGCCGCGGTCATGCCTGTATGTTTCCTTATTACTGAGTATTTCTCAGCTACTTTTAGTGACTCCTTTGATTATGTTGGACTATTTTAGAAGAGATTATTGGGAACTTTTTTGTGTACAATCAATAATCAATAATTGAAAAATATGTTCGTGCTGGATGGAAGAGGCAAAAAAGTTTCCAAGGTAAGACCTGAAGTTTCCTTGAACTGAAAGTTGGTTATGCAAGTAGTCAAAGTTAGGATCTAGCGTGTCATTTAGGACCTGAAACTTCCTTGAACTGAATGTATGTGCTTGTACCAGATCGTGGCCGCGTTGCGCTGCGTAGCGTTGCAGGCCCACGTCATTGTCGTTCGTTCCTCAGGACGAGAAGACCAGGAGAGTCAAACCAAAAGTCGAACCATCGAAGACGACGAAAACTCAAATAGGTGAACGAAAAGAAGAAAGTGATGGAAGTCAAGGAACGATTGGAATCAAGGTCCGGGTCTGATCGACGATCCTGTGATCCGAACAACCAGGGAAACAAGCGATTTAGTTTCCATGTTTGTCTCTTCCTACATGCGAACATGAGTCATGCCTTTTTCTTATTTCCTCATATGTACGCAGTACATAAGGCTGAGTTTCAAAAAATAATAATAATGGCGTAGATCATGGTAATTATTGTTAATTGATATTTCTCCTTCTATGTACGTAGCACACAAGGCCGAGTTTTAAAAAATTATGGTGACGTAGATCATGCTAATTCTTGCTAGTTGATATGATTACAATAGGCTTAGTTTGGAGCGGGATCGTGGTAATTATTGCATAATAATAATGGCGTAGATCATTGTAATTATTGCTAATTAATTATGATAAATGATGTGATACAACATTGAGGCAATCCGGTCCATTGAGAGATGGCAGATGTATGGCTGAGATGTAATATTTCTGCCATAACTCGATTGTTTAATGTTTAACTAATAACTAATTCAGGACTAGTCATCTCATTTACCAGCCTTTTTGCAATATTAAAACAAACCCTCCATTCCTTTATATAAGATGTATTTGTTTTTTTGATAAAATTTCAGAATGTAAGATGCATTTCTTCTAATTTCTCATAATTCCTTTGTTAGCCCTCCAAAAAAAGAAAAGTATCTCTCTTTTGATTGTCTATATCTCTCTTTGTATCAATATAAGGAAGCTATCTCTACGTGGATTGCATGTATCTTTTACTTTCCTGGACTAATCGATTTATTTGCCACTAACAAATAAATTTGACAAGGGTAATTTTGTCCTAACACGTCTATAATTGTGTGTCTTGGTCACCGTGCCAAAAATTATACACCTTACATAATGGAACGGAGGGAGTAGTTAGGTAGAGGCATGCTTGGTTGGTTGCCCATGCCAAATACCGATTGGTAGGTTATATCTTGCCGGCCTCTACAGAAATTGTCAAAGTTAAGTTTAGATATTGTCATATTGGCAAATACTCCCTCCGTTCCTAAATATAAGTCTTTTTAAAGATTCCACCAAATGACTACTGTACATACGAAGCAAAATGAGTGAATCCACACTCTAAAATATGTCTACATGCATCTGTATGTTGTATTCCATTTAGAATGTCTATAAAAGATTTAGGAACGGAGGGAGTATTACGTTCGATAGCAAATTTTCCGTGGCTTGGCACGTTACTAAAAGCTCTTGCATCTCGCAACAAAAGAGGAACCTGTAGCATTCCTTGAAAAAATAAAGATAGAGGAAGCTGTACCTGTAGTAACGACCCAAAGGTCCCAAACGCGAGAGATAAGGACGAAGAGGACGCGACGAGAACGAGACCCGGCTGACCCGGCCAGGTCACGGGAGGGGAGGACTCCGACCGCGGCATATAAAGTCTCTCGCCGCCTCCACCCACGCCGCGTCGCACCCGTTCCGATTTCCTCCGCAACGACGCGCCACTCCGCCCACCCCCCACCCACCCCGCGCGCCACCCCCCAAACCCCCGCAAAACCCTAGCCAGCTCCCATGGCTGCGGACGACGGCGACGCCACAACCGTCGTCGCGCCAATGCCGCGCCCGGAGGAGGAGCGCGAGCAGCCTCCCCATGCCGCGGACGCCCCCGTCGACCCAATGACGGCGGCGCCGCCGCCGCCGCCGCTGGAGGAGGAGGAGCAGCAGCAGCAGCAGCAGCCGGGGGAGCGGCCTACCACCGCCGCGGACGCGGTCGTCGCTCCAATGCCGCCGCCGCCGCCGCCGCCGTCGCAGCCGGAGGACAAGGAGGAGGAGCAGCCGGTGCCCGCCGCGGCGCTGCCCCAGCCGCTCGAATCGGTAGCCGCCTTGCTGTCTAGTCCATGCTTGCCTCGCGCCCGATCTTCTTCTATTTTGTCTGTTTAGTCCTGTTCTATCCGTCGATCATCGGGCAGTTCCGATCGTGTTTAATTACCTGCGGCGGGCTTAATCGAGCGCTAATTAATGCGCTGGAATATCTTAGTATTTTTCTTCCCTTCGCATCGCCGCCTTAGTTCTACAATAGATTTCGAGTTCCTCACGCGTGTTTGCTTCGTTAGCTGTGCCTGTGCGCCCCTTTGATTACCCCTAGATAGGTAGCTACTTTTGCGATCCCAACGTTTTAGTTTCCCCAAATTAATTTCGACGGCTACCCCCTTGATTTGGCACCCGACTAGAGGTAGCTTGATTTTATGTGTTCATCTTCGTTGTGGTTTGGTGCATATTTGATTAGTCCAGATTTGAATTTGGTGGCTACTTTGGTTTGCTACTATAGCTCTGCACCTAAAATTGCAATGCTGCGTATTTCCAACATTAACATCACTAATCTGGCGCCTGGGTTCTGGATGATCGGTTATTGCAGGGTCCGACTTCAGCCGAGGAGGGACACGAGGAGATGGCGAATCCCTTCAAGGTTCCAGGTCCAGCCGAGGAGGGACACGAGGAGACATCACGGGAAGAAAATCCTGTCAAAGTTCCAGGTCCGGCCGACGAGGCAGACAAGGAGACATGTCAAGACAATAAGGTTCCAGGTCCAGCCGATGAGGAAGACAAGGAGACAAGGCAAGACAAAAAACCCTTCAAGGTTCCAGGTCTGGCAGATGAGGGTGACTGGGAGACCTGTCGGGACCGGAAGCTCTTGCGGATTATGGGTCGAGCAGATGAGAGATACAAGGGGATCGGGCAAGGCCACTGTCCTGAGGATGATGTATGCATTTGCTAATTTCTATCCATTCTTGTTTGAAGCTGTCATTTTGTTTGCTACTGGTACTGTGCAGTTATCACTAAATGCCACTTCGGTGTACCAATTTTATCTAGTGTGGCACATGCACTCTCCCTCTATCTCACACAAACTGAAAGCTCATGCACTCCAATATTTACATATATAGTAGCTAACATTTCAGTTGTGTTTGTTATCCAGGATAGGGAGGATTCTTGTGGTTGTTCCCACTGTAGGAGATCGCCCTTTTGGTACCGTCATGAACAAAGAGATCCTAGATATTATGGTTGTGAATTTCATTCGGATGGATTTCGTCGGAACTGTTATCCGAATCGGCATCATAGTTCACTACATCTTGGAAATGGTTATCCTGATTGGAATGGTTACCCAGGTCATCCACGTCGTGGCTACGGTTACCCATTTGGACGGTTTGATCAAGACTGTATGGATATGTACAATCCTAGTCTGATGGTAGGTGCTACCTATATGCTTCTTTTGTATATATTGACTGTGTACTAATATTCCTGATAATGACAAGATATTTAAGTAATTCATTTTACGCTATCATCCAAACATTCATGACATTTCATTGTTTGCACTTGTGATATTTTGATATCTTAATATGTTTGACTTGGACATCTTCCACTTTTGTTTCCTGCCCTAGGATTCTTGGGATGACAAGCTTGTAGATACTCAATGCTGTTCTCGGTACAAACTGACTCGTGGAAAGAACGACTTCCCTGTGGTAAGCTAGACATGTGCAACATCATGCTTGTGATGCTTTGTTTCCTCTCAGATCAAGTAATTATGTTTGTTTTACTGTTTGCGCTGCTTTCATAGGCGGCGGCGCTAAGTAACCCCGAGAAGTGGATATGCTTCCTTAATTGTATTCTCCAGTGTGTAGTGCACACGGTTCCCCTAGTGTCGAAGCTTCTGAAAGATCGTCACCTAGGTCCATGTCCTAGTAAGTCATCTAGTTCAATCTACTGTCATTCTCTAGTTTACCTACTGTCAAGCATCTCTTCATATCAACCGTTGTGTTTTCAATTGGGTGGTTTTTGATGATTTTTCTGTAGGTGGTTCTGACGAATTCTGCTGTTACTGCTCCCTACGACACCATGCTTCTGAAGTTATCAGGCTCTCCGGAGATGTTCTCTACCCCAGAAAGTTTGTCAAACGCCTCAAGTGTATGTTTGTTCAACCGAGCCTTTAAAATTCCCTCCCATATACTCATAAACTGCTTAAATCAGTGGTTCCTTTGCCTGTGCTGTTGGTCGTGTGTAGCTGAGTGTTAGTCTGTTTAACTGAACTTTCAATTTTCTTCTGTATATACTTCATTGGCCGCTTATATTATCAGAGAGATTCAAGTCATGTTTAGCTATATTGTGTCCATTTAACCCATTTCAGTTATTATATTCATATTATTATTACATACTTGAGTCATCTCTGTGAGTACTGAACTTAGTTTTCCATAAAATGGTTGGCAGCGATATTTCGAGATTTCGAGCAGGGACAACACCAAGATGCACATGAATTCCTCCGCTGCTTGCTTGATAAATTAGATGAGGTAACTGTCGCTCCCAGGTCTGAATCTGAAGAACCCTATTCTATCGTCAAAGAATTTTTTGGGGGCCAACTGAAAAGCCAGGTGTGTGTCTGTTGATCCTCACTACGAGTTACATCAGTATCGTTCTGACTTGGTCTATGACTGATAATTCACTCAAATGTTTTTGATATGCTCAGTTGAATTGTCCAAAGTGCAATCATTGCTCGGACAGATTGGAGTCTTTCCTTGACCTTAACCTGGAGGTTAACCAAATGGACACTATCATGGATTCACTATCATCTTATACCAAAATTGAGGTTGTGGAAGATTTCATTTGTGATGGATGCAAATCTCGTGTGAACATGGAAAAGCACCTCAGGGTGGAGCAGGCTCCAGAAGTTCTTGTAATCCAGCTCAAACGGTTTCAAAATTTGGGGAGTGATATATCTAAGATTCATGACATGGTGAAGTATCAGTTAGAGCTGGATTTAAACCCCTTCATGAGCTCCCCTGATGACGTGAGTCCACTTTCTTCTAATTTGATCATATTTCCCAACCACCCAAGTATATATGGCTGATGCACATTGTTGTTGCAGAAACCTCAATGCTATGATTTGTATGGAGTTGTAGAACACTGGGGTAACACAGCCAAGGGTCACTACGTTTGTTATATCCGTTCATCAGAAACTGATTGGTTTCTCTTTGACGATGATAAGGTAATCTATCTACTGCTTGTATATTTTTTTTAACCTTTTGTCAAGTTACCTGGCTCTAACCTTCCACGGTGCAGATTGTGAAAATAACTGAGGACAGACTTTTGGAGAAAAAAGCATATGTTCTGTTCTATGTGAAGCAAGGTTCATCCCCATGGTTCTCTACATTACTTGAGAAGAAGGAAATGTTGCTGTCGGATTATTTTGAAGAATTGGCGGGCAAAGGATTAGATGAGGATGGTGCTTCCAAAGCGGGCAGCTACAGTAGCAGTGGTAGTGACAGTGACAATGGCAGTGTTGAACAAGATGTCACGGAGCATTTTTTTGGTCGAGCAGCAGAGAAAAATGAAGCTGGCCCCAGTTCGGCTGGCTTGTCACAAGGAGTCGAAGGAATTGAAAACGGCAGTACCCTCTGCAGTGTACCTGACAAAAACGAAGTGGGTTGCAGCCTAGGCGGAGTACCATCTGGAGGAACACAGAAACCCACCTCCCTTGCCCTATCAAGTGTGGAAGATGGAAACGCTAGTGGGTTGCCATTGCTATTGGAGAACAAAGAGAAGTCCAGCAATGGCACCAGGGAAGCGAACTGTAATGGTCCATCATCAGAGGTGCTTGATGCAGGCTCCCATGGAGGGTCATCACAAGAGAATGGGAGAAGCTGCAACCTACCCCAGTCATCATCACATAAACATGAAGACTGCTGTCCTGAAAACTTGACATTGCACAGTAAGTATCTTCTTTCTCTGTTAAATGAAAACAACCTGAAATTTACCCACATAAGTCTCTCTGAGCCTGCTCCTCTGTGTTTGTACGTTGTGCTGGTGGCTGGTGTTTTATGAGGCTCGTCTCTTTTTGTAGAAGAAGAAGAAGATGGGATGATAGGCTCTTGTGATTCTCCTGCTGGATCGCTGCGCGCACGTGGGAGTGGTGGCACTTCAAGGCTCAGAACAGTAGGCTCCAACTCCGACCGCACTACTAATGGCGAGTGCAATACTAAGTTCATTTAGATTCAGATACAAAATTGGCATGGTTTCATGCCAGCCCTTTTCGATTTTCTCTCGGACACCTTTTTGGGATGGGCGGCTGTTTAACTGGCTTCTGTTTTTGTCACGCACTTGTGAGCTCATGTGAGCAACGGAAACATCAGATATAAACCATAGTCATTCAGTCCCCTTTTATATTAACTGGAAATCCGCTCTTGTTTTTAAGTTTTTTATAGATATAAACATGTTTTTTTTCTTCCTTTTAACAGCTTGATATTCTACGTGTCTTCATTTTTGTTATACAATTGTAATCTATGTTAGTTTACTCTCAATCAGTTGTGTCCCGCTTGCAGATGTTGGAGTCGAGACCAGAGCCGGGAAGCGGATGAGAGCCCATGCTGCAGCAGCTGCAATGACGGCGAAGAAGCGGAAGACGAATGGCGGCATAAAGAAGAGGCAGGAATAAGCGGAGGTAGAAGGGGACATCTATATAAAGCTAATTACCGTTAGCACAAGGGTTTCGCAGTGCAGAAAATAGACCAGTGACACTGCAGTTTTTGGACACTTGTAACAGATGGCCACCTCGGCTTTGCTGAACTATACC
>LR738709.1:419022271-419132617 GCA_902687465.1 Secale cereale
CGGTTAGACAACAACTGGCTGGGGACTTTCAGCTTTTCATAGGGCAAGGACACGCCTGTACTGATAACCATATATGGTATGAAATGGTCATTACAAAGCAAAGGCATTTCTTTGGTAGCACAACACCCATCTGGTTCCCACGAAACTCCAAATGCTATTACGACTTTGGCCAGATTTGCGATAAAATCCTCATTCTCTACCGAGTTTAAGTTTTTAAGATTCCTATGGACTCTTATACAGAGCCACCACCAATCTGTTGTCATGCAGTAACAATCAGGAGAGGCGGACCGCCGAAGACCTGTGATATGTAAATTCAGCTCAGAGGATCCGATCAAGATCAGATATGATGTTGGACGCCATAGATGTCAGCTTCTTCCCAGTCTGCCCAGCCATGCTCTTGAGAGAGGTCAAGTCCTGAGTGGCCTGCACCAGTCAACAGAGCATTAACGCAAGTCCATCAAAGAAACCAACCATGCTAGTATGCTGATGCCTCTCCAGTGTTACCTGGAAGGAGATTCTGTTGATCAAATCCGAAGCACTCAGATCGGCATTAGAATTGTTCGCTTGTTGGCCAAACAGATCAGCACTTGAAATGGCAGAGGATCCCTACATCAACATATTATACATAGTACCAATCAATCCGGAGCCATCAAACAAGGTAAACTAGCACAGCCGTGCAGTGCTGAAAACAGATTATTCACTTGGGAATTAGGGTCAAGGTCCCCGTCAAAAGGAAAAACTGTGATGGAAATCAAAATAATGTAAAAATAGGAGAATGAAAAGATCAAAAGAACGTCCCAGGATTAAAAAACC
The DNA here is from genome assembly GCA_902687465.1 of Secale cereale. Taxonomy (NCBI): domain Eukaryota; kingdom Viridiplantae; phylum Streptophyta; class Magnoliopsida; order Poales; family Poaceae; genus Secale; species Secale cereale. The sequence continues at coordinate 419,023,085 of LR738709.1, forward strand.
AAGGGTGTAGGCAAGATCCATGGCATTGGGGTTATGTCTAAACAAAGACCAGGAATAAGTTTATTATCATCCCAGATTCCCAGCAAAGACTGGGAATCTAAATTGACCCTCTTTCGGTGATATACTTACAGAGAATTTTTGGAGGGAGATTTGACCCTCTTTCTCTAAATTGGCTTGATCACCGAAAAACTGAGAAGATGAAATAGACTTTGCATTTGAGAACTTCTGTCTTGCTTCACTACTTTCCTCAACCTGGAGATCATTATTACAATCGATTATGCACAGGCCGCTTGAAAGCTGGAGCTCAAGACAAGAACATGTACAACAAGTCTACACCTCACTATCTGTAAACAATTTTCTCATTTCCAGAGGGAACACACTCAAATGCTTCATTATGCACAGACGGAATAAAGAAACCATCACGATCAGCAAGAATATTCAGACAAGCCATTCAGAACTAAAGCACAATTACAGCAGAACTAAAATTGTAGCCAGGGATAAGTCAGACAAGTCATTCAGCTTCAAAACTACAAATTTTCTCAAAATGATGAAAAACGGTGAATATTCTACCATCTCAACATGCATTTTTAGCCTTGTAATGCTGTTAACTCATTATCAGACATCAATGTGAACCAAGTCAATTGTGCTTCTGGAAAGCATGCTAGCTAATTCAAAGCATACCGCCACATAGAACTGGGTTACCCAAGAGTAGAACTGAACTAGAGACACATTATATATGTACCAAAGAGTCCAAAGTTGGTTTAATGGTAAATCTTCCCCTTTGGTCTCCTGAATTGACAGAGGCTACCAATTTATGCAAAATTAAGACAGTAAATGACCAATATTACATTATTACATAACTGACTTATCATATACATGATTCATCATCATATAAATGATACAACTAGTGGATAACTAAACATTACCTGCATTTTGGATGCACCAGAAGTAGATTTCTTGTGATATCCACTGTCCATCCCGTATTCACCGAAAAAGTTTGAAGACTTTGGGGGCGCAACATGCCCAAACGCCTGGTTTTCCGCAGAGCTGCTCCCAGCAGAAGGTACATTTTCCACATATTCAAATCGAGAAGTATGAGATTTGCTCCTAGCTGTAGTGCTTTCAGCCACCGATGGCAGGGCAGGAGCTGGCTCTTCGGGTTTCTGCTCATAGAGGCCTTCACTTGGCTGAAGCAAATGACAAAAGTTATTAGTACAGAATTTCACAAAACTAAACGAAACCAAATAAATACATTTGGTTTCTGGCAAGGGGTTATGACAAAAGTTATTCCGTTATGTCGAAGTAATGGAAAGGGGTTATGCCCGGTTCAAAAAAAAAATACATTTGGTAACTGGCAAGTTCAGTGGAAATCTACAAAAATGAGTGTCATATCATCATGAAGCCACTCTTCTATTTCTTATTCCTAACACAAACTGGGCAATCTACTGGCTCGTCAATGTATGAAAAGTATAAGTTCTGCTGTCTCCTCAGTTTAGTTAAGTGTAAGCTGCAGAGTGTGTACCTTTGTCGTAAGCTTGCGCGCACCAAGTCCACCAGTCTTATTTCCAGGCTTCTTTCCACCGATTGGCTTCTTGAATGAATGGGTAGGAGCTTTAGGTGAACGAATACTTTCAGACTCAGGCTCATTCTTCTCATTCACAACTTCTTTCGGCACCTCTGCCAGTTTGAAATCAGGAAATGCAGCTGCTTGGTTTGAAGTCTGAGAAGCTGCGTCTGGGGAGGAGGGCCAACTATTATTGCCATCTTCTGTGGAACTTTTAGAAACCTCTTTGAGGAGCAACTGTCTGTATAAGTCAGCAGCTCTTGAAGTGTACTTTGCCTCGATCTTTCCACCATCAGTCCAACCATGCTGCTTAAAGAAAGCTTGTGCACGGTTGTTTCCCCCATAAACCATCATTTTCAACTGTTCTGGTGTCCATGAATCCAAATTTGTTGACCTGCAGATTATTGTCAAAATTTAGTGATAAATTTTAATAATTCATATACAATGTCACCGGTAATAAATCCCGTCAATGTGCTTTCAGGAAGTACAGCAGTTCAAGAAAAGCAGTAAATTTCCATAGTGACAATATGCTAGGTGTTAGGTGAAGAAGGAAATAACTTGTTTTTTGTATTAAACATGTATAGCAAGACCTATCTGATAAACATTCCATTCACACAGGCTAAATCGACTTGGACAGAGCATACAACAACTTCAGAAGTGTCATGTTGCATCAAAAGGTGATTTACAAAGTTCAGTATGCAAAAAGAAAAACATACTGCGATGTTTCTTACAGGTTATGCTGAAGCTTTTGAACAATTGGTAATGGCATTCAACATCATGCATCTCCACTCACACAATCTATGCCAGAATAAACTGCAATCCCCCCATGTAAAAAATGTCCAGCGTCAAAATTACAGCTGGCCTCACCCACATTCCTGCACATTCTCTCACAAAGTTCGGTAGTACTACTACTTGACATGGCATGACAGGCACTTAGGAATACATACACGATGGACGGATTTTCAAACCCTAAACAGGCGGGCCCAGAATCGTATTAAAAAATCCAGATTTTACACGTGCATGGCAGATTATATATTCTGGAAGCACCGCGCATCACAAAGGCAAGAGCGTAGTGAGGAAAGGAGGTCGGGAAATTAGACCTGACGAAGGAGACGTGGACGCCGAGGCTGCGGTGGACGGCGGAGCAGTCGATGCAGAGGAAGACGCCGTAGGTGACGGAGGCCCAGGTGGGGTTCTTGGCGTTGCAGTCGAAGCACATCTGCAGGCACACACACACAGAGAGACACAGACACATAAGGGGGGAGGGCACAGGAGAGGGATGAAACGAGGCGGAATCGGCGGACGGAGGAGGGAGGGAAACAAAGCTCTTCCTTGGCAATCACATCACATCGGAGCAAACGGAGCGGGAACCGATCACGCGCGCGCGCACACACGTTACCTTATTGTCGGATTTGGCGCGGAGCTTGCGGAAGACGGAGCTCCTGTCGGCGGCGCCGGCGTCGGTCGCCATCGCGGCGAGCCACCAACCCGATCGGGCGCGAGCCCTCGCTTCCTCCGAATTGAGGAGGAGGAGGAGAGATGGGGATGGGAGGAGGAAGTAAGAGAGAGGAGGAGACGCCACGCACCCCGACCGAGGCGAGGCGAGGAAATGGTGCTGTGCCTTTCTGCTTCGCACTCCACCTCCACCTCCACGTGTGCCGCCTTCAGCACCTGCCCTTCATCTGGGCCGCGTCGTTCTACGGGACTCAGCCCGTTAAGATAATTTTGGCCCGCAATGATCAAGTAGTGGGGATAGTGAGCCCAGAGTGCTACCGTCCGTCCCGTGTTGCTTCCCAGTTGCAGCTTCAGGCTTGTCTAAAAGAAAAAGTTACAGCTTCACGCGGATTCAGAGCCTTTAGAGCATCTCCAGCCGAGCCCCCAGGAACGCCTCAGGCCATTTTTTTGACACCGGCGCATAAAAAACGTCCCAATCACATCTCTAAGAGCCTACTTTTCGTCGGATTTGATAAAAAACATAGCCGAAGATCCCATCCCAAACCCAGCCCCTCGGGGGCAGCTGTGGACTGATAATCCATAAGTGTAGGGATCGCAACAGTTTTCGAGAGTAAAGTATTCAACCCAAATTTATTGATTCGACACAAGAGGAGTCAAAGAATACTCTGAAGTATTAGCAGTTGAGTTGTCAATTCAACCACACCTGGAAAACTTAATATCTGCAGCAAAGTATTTAGTAGCAAAGTAATATGGAAGTAACGGTAATGATGATAAAAGTAATGGTAGTGTTTTTGTAGTGATTGTAAAAGTAGCAACGGTAAAGTAAATAAGTAACAAGCAATATGTGAAAAGCTCGTAGGCATTGGATCAGTGATGGATAATTATGTCGCATGCGATTCCTCATGTAATAGTTATAACCTAGGGTGACACACAACTAGCTCCAGTTCATCAATGTAATGTAGACATGTATTCCGAATATAATCATACATGCTTTGTTGGGGAACGTAGTATTTTAAAATTATCCTACGATCACGCAAGATCTATCTATCAGATGCATAGCAACGAGAGGGAAGAGTGTGTCTACGTACCCTCGTAGACCGGAAGCGGAAGCGTCAAGTGACGCAGTTGATGTAGTCGAACTTCTTCGCGATTCAACCGATCAAGCACCGAACGTACGGCACCTCCGCGTTCAGCACACGTTCAGCTTGATGACGTCCCACGAGCTCTTGATCCAGTTGAGCTTCACGGGAGAGTTTCGTCAGCACGACGGCGTGGTGACGGATATGATGTATTCACCGGCGCAGGGCTTCGCCTAAGCACCGCGACGGTATGACCGAGGTGTGTTTCTGTGGAGGGGGGCACCGCACACGGCTGGAACAATTCAACTTGTGTGTCTTTGGGTGCCCCCCTGCCCCCGTATATAAAGGAGCAAGGGGGAGGCCGGCCGGCCCTTGTTTGGTGCGGCTAGGGTGCAATCCTACTAGGAATATGATTGCAATCCTATTCCTAGTAGGAACCACCAAAGAAGGAAGAGAGAGAATAGGAAAAGAAGAAGAGGTGGCGCCCCCCAACTCCTAGTCCAACTAGGAACCCTAGGTGGGGCGCCGGCCAGCCCTATGGACTGCCTCTCTCTTTTCCATAAGGCCCACTATGGACCATCCCCCTTCGTAGGGGGTTCCGGTAACCCCCTCTGGCAATCCCGTTAAATCCGAAACTTTTCCGGTATACTTCCGGTGTCCGAATATAGTCGTCCAATATATCAATCTTTATGTCTCGGACATTCCGAGACTCCTCGTCATGTCTGTGATCTCATCCGGGACTCCGAACTACCTTCGGTACATCAAAACTCATAAACTCATAATACCGATCGTCATCAAACGTTAAGCGTGCGGACCCTACGGGTTCGAGAACTATGTAGACATGACCGAGACTCATCTCCGATCAATAACCAATAGCGGAACCTGGATGTTCATATTGGCTCCTACATATTCTACGAAGATCTTTTATCGGTCAGAACCGCATAACAACATACGTTGTTCCTTTTGTCAACGGTATGTTACTTGCCCGAGATTCGATCGTCGGTATCTCTATACCTAGTTCAATCTCGTTACCGGCAAGTCTCTTTACTCGTTCCGTAACACATCATCTCGTGACTAACTCATTAGTCTTTTGTTTGCAAGGCTTATTGTGATGTGTGTTACCGAGAGGGCCCAGAGATACCTCTCCGACACTCGGAGTGACAAATCCTAATCTTGATCTATGCCAACACCACGAATACTTTCGGAGACACCTGTAGAGCATCTTTATGATCACCCAGTTACGTTGTGACGTTTGATAGCACACAAGGTGTTCCTACGGTATTCGGGAGTTGCATAATCTCATAATACCGATCGTCATCAAACGTTAAGCGTGCGGACCCTACGGGTTCGAGAACTATGTAGACATGACCGAGACTCATCTCCGGTCAATAACCAATAGCGGAACCTGGATGTTCATATTGGCTCCTACATATTCTACGAAGATCTTTTATCGGTCAGAACCGCATAACAACATACGTTGTTCCTTTTGTCAAATGGTATGTTACTTGCCCGAGATTCGATCGTCGGTATCTTTATACCTAGTTCAATCTCGTTTACCGGCAAGTCTCTTTACTCGTTCCGTAACACATCATCTCGTGACTAACTCATTAGTCTTTTGCTTGCAAGGCTTATTGTGATGTGTGTTACCGAGAGGGCCCAGAGATACCTCTCCGACACTCGGAGTGACAAATCCTAATCTTGATCTATGCCAACACCACGAATACTTTCGGAGACACCTGTAGAGCATCTTTATGATCACCTAGTTACGTTGTGACGTTTGATAGCACACAAGGTGTTCCTATGGTATTCGGGAGTTGCATAATCTCATAGTCATAGGAACATGTATAAGTCATGAAGAAAGCAATAGCAGTAAAACTAAACGATCATAGTGCTATGCTAACGGATGGGTCTAGTCCATCACATCATTCTCCTAATGATGTGATCCCGTTGATCAAATGACAACTCATGTCTATGGCTAGGAAACATAGCCATCTTTGATCAATGAGCTAGTCTAGTAGAGGCATACTAGGGACATACTATTTTGTCTATGTATTCACACATGTATCAAGTTTCCGGTTAATACAATTCTAGCATGAATAAAAGACATTTATCATGATATAAGGAAATACAAATAACATCTTTATTATTGCCTCTAGGGCATATTTCCTTCAGTCTCCCACTTGAACTAGAGTCAATAATCTAGATTACAAAGTGATGATTCTCACACCCATGGAGTCCTGGTGCTGATCATGTTTTGCCCGTGGAAGAGGCTTAGTCAACGGGTCTGCAACATTCAGATTCGTATGTATTTTGCAAATCTCTATGTCTCCCTCCTTGACTAGATCGTGGATGGAATTGAAGCGTCTTTTGATGTGCTTTGTTCTCTTGTGAAACCTGGATTCCTTCGCCAAGGCTATTGCTCCAGTGTTGTCACAAAAGATTTTCATTGGACCCGATGCACTAGGTATTACACCTAGATCGGATATGAACTCCTTCATCCAGACTCCTTCATTTGCTGCTTCTGAAGCAGCTATGTATTCCGCTTCACACGTAGATCCCGCCACGACGCTCTGCTTGGAACTGCACCAACTGACAGCTCCACCGTTCAATAAAAATACATATCCGGTTTGTGACTTAGAGTCATCCGGATCAGTGTCAAAGCTATAATCGACGTAACTGTTTACAACGAGCTCTTTGTCACCTCCATACACGAGAAACATATCCTTTGTCCTTTTCAGATACTTCAGGATGTTCTTGACCGTTGTCCAGTGATCCACTCCTGTATTACTTTGGTACCTCCCTGCTAGACTTATAGCAAGGCACACATCAGGTCTGGTACACAGCATTGCATACATGATAGATCCTATGGCTGAGGCATAGGGAATGACTTTCATTTTCTCTCTATCTTCTGCAGTGGTCGGGCATTGAGTCTTACTCAACTTCATACCTTGTAATACAGGCAAGAACCCTTTCTTTGACTGATCCATTTTGAACTTCTTCAAAATCTTATCAAGGTATGTGCTTTGTGAAAGTCCAATTAAGCGTCTTGATCTATCTCTATAGATCTTGATGCCTAATATATAAGCAGCTTCACCGAGGTCTTTCATTGAAAAACTCTTATTCAAGTATCCTTTTATGCTATCCAGAAATTCTATATCATTTCCAATCAACAATATGTCATCCACATATAATATTAGAAATGCTACAGAGCTCCCACTCACTTTCTTGTAAATACAGGCTTCTCCAAAAGTCTGTATAAAACCATATGCTTTGATCACCTCATCAAAGCGTATATTCCAACTCCGAGATGCTTGCACGAGTCCATAGATGGATCGCTGGAGCTTGCATACTTTGTTAGCACCTTTTGGATTGACAAAACCTTCTGGTTGCATCATATACAACTCTTCTTTGAGATATCCATTCAGGAATGCAGTTTTGACATCCATTTGCCAGATTTCATAATCATAAAATGCGGCAATTGCTAACATGATTCGGACAGACTTAAGCATCGCTACAGGTGAGAAAGTCTCATCGTAGTCAACTCCTTGAACTTGTCGAAAACCTTTCGCAACAAGTCGAGCTTTGTAAACAGTAATATTACCGTCTGCGTCGGTCTTCCTCTTGAAGATCCATTTATTTTCGATGGCCTGCCGATCATTGGGCAAGTCAACCAAAGTCCACACTTTGTTTTCATACATGGATCCCATCTCAGATTTCATGGCTTCAAGCCATTTTGCGGAATCTGGGCTCATCATCGCTTCCTCATAGTTCGTATGTTCATCATGGTCTAGTAACATGATTTCCAGAACTGGGTTGCCGTACCACTCTGGTGCGGAACGTACTCTGGTTGATCGACGATGTTTAGCAGAAACTTGATCCGAAGTTTCATGATCATCATCATTAACTTCCTCACGGTTTGGTGTAGGAATCACTGGAACAATTTTCTGTGATGTACTACTTTCCAATCCGGGAGAAGGTACAATTACCTCATCAAGTTCTACTTTCCTCCCACTCACTTCTTTCGAGAGAAACTCCTTCTCTAGAAAGGATCCATTCTTAGCAACGAATATCTTGCCTTCGGATCTGTGATAGAAGGTGTACCCAACAGTCTCTTTTGGGTATCCTATGAAGACACATTTCTCCGACTTGGGTTCGAGCTTATCAGGTTGAAGCTTTTTCACATAAGCATCGCAGCCCCAAACTTTAAGAAACGACAACTTTGGTTTCTTGCCAAACCATAGTTCATAAGGTGTCGTATCAACGGATTTAGATGGTGCCCTATTTAACGTGAATGCAGCTGTCTCTAAGGCATAACCCCAAAACGATAGTGGTAAATCGGTAAGAGACATCATAGATCGTACCATATCTAATAAAGTACGGTTACGACGTTCAGACACACCATTACGCTGTGGTGTTCCGGGTGGCGTGAGTTGTGAAACTATTCCACATTATTTCAAATGAAGACCAAACTCGTAACTCAAATATTCTCCTCCACGATCAGATCGTAGAAACTTTATTTTCTTGTTACGATGATTCTCTACTTCACTCTGAAATTCTTTGAACTTTTCAAATGTTTCAGACTTGTGCTTCATTAAGTAGATATACCCATATCTGCTCAAATCATCAGTGAAGGTCAGAAAATAACGATACCCGCCGCGAGCTTCAACACTCATTGGCCCACATACATCAGTATGTATGATTTCCAACAAATCTGTTGCTCGCTCCATAGTTCCGGAGAACGGAGTCTTAGTCATCTTGCCCATGAGGCATGGTTCGCAAGCACCAAGTGATTCATAATCAAGTGATTCCAAAAGTCCATCACTATGGAGTTTCTTCATGCGTTTTACACCAATATGACCTAAACGGTAGTGCCACAAATAAGTTGCACTATCATTATTAACCTTGCATCTCTTGGTTTCAATATTATGAATATGTGTATCACTACAATCGAGATCCAATAAGAATAGAGCACTCTTTTAGGGTGCATGACCATAAAAGATATTATTCATAAAAATAGAACAACCATTATTCTCTGATTTAAACTAATAACCGTCTCGCAACAAACAAGATCCAGATATAATGTTCATGCTCAACGCTGGCACCAAATAACAATTATTTAGGTCTAAAACTAATCCCGAAAGTAGATGTAGAGGTAGCGTGCCGACGGCGATCACATCGACTTTGGAACCGTTTCCCACGCGCATCGTCACCTCGTCCTTAGCCAATCTTCGTTTAATCCGTAGTCCCTGTTTCGAGTTACAAATATTAGCAACTGAACCGGTATCAAATACCCAGGTACTACTACGAGCATTAGTAAGGTACACATCAAAAACATGTATATCACATATACCTTTGTTCACCTTGCCATCCTTCTTATCCGCCAAATACTTGGGGCAGTTCCGCTTCCAGTGTCCAGTTCCCTTGCAGTAGAAGCACTCAGTTTCAGGCTTGGCTCCAGACTTGGGTTTCTTTGTGGAAGTAGCAACTGTTTTGCTATTCTTTTTGGAGTTCCCCTTCTTTCCCTTGCCCTTTTTCTTGAAACTAGTGGTCTTGTTAACCATCAACACTTGATGCTCCTTTTTGATTTCTACATCCGCAGCTTTGAGCATAGCGAAGAGCTCGGGAATTGTCTTTTGCATCCCTTGCATATTATAGTTCATCACAAAGCCTTTATAGCTTGGTGGCAGTGATTGAAGAACTCTATCAATAACACTATCCTCGTCAACTTTGCAACCAAGTTGAGTCATATGATTGTAGTACCCAGACATTCTGAGTAAGTGTTCACTGATAGAACTATTCTCCTCCATCTTGCAGCTGTAGAACTTATTGAAAATCTCATATTTCTCAATTCGGGCATTTGCTTGAAATATTAACTTCAACTCCTGGAACATCTCATATGGTCCATGACGTTCAAAACGTCGTTGAAGTCCCGGTTCTAAGCCGTAAAGCATGGCACACTGAACTATCGTGTAGTCATCAGACCGCGACTGCCAAACGTTCAAAGCGTCTACATTAGCGGGAGGGGGCTTGTCACCTAGCGGTGCTTCAAGGACATAATTCTTCTGTGCAGCAATGAGGATAATCCTCAGGTTACGGACCCAGTCCGTGTAATTGCTACCATCATCTTTCAACTTAGCTTTCTCTAGGAATGCATTAAAAATTCAAAGGAACGGTAGCACGGGCCATTGATCTACAACAACATAGATATGCAAAAACTATCAGGACTAAGTTCATGATAAATTAAAGTTCAATTTAATCATATTAATTTAAAGAACTCCCACTTAGATAGACATCCCTCTGGTCATCTAAATGATCACGTGATCCAAATCAACTAAACCATGTCCGATCATCACGTGAGATGGAGTAGTTTCAATGGTGAACATCTTATGTTGATCATATCTACTATATGATTCACGCTCGACCTTTCGGTCTTCAGTGTTCCGAGGCCATATCTGCATATGCTAGGATCGTCAAGTTTAACCCGAGTATTCTGCGTGTGCAAAACTGGCTTACACCCGTTGTATTTGAACGTAGAGCTTATCACACCCGACCATCACGTGGTGTCTCGGCACGACGAACTTTCGCAACGGTGCATACTCAGGGAGAACACTTATACCTTGAAATTTAGTAAGGGATCATCTTATAATGCTACCGTCGTTCTAAGCAAAATAAGAAGCATAATAAGATAAACATCACATGCAATCAAAATATGTGACATGATATGGCCATCATCATCTTGTGCTTTTGATCTCCATCTCCAAAGCACCGTCATGATCACCTTCGTCATCGGCGCGACACCTTGATCTCCATCGTAGCATCGTTGTCGTCTTGCCAACTATTGCTTCTACGACTATCGCTACCGCTTAGTGATAAAGTAAAGCAATTACATGGCGATTGCATTTCATACAATAAAGCGACAACCATATGGCTCCTGCCAGTTGCCGATAACATTACAAAACATGATCATCTCATACAAAACCGTATAACTCATCATGTCTTGACCATATCACATCACAACATGCCCTGCAAAAACAAGTTAGACGTCCTTTACTTTGTTGTTGCAAGTTTTACGTGGCTGCTACGGGCTTAGCAAGAACCGTTCTTACCTACGCATATGAAACCACAACGATGTTTCGTCAAGTATGTGCTGTTTTAACCTTCACAAGGACCGGGCGTAGCCACACTTGATTCAGCTAAAGTAAGAGAGACAGACACCCGCCAGTCACCTTTAAGCAACGAGTGCTCGTAACGGTGAAACCAGTCTCGCGTAAGCGTACGCGTAATGTCGGTCCGGGCCGCTTCATCTTACAATACCGCCGAAGCGAAGTATGACATGCTGGTAAGCAGTATGACTAGTATCACCCACAACTCATTGTGTTCTACTCGTGCATATCATCTACGCATAGACCTGGCTCATGATGCCACTGTTGGGGAACATAGTATTTTAAAATTATCCTACGATCACGCAAGATCTATCTATCAGATGCATAGCAACGAGAGGGAAGAGTGTGTCTACGTACCCTCGTAGACCGGAAGAGGAAGCGTCAAGTGACGCAGTTGATGTAGTCGAACTTCTTCGCGATTCAACCGATCAAGCACCGAACGTACGGCACCTCCGCGTTCAGCACACGTTCAGTTTGATGACGTCCCACGAGCTCTTGATCCAGTTGAGCTTCACGGGAGAGTTTCGTCAGCACGACGGCGTGGTGACGGATATGATGTATTCACCGGCGCAGGGCTTCGCCTAAGCACCGCGATGGTATGACCGAGGTGTGTTTCTGTGGAGGGGGGCACCGCACACGGCTGGAACAATTCAACTTGTGTGTCTTTGGGTGCCCCCCTGCCCCCATATATAAAGGAGCAAGGGGGAGGCCGGCCGGACCTTGTTTGGTGCGGCTAGGGTGCAATCCTACTAGGAATAGGATTGCAATCCTATTCCTAGTAGGAACCACCAAAGAAGGAAGAGAGGGAATAGGAAAAGAAGAAGAGGTGGCGCCCCCCAACTCCTAGTCCAACTAGGAACCCTAGGTGGGGCGCCGGCCAGCCCTATGGGCTGCCTCTCTCTTTTCCATAAGGCCCACTATGGACCATCCCCCTTCGTAGGGGGTTCCGGTAACCCCCTCCGGCAATCCCGTTAAATCCGAAACTTTTCTGGTATACTTCCGGTGTCCGAATATAGTCGTCCAATATATCAATCTTTATGTCTCGGACATTCCGAGACTCCTTGTCATGTCTGTGATCTCATCCGGGACTCCGAACTACCTTCGGTACATCAAAACTCATAAACTCATAATACCGATCGTCATCAAACGTTAAGCGTGCGGACCCTACGGGTTCGAGAACTATGTAGACATGACCGAGACTCATCTCCGGTCAATAACCAATAGCGGAACCTGGATGTTCATATTGGCTCCTACATATTCTACGAAGATCTTTTATCGGTCCGAACCGCATAACAACATACGTTGTTCCTTTTGTCAACGGTATGTTACTTGCCCGAGATTCGATCGTCGGTATCTCTATACATAGTTCAATCTCGTTACCGGCAAGTCTCTTTACTCGTTCCGTAACACATCATCTCGTGACTAACTCATTAGTCTTTTGCTTGCAAGGCTTATTGTGATGTGTGTTACCGAGAGGGCCCAGAGATACCTCTCCGACACTCGGAGTGACAAATCCTAATCTTGATCTATGCCAACACCACGAATACTTTCGGAGACACCTGTAGAGCATCTTTATGATCACCCAGTTACGTTGTGACGTTTGATAGCACACAAGGTGTTCCTACGGTATTCGGGAGTTGCATAATCTCATAGTCATAGGAACATGTATAAGTCATGAAGAAAGCAATAGCAGTAAAACTAAACGATCATAGTGCTATGCTAACGGATGGGTCTAGTCCATCACATCATTCTCCTAATGAGGTGATCCCGTTGATCAAATGACAACTCATGTCTATGGCTAGGAAACATAGCCATCTTTGATCAATGAGCTAGTCTAGTAGAGGCATACTAGGGACATACTATTTTGTCTATGTATTCACACATGTATCAAGTTTCCGGTTAATACAATTCTAGCATGAATAAAAGACATTTATCATGATATAAGGAAATACAAATAACATCTTTATTATTGCCTCTAGGGCATATTTCCTTCATGCTTATGGAAAAGAACTTGAATGACATCTTTTGTCCTACCCTTCCGTGGCAGCGGGGTCTGATGGTCCCCAAGTGCAGGGAATCATCATAGCAATTCCCAATGGTGGAAGTGATAAGTATGGAGTGTCGAACCCACAAGGAGCTAAAGGTAAGATCAATATTCTCCCAAGTCATATCTGCCACTGATACGACTCTACGTACACCGAATGTTTGCTTCCAACTAGAAACGAGAAATAAAATTACGTTGTGTGGGTATGAAGAGGATAACTTTCCATGATATCGAAGAGCTAAAATATAAAAGTATGTGTTGTTATCATAAAGTTAGAACATATTACTAAATATTATAAATAGCGAGTGCGGAATAATGATGGATCGGTGTGCGGAATTGTCCTAGGCAATTGTTAACAAGAACGGTAGTCGTCATTGCAATTTCATATGACGGAGAGGCATAAGCTAACTAATGTCTACTACGCAACCTTCTTCTTGTAGACGTTGTTGGGACCCCAAGTGCAGAGGTTTGTAGGACAATAGCGAATTTCCCTCAAGTGGATGACCTAAGATTTATCAATCGTGGGAGGCGTAGAATGAAGATTGTCTCTCTCAAGCAACCCTGCAACCAAATAACAAAGAGTCTCTTGTGTCCCCAACACACCCAATACAATGGTAAATTGTATAGGTGCACTAGTTCGGCGAAGAGATGGTGATACAAGTGTGTAGGATCGAAAGTATGTCTAGAGGGGGGGTGATTAGACTACTTGTAAATATAAAAATTATGCCTTTTGATCATGAACAGTTTTTTGCAGTTTCACAATTATGATCAAGTCAAGTATCACCCTACACATGCAATTCTAGAGTATAAGCAGCGGAAAGTAAATTGCACATGTAGTAAAGAGAGGTGGAGAAGATCAAACGCAATTTGGAGACGCGGAGATTTTTCCCATGGTTCCGATAGGTAGTGCTATCGTACATCCACGTTGATGGAGACTTCAACCCACGGAGGGTAACGGCTGCGCGAGTCCACGGAGGGCTCCACCAACGAAGGGTCCACGAAGAAGCAACCTTGTCTATTCCATCATGGCCTACGCCCACGGAGGGCTAGCCTTACTCGGGGTAGATCTTCACGAAGTAGGCGATCTCCTTGCCCTTACAAACTTCTTGGTTCAACTCCACATCTCGATGACGGAGGCTCCCAAGCGACACCTAACCAATCTAGGAGGCACCACCCTCCAAAAGGTAATAGATGTTGTAGATGATGATGAACTCCTTGCTCTTGTGCTTCAAATGATAATCTCCCCAACACTCAACTCTCCTCACTGATATGGCTTTGGTGGAAGAAAGGATTGAGTGGAAAGCAACTTGGGAAGGTTAGAAATCAAGTTTCATATGGTAGGAATGGAGCAACTTGATCTCAACACAAGGGTAGGTAGTTCTCTTCTCAGAAAGTGTAAGGTAGGAGTGGTAGTTCTTTCTGATGGCTCTCTCCACGAATGAAGAGGGGGTGGAGGGGTATATATAGCCTCCACACAAAATCCAACCGTTACACACATAATTGAGCAATCTCGATGAGACCGAAGTGGAAACTCGGTCAGACCGAAAGTTCAAATATAGTGAACGTTGGGGTTTTCGGTGGGACCGAAAATACCATCTCGGTTAGTCCGATTTGAGTCAAAGACAGGAACTTGCCAGTTTCGGTGGGACCGAAATCATCAACTCGGATATTCCAATTTGAGGAAAAGCGGTTACAGAAGGTTGGCAGCCCATGTTTCGGTGAGACCGAACTCAAACTCGGAATGACCGATTTTTCTAGGGTTTGGCTTATGGCTGAGGTGGTTCATCTCGGTGGGACTGAGTTTGGAAAATCGGTTTGTCCGAGATTACTTATGAGTGTGTATAGTAGTGAAAGTTGCTGATAGTTGAAGGAGATATATCACTAAGCACTTGAGCAACCAGATCATCAACACAACCTCATCCCCTTTTAATAGTATTGGCTTTTCCTATGGACTCAATGTGATCTTGGATCACTAAACCAAAAATGGAGTCTTGAGCTTTTGCCAATGCTTGCCTTAGCATTTTGAGGGGTCCACTTCTTCAGTCATTTCCATACCCATATCACTGAACTTCTCAGAAATGATTCTCAAGTAACTATTAGTTCAATGATATATATGTTGTTATTAATTACCAAAACCACCCGGGGATTAGTTGCACTTTCAATCTCCCCCTTTTTGGTAATTGATGACAACATATAGATCAAAGCTTCGACAAAGGATATAATCAATGAATAATATCGTCGCTTTGAGAAGTATGTGATAAACAAGAGCTCCCCCTAAATTTGTGCATTATTTAAAATTTGTGTTTGAATGCAAATGCACAATCGATTAGGATTATGGGCCACTCTTCCATGTCACATACATCTTGGTGGAGCGCACAAAATGATAAGAATGAATAACATGCACCCAATCACCAAGACAAGAGTAAATGATCATACAAGATAGGAAAAGCATATGATAAGCATTAAGCACACATTAAAGCATAGTATGACCAAGCACTCATTAAGGTAGCATCAAACGTAGTATCAAGCACACTGAAAGTTTCAAGAACCAAAAGAACCAAATGTATCTCAAAGAAACCGCAAAAGAACGAAAGAGCACTCTCTCTCTCTCGAAGCCCTATGATCTATACAATTTCTCCCCCTTTGGCAACAAGTTACCAAAAAGTTTGAAAAAGCATAGAGCTAAGCGTCACTGTGGGCTCTGCTGGCGGCTCCCGTCTGGGTAGATGTCGGAGTAGATATGACGGCATCGGCGAAGACTTCAGCTGATGTCTGCGCTGGAGGAGTGGATGCTGGAGCTGTGGCTGGAGTGACTGCTGGAGCTGTGGGAATAGCAGCTGATCGGGATCCTCTGGGAACCGGAGCAGTCTGGCGATGAGAGTCCTGGACTAGGTCATCCTGCATGAGCTCTGCCTTGTCCTGCCTTGCTTCCTCCATGTCTGCCTCAAGCTTGTTGACGGTCACCTGAAGTTCAGTCAGCTTCACGTCCAGAGCGTGGACCTTCTCGTCAACAATCCTCTCTAGGCTCTCCTGAGATTGTTCAATGCTGGCCAGGCGTTGTTCAATCCTCTGGGTAGCTTCAAGAATCTGCTCTCCGAAGCTCTTTGGTTTAGCTGCTGCTGCTGTTGCCTCTTTATCAGCTTTGTCTTTCTTAGCAGCTTCAATCTTGGCTTGACCTTCAACCGAAGTTGGATCCTCCTCATCCATCACAACAACGTTATCTTCATGCTCTGGCTGCAGCGGTAAGTGCTTCCTATCCAACAGGAATTTGCCCGTGCCAAACTTGGCATTGATAAGCATCTGAATCTGCGGGGCAAATCCACATGACCTCTTCTGGTCAGCTGCAGTCCTCTTAATGGTCTCTACCATTAAGTCCATCACCTTGAAAGGTGCCTTCTCATCAAGTATGTGCAGCATGTTGATAGAATAGCCTCGGATCATGCGATGGTCTCCAGACTTGGGCATCAAGGTATGCCTCAGAATAGTGTTTGTGGTAGGTAGACCTGCCTGGAGATAGTACACTGAGCCAAGCTTCCACCCTTCCAAATCTGCTGCGGGGATCTCCTTGTACATGTTCTTCATGGAATCATGGTTCTTCTTAGGAATCCCATAGACATCAATGTCGTCCTCTCGTTGCACTGGAGCATTCAGAAGTTCTGCCCATTCTTCAACAGACGAAGAAAACCTTTGACCTTCAGTCATCCAGGTGATCTTCCCATCAGGATAGAAGTGGGCTGTGGCATAGAACTGCATAATCATCTCGTCGTTCCAATCTGTCAGTTTCTGACCCACAAACTCATCAACTCCACATGCAGTGAAGCTTTCATGCACATGGGGAAAGAAGTCTCGGTACTCTTCACTGTCAATGTACTTCCAGTCAACGTATCTGGTATCTGCAACAATTGGCTTCTTATCCATCAGCACAGTCTCATAGAAGTCCTGCTGCTCTCTGGTGTGGAATCTGGGGTCCACAGCAGTCCTTCTCCTCACGGCATATGGATCAGCTTGTCTCCATAGCCTGAGACCTCTATCTTTCCTTGCTTTCATATCCTCGGCTTGAGGATGAGCATCGTTGTGGAGCGGCAGTTTTGGACGGAGCTTCAGCAACACATGTTCTTCTTCATCAGACTCAGACGGTGGCACATCACCCTTGTTCTTCTCAGAGGCTGGAATGTTCCTGGTTGTTCTCTTGGGCTTGGCAGAAGGCTTTGCTGGAGCTACCTTTGCTTGAGCAGGCTTCTTGGGCTTAGAAGTGGCTTGAGCCCTAATTGCATCACCCATGAGTTTCTGCTTCTGAGGAGCAGGCTGGGGTGCTTCTTCTTCTTCTTCTTCCTCGGCTGCTGCATCTGCATGAGAATCAGCATACACTACCCTCTTCCTCTTGGAAGTTTTCTTCACTTTACTTGGGGCTGGCTCTCCCAAGTTCAGCTTCTTGGCAACAGCTGACTGCTTGACCTTGCTGGTGCCTTTCTTCGACTGCTGCCCTTGTTGCTCTTTGGCAACAACTTTTCTCTTGGGCTTGGAGGTTACTTCCTCAGCAATGAAGTCAGAGTCCTCATCATCAGAATTTCTCTGCTTTCTGGTTCTGGTGGCTGCAGGAGGCAAACCACTAGGTGTACTCCTCTCACCATCATCAATAGGGCTACTAGCCTCAGGACTAGTATCTGCCTCAGGAATCTCTGCAAAAGGTGATTCTGACCTGTTCTGGCTGTCACTGGCATCTGACATGGCTGACAACC
Organism: Secale cereale; assembly: GCA_902687465.1. Taxonomy (NCBI): domain Eukaryota; kingdom Viridiplantae; phylum Streptophyta; class Magnoliopsida; order Poales; family Poaceae; genus Secale; species Secale cereale. Next base: position 419,041,129 of record LR738709.1, read on the forward strand.
TGTGAATAGATAAGGTATAGGCAGAGTAGAAGAGTTATCACAAACAGCAGAGGTTTTTGCAAACAAAATGAGTTCAAATCTTAGTTTTAAGTTTTCACAGAATGCATTTCGGTCAAACCGATTTTCAGTTTCGGTGAATCCGAAGTGTATAACAGAAACTTACACACCACTTTCGGTTGGACCGAAATGGGTTTCGGTCCTGCCGATACTCTAGGGTTTCACTAAAACCATACTTCGGTCACATCGATTTGCACAGCTCGGTTGGACCGAAAGTGAAGTGCAATGGCCAGAGGCCAAATCGGTCACACCGAAAATTTAAAACCGGTTTCACCGAGATGTGTTCCGTGGAAACCTAAACCTAAGAATTTTACTCGAAACTAGAAATGATCTGATGGAAAGGAATTTTTCAATCGTGGCCAGATGTAGGGCAAACCAATCGTGCAATGAATCAGATGGGTAGCACGAGAGGGATCGAGACTCACCCTAACTTGGTGGAGTCCCTCTACGGCGGCAACAGCGTGGAGGAGAAAACCGTTGACGGCGGCGGAGATCTGCGGCGAGGGCGCACAGGCGACGACGGCGACGATCCGGAGATCAGGGCGACGGCAGCAGGGGACTTGGGGGCGAAAACGTTTGAAGGAAAAATTGCGCGCTGCCCTCAGTATTTATATCCCCTTGCTGTCGGTGGGACCGAGTTGAAAAACTCGGTGACACCGAAATGGATAACTGCTGTGCAGTTACGCATATCGGTCACGCCGAGATTTAGAACTCGGTTTCACCGAGATGAAACCTAGATCAGTCTAAGCGTTTCGGTTGGACCGAGTGGGAGAAGTTGGTCTGACCGAAATTGACTTAGAAGGTTTTGGAAGTCAGCCTTAGATGGATCGGTGGCTCCGAGTGCTCCTCACTCGGAGGGTCCGAAAATGACTTGTTCAAAGTTTGTGATATGAGCATGAATAGAATTTGAGACAAGAAAGCATAGATAGCTAGGGGAGGTACTTAGGCATTCTTGTCCATCCATTTGGCCAGAAAAATCAAAACAACCAAAACAACAAATGGATGTCCTTGAATGGATAAAATCATGCATTCAACATGCTCACACAATAAGATAGCAAATGAAATATGTGTCAAACATGCACAACCAAAACTCTAGCTACTAGCACACAATTTGTCGATGACTAGGTCATCTATATATGAGTATATTGACTTAGGAGCCAAATGAGAACATTTGATCATAGGTCATACTCATCGTTTAAGCACAAGTGGGGTTACCACTTTTACATAAAGCATTGATGTGTTCACATCATTTGGAGATGCTTTAGCTCAATTTTTAGAGCAAAGCTCCCCTAGATGTGAGAACCCCTTTTAAAGGGTCAAACTAACCTTGGGTTGTCGTAGAAGACTTCATGTAGATGTTGAAGATGTGGATGCTCAATGTTGATGTAGATCATCAAGAGTTGGGAGCTATCCTTTGGATTAGGGCACTTTCAATACCTACATGGGTTAGTCCCACAAGGAACAAACAAGAGTATCCATGGACATAGATTGAAGTTCACAATAGATGATGTCCATGAAAGCAATGATTACCTTGTCCCTTGACTTACCAACAAGAGGGTTTGTGACTCCATGAACTAGTGCATGATGTGGAAGTTGATTGCACAAGTTCTTGCCAAAATGAATGTGAGTGAAGTATGTTGGCGGAGTCACCCTCAAGAACCTTCTAGTTCTTCTTCTTCGGGATCCACATCATCTTGATGGGAATCCTTGGGGTTGTAGTTGAGCTTGACGAAGTAGAACTTGACGTGTCCTTGGGAACCCACTTGACCATGGCTTGAGGTGCTTCAATGAATGCATCAATCTCCTCTTGAAGCTTGTCCTTGGCTTTTAGCTTGTGGTCTTGTGGTGGAAGGTCATCTTGAGCTTGTTCCACATTGGAAGAAGTAGGACCATACTTCTCCTTTTGAGAAACAAACTGTGGAGTAGGGTATTGACCTTCTTCCCACTCAACACCTTCGGCGTTGAACTTTCGCTCAAAACCAATTCCTTGATTCTTCCGGTGCCTTCCTTGTTTGCGGACAATTTCCTCAAAGTTCTTGCTTCCGGCAAGACTCTTGTAGACACCTTTCTCTATGATTTCCTTCAATAAGCTATTCTCTTGCTCAAGTGTAACTTGGCTTGAAACATTGTTAGTGGAATCAAGAGAACTACTAGAAGCAACAATATTAGATTTAACATGGTTATTGTTATTACTAGAGGAAGAATTTTTCTTATGCTTGTCATGCTTAGTCTTAATAGGTGGCAAGAAATTAGACAAGAGAAGTCGTTTGGCAAGATATGAAGAACTCTTCTTTCGAAGATCGTCATTGATCGCTTTTAAAAACTCATGTTCTTGCTCTAGAGTGAGCTTCTCGAAGCGTAGCTTCTCATGAGATCTTAAGAGCTCTCTATGATCTTCTTGAGTTGTTTCATGAGCTAACTTAAGAGTGTTTAGTTCTTTAGTTAGACGCTCAATCTCCTTCATAGCATTGTCATTCGACTCTTCTCAACTATAAAGACTACTAGCATTTTCATCGTTACTAAGCTCACTAGATTTATCATGCAATAGCTCATCTTCACCAAGCAAGTCATCCTCATCACTATTGAAGTCAATGAATTCAGGGTGTGTTACCTTGGGGCCTTTAGCCATGAAGCATCTTCCAATTCCCTCATTTGGTGAATCAAATAAGTCGTAGGAGTTGGAGTTGGAGGATACGAGAGCAAGACCGGCAACACCTTCATCTTGACTGTAGTCGGAGTCGGAGTGATAGCTTCCATCGGATTTATTGTCGGAGTCGGAGCCGGAGACCCATTCACCTACATGAGCTTGATGTCTTCTTCTTGTATAGCTCCTTGATGACTTGTCTTTCCTCTCCGAATCCTTGCTTCTCCGAGAGGGTCTTCGTTCATAACGATCATCTCTACTCCTTCTCTCTTTCCGAGGTGACTCATCTCTTGATCTTCTTCTTGGAGATTCTTCTCTTCTCTTGTGGGGAGCCGTACACTCATTTGAGTAGTGTCCGGGTCTTCCACAATTGTAACAGTTTCGATCACGGCTAGAAGATCTCTTTTCATCATATGATCTAGACTTTGAGCTTCTTTCTTTGCCTCTATTCTTGTAGAATTTGTTGAAGTTCTTAACCATTAGGCTTATCTCTTCATTGGAAATTAACTTGTCACTTGAGGTTGTGGGAGCATCACTTGTAGCTTTGTAAGCACCACTTGACTTGTTGTGAAGCTCTTCCTTATCCTTAAGTGTCATCTCATGAGCAACAATTCTTCCAATGACTTCAGTTGGCTTGAGAGTCTTGTAGTTTGGCATCATTTGGATCAAAGTGCACACGGTGTCATATTTTCCATCCAAAGCTCTGAGAATCTTCTTAATGATGAATCGGTCGGTCATTTCTTCGCTTCCTAAGCCGGCAATCTCATTTGTGATGAGAGCAAGCCTAGAGTACATTTCAGCGACTCCTTCACCATCCTTCATCTTGAACTTGTCAAGTTGACCTTGAAGAATATCTAGCTTTGATTCCTTCACAGATTCAGTTCCTTCGTGCATTTCAACCAAAGTATCCCAAATCTCTTTAGCATTCTCAAGACGGCTGATTTTGTTGAACTCCTCGGGACACAAGGAATTGAAGAGAATGTCACAAGCTTGAGCATTGTTTTGCAACATCCGCAACTCTTCCGGTGTAGCTTCGCGATCCGAAACTTTTCCTTCCTCGAAGAATTCACCTTGCATACCAACAAAAATAATGCCCCATGCGGCTGGGTTATGACCAAGAATATGCATTTTCATTTTATGCTTCCAACTAGCAAAATTTGTACCATCAAAGTAAGGACCTCTACGATAATTACCCTCACTAGACGCCATACTCTCCTAGTGAAAGTGCAACTAATCCCCGGGTGGTTTTGGTAATTAATAACAACATATATATCATTGAACTAATATTTACTTGAGAATCATTTCAGAAAAGTTCGATGATATGGGTATGGAAATGTCTGAAGAAGTGGACCCCTCAAAATGCTAAGACAAGCATTGGCAAAAGCTCAAGACTCTTTTTCTGGTTTAGTGATCAAAGATCACATTGAGTCCATAGGAAAAGCCAATACTATTAAAAGGGGATGAGGTTGTTTTAATGATCTAGTTGCTCAAGTGCTTGGTGATCTAGCTCCCTCAACTATCAGCACTCTTCACTATTCAACACACTCATAAGTAATCTCGGACAAACCGATTCTTCCAACTCAGTCCCACCGAGATGAACCACCTCAGTTATTCCTCCAAACCCTAAATTCTCGGTCCATCCGATTCTGAGTTTCGGTCTCACCGAAAATGGACTGCCAACCTTCTGTAACCAATTGACATCATTTCGGAATATCCGAGTTGTTGTTTTCGGTCACACCGAGATGGCAAGCTCCAACCTTTGACTCACTTCGGACACACCGAGATGGTATTTTCGGTCCCACCGAAAATCCCAACGTTCACTATATTTGAACTTTCGGTCTGACCGAGTTTTAACTTCGGTCTCACCGAGATTGGTCAAATGTGTGTGTAACGGTTGGATTTTGTGTGGAGGCTATATATACCCCTCCACCCCCTCTTCATTCGTGAGGAGAGCCATCAGAAAGTACCACCACTTCTACCATACACTTTCTGAGAAGTGAACCACCTACCCTTGTGTTGAGATCAAGCCATTCCATTCCTACCATATGAAACTTGATTTCTAGCCTTCCCAAGTTGCTTTCCACTCAAACCTTTCTTCCACCACAGCCATATTAGTGAGGAGAGTTGAGTGTTGGGGAGATTATCATTTGAAGCACAAGAGCAAGGAGTTCATCATCATCAACACCGTCTATTACCTTTTGGAGGGTGGTGCCTCCTAGATTGGTTAGGTGTCGCTTGGGAGCCTCCGTCTTCGAGATGTGGAGTTGAACCAAGAAGTTTGTAAGGGCAAGGAGATCGCCTACTTCGTGAAGATCTACCCCGAGTAAGGCTAGTCCTCCGTGGGCGTAGGCCATGATGGAATAGACAAGGTTGCTTCTTCGTGGACCCTTCGTGGGTGGAGCCCTCCGTGGACTCGCGCAGCCGTTACCCTCCGTGGGTTGAAGTCTCCATCAACGTGGATGTACGATAGCACCACCTATCGGAACCACGACAAAAATCTCCGTGTCACCAAACTGCGTTTGATCTTCTCCACCTCTCTTTACTACATGTGCAATTTACTTTCCGCTGCTTATACTCTAGAATTGCATGTGTAGGGTGATACTTGAATTGATCTTAATTGTGAAACTGCCAAAAACATTGCATGATCAAAAGGCAGATTTTTTATATTGTCAAGTAGTCTAATCCCCCCCCTCTAGACATACTTTCGATCCTACAAGTGGTATCAGAGCTTTGGTCTCCATTGTTTTGGTTTCCATTGCATTGGACTCCATAAGCTTGGTTTCACAACCTAGGAGAGTATGGCGTCTAGTGAGGGTAATTATCGTAGAGGTCCTTACTTTGATGGTACAAATTTTGCTAGTTGGAAGCATAAAATGAAAATGCATATTCTTGGTCATAACCCAGCCGCATGGGGCATTATTTGTGTTGGTATGCAAGGTGATTTCTTCGAAGAAGGAAAAGTTAGCTACACCGGAAGAGTTGCGGATGTTGCAAAACAATGCTCAAGCTTGTGACATTCTCTTCAATGCTTTGTGTCCTGAAGAGTTCAACAAAATCAGCCGTCTTGAGAATGCTAAAGAGATTTGGGATACTTTGGTTGAAATGCACGAAGGTACTGAATCTGTGAAGGAATCAAAGCTAGATATTCTTCAAGGTCAACTTGACAAGTTCAAGATGAAGGATGGTGAAGGAGTCGCTGAAATGTACTCTAGGCTTGCTCTCATCACAAATGAGATTGCCGGCTTAGGAAGCGAAGAAATGACCGACCGATTCATCATTAAGAAGATTCTCAGAGCTTTGGATGGAAAGTATGACACCGTGTGCACTTTGATCCAAATGATGCCAAACTACAAGACTCTCAAGCCAACTGAAGTCATTGGAAGAATTGTTGCTCATGAGATGACACTTAAGGATAAGGAAGAGCTTCACAATAAGTCAAGTGGTGCTTACAAAGCTACAAGTGATGCTCCTACTACCTCAAGTGACAAGCTAATTTCCAATGAAGAGAAAAGCCTAATGGTCAAGAACTTCAACAAGTTCTACAAGAATAGAGGCAAAGAAAGAAGCTCAAAGTCTAGATCATATGATGAAAAGAGATCTTCTAGTCGTGATCGAAACTGCTACAATTGTGGAAGACCCGGACACTTCTCAAATGAGTGTACGGCTCCCCACAAAAGAAGAGAAGAATCTCCAAGAAGAAGAGCAAGAGATGAGTCACCTCGGAGAGAGAGAAGGAGCAGAGATGATCGTTATGAACGAAGACCCTCTCGGAGAAGCAAGGATTCGGAGAGGAAAGACAAGTCATCAAGGAGCTACACAAGAAGAAGACATCAAGCTCATGTTGGTGAATGGGTCTCCGGCTCCGACTCTGACAATCAATCCGATGGAAGCTATCACTCCGACTCCGACTATAGTCAAGATGAAGGTGTTGCCGGACTTGCACTCGTATCCTCCAACTCCAACTCCTACGACTTATTTGATTCACCAAATGAGGGAATTGGAAGATGCTTCATGGCTAAAGGTCCCAAGGTAACACACCCTGAATTCATTGACTTTGATAGTGATGAGGATGACTTGCTTGGTGAAGATGAGCTCTTGCATGATAAATTTAGTGAGCATAGTAATGATGAAAATGCTAGTAGTCTTTATAGTCGAGAAGAGTCGAATGACAATGCTATGAAGGAGATTGAGCGTCTAACTAAAGAACTAAACACTCTTAAGTTAGCTCATGAAACAACTCAAGAAGATCATAGAGAGCTCCTAAGATCTCATGAGAAGCTACGCTTCGAGAAGCTCACTCTAGAGCAAGAACATGAGTTTCTAAAAGCGATCAATGACGATCTTCGAAAGAAGAGTTCTTCATACCTTGCCAAACGACTTCTCTTGTCTAATTTCTTGCCACCTATTAAGACTAAGCATGACAAGCATAAGAAAAATTCTTCCTCTAGTAGTAACAATAACCAAATTAAATCTAATGTTGTTACTTCTAGTAGTTCTCTTGATTCCACTAACAATGTTTCAAGCCAAGTTACACTTGAGCAAGAAAATAGCTTATTGAAGGAAATCATAGAGAAAGGTGTCTACAAGAGTCTTGCCGGAAGCAAGAACTTTGAGGAGATTGTTCGCAAACAAGGAAGACACCGGAAGAATCAAGGGATTGGTTTTGAGCGAAAGTTCAACGCCGAAGGTGTTGAGTGGGAAGAAGGTCAATACCCTACTCCACAGTTTGTTTCACAAAAGGAGAAGTATGATCCTACTTCTTCCAATGTGGAACAAGCTCAAGATAACCTTCCACCACAAGACCACAAGCTAAAGGCCAAGAACAAGCTTCAAGAGGAGATTGATGCATTCATTGAAGCACCTCAAGCCATGGTCAAGTGGGTTCCCAAGGACACATCAAGTTCTACTTCGTCAAGCTCAACTACAACACCAAGGATTCCCATCAAGATGATGTGGATCCCAAAGAAGAAGAACTAGTAGGTTCTTGAGGGTGACTCCGCCAACAAACTTCACTCATATTCATTTTGGCAAGAACTTGTGCAATCAACTTCCACATCATGCACTAGTTCATGGAGTCACAAACCCTCTTGTTGGTAAGTCAAGGGACAAGGTAATCATTGCTTTCATGGACATCATCTTTTGTGTACTTCACTCTATGTCTATGGATATTCTTGTTTGTTCCTTGTGGGACTAACCCATGTAGGTATTGAAAGTGCCCTAATTCAAAGGATTGCTCCCAACTTTTGATGATCTGCATCAACATTGAGCATCCACATCTTCAACATCTACATGAAGTCTTCTACGACAACCCAAGGTTAGTTTGACCCTTTAAAAGGGGTTCTCACATCTAGGGGGAGCTTTGCTCTAAAAATTGAGCTAAAGCATCTCCAAGTGATGTGAACACATAAATGCTTTATGTAAAAGTGGTAACCCCACTTGTGCTTAAACGATGAGTATGACCTATGATCAAATGTTCTCATTTGACTCCTAAGTCAATATACTCATATATAGATGACCTAGTCATCGACAAATTGTGTGCTAGTAGCTAGAGTGACTGGTTGTGCATGTTTGACACATGTTTGAGTTGCTATCTTATTGTGTGAGCATGTTGAATGCATGATTTTATCCATTCAAGGACATCCATTTGTTGTTTTGATTGTTTTGATTTTTCTGGCCAAATGGATGGACAAGAATGCCTAAGCACCTTCCCTAGCTATCTATGCTTTCTTGTCTCAAATTCTATTCATGCTCATATCACAACTTTGAACATGTCTTTTTCGGACAGTCCGAGTGAGGAGCACTCGGAACCACCGATTCGTTTAAGGCTGACTTCCAAAACCTTCTAAGTCCATTTCGGTCTGACCGGCTTCTCAATCTCGGTCCAACCGAAACGCTTAGACTGATCTAGGTTTCATCTCGGTGAAACCGAGTTCAAAATCTCGGTCTGACCGATATGCGTAACTGCACAGCAGTTATACATCTCGGTGACACCGAGTTTTTAAACTCGGTCCCACCGACAGCATGGGGTTATATATACCTGAGGGCTGCGCGCGATTCAATTCTTCAAACCGTTCGCCCCCAATACCCCTGCTGCCGTCGCCCTGGTCTACGGATCGTCGCCGTCGTCACCTGTGCGCCCTCGCCGCAGGTCTCCGCCGCCGTCAACGGTAATCATCTCCACCGTTGCCGCCGTAGAGGGACACCACCAAGTTAGGGTGTGTCCCGATCCCTTTTCGTGCTCCCCTTCCGATTCTTGCACGATAGGCTTGCCATGATTCAATCCACGTTTGATATGTTCCCTATACATTAGTTCAGATCTTCTAGTTTCGAGGAAAATTCTTAGGTTTAGGTTTCCACGGAATGCATCTCGGTGAAGCCGATTTTTGAAACTCGGAATGACCGATTTGGCCTCTGGCCATTGCACTGCATAATTCGGTTTAACCGAGTTGTGCCAATCGGAACGACCGAAAAGTAGTTTCAGTGAAACCCTAAGTTATCGGTAGGACCGAAACCCATTTCGGTCTGACCGAAAGTGGTGTGTAGGTTTCTGTTGAGCACTTCGGTTGCACCGAAACATGAAATCGGTTTGACCGAAATACATTCTGTGAAAACTCAAAACTAAGTCTTGAACTCATTTTTTTTGCAAAAACCTCTGCAGTTGTGATAACTCTTCTACTCTGCCTATACCTTATCTTTTCACAGGTTTTTCAGCCATGTCAGATGTCAGTGACAGCCAGAACAGGTCTGAATCACCGTTTGCTGAAATTCCAGAGGCAGATACAAGTCCTGCTAGCAGCTCCAGTGATGATGGTGAGAGGAGCACCCCTAGTGGTTTGCCTCCTGCAGCCACCAGAACCAGGAAGAAGAGAACTTCTGATGATGAGGACTCTGACTTTGTTGCTGAGGAAGTTACCTCCAAGCCCAAGAGGAATGTGGTTGCCAAAGAGCACCAAGGGCAGCAGTCAAGGAAAGGCACAAGCAAAGTGAAGCAGTCAGCAGTTGCAAAGAAGCTCAACTTGGAAGAGCCTGCTCCAAGCAAGGTGAATAAGACTTCCAAAAGGAAGAGGGTAGTATATGCTGAACCTCAAGATGATGCTGCTGAAGAAGAAGAAGAAGCACCCCGGCCTCCTCCTCAGAAAGCTAAGTTCATGGGTGATGCTATTCGGGCTCAAGCCTCCTCTAAGCCCAAGAAGCCTGCTCAAGCCAAGGCAGCTCCAGCCAAGCCCAAGAGAACAACCAGAAGCATTCCAGCCTCTGAGAAGAACAAAGGTGAGATGCCACCGTCTGAATCAGATGAAGAGCATGTGCTGCTTAAGCTCCGTCCCAAGTTGCCACTCCACAATGATGCTCATCCTCAAGCTGAGGACATGAAGGCAAGGAAGGACAAAGGTCTCAGGCTATGGAGACAGTCTGATCCATATGCTGTAAGGAGAAGGACTGCTGTGGACCCCAGATTTCACACCAGAGAGCAGCAGGATTTCTATGAGACCGTGCTGATGGATAAGAAGCCCATTGTTGCTGACACCAGGTATGTTGACTGGAAGTACATTGACAGTGAAGAGCACCGGGACTTCTTTCCCCATGTGCATGAGAGCTTTACTGCATGTGGAGTTGCTGATTTTGTGGGTCAAGAGCTGACAGCTTGGAATGACGAGATGATCATGCAGTTCTATGCCACAGCCCACTTCTACCCTGATGGCAAGATCACCTGGATGACTGAAGGTCAAAGGTTTTCTTCGACTGTTGAAGAATGGGCAGAACTTCTGAACGCTCCAGTGCAGAGAGAGGACGACATTGATGTCTATGGGATTCCTAAGAAGAGTCATGATTCCATGAAGAACATGTACAAGGAGATCCCAGCTGCTGATTTGGAAGGATGGAAGCTTGGCTCAGTGTACTATCTCCAGGCAGGTCTGACCACTACTAACACTATTCTGAGGCATACATTGATGCCTAAGTCTGGAGACCACCGGATGATCCGAGGCTATTCTATCAACATGCTGCACATTCTCGATGAGAAGGCACCTTTTAAGGTGATGGACTTGATGGTAGAGACCATTAAGAGGACTGCAGCTGACCAGAAGAGGTCGTGTGGGTTTGCTCCGCAGATTCAGATGCTCATCAACGCCAAGTTTGGCACGGGCAAATTCATGTTGGATAGGAAGCACTTGCCACTGCAGCCAGAGCATGAGGACAACGTAGTTGTGATGGATGAAGAGGATCCTACCTCAGTTGAAGGACAGGCCAAAATCGAAGCTGCGAAGAAGGCTAAAGCTGACAAAGAGGCAGCAGCAGCAGCAGCTAAGCCAAAGAGCTTTGGAGAACAAATTCTTGAAGCTACCCAAAGGATTGAACAACACCTGGCCAGCATTGAGCAATCTCAGGAGAGCCTAGAGAGGATTGTCGAGGACAAGATCCACGCTCTGGACGTGAAGCTGACTGAGATTCAGGTGTCTGTCAACAAGCTTGAGGCAGACATGGAGGAGACAAGGCAGGAGAGAGCAGAGCTTATGCAGGATGATCTAGTCCAGGACTCTCATCGCCAGACTGCTCAGGTTCCCAGAGGATCCAGATCTGCAGCTATCCCAGTGACAGACTCCAGGGCTACCACTTCAGCACCAGCCACAGCTCCAGCAGTTGCTCCAGCTCCAGCATCCACTCCTCCACCGCAGACATCAGCAGAAGTCTTCGCCGATGCAGCTATCTCTACACCGACATCTACCCAGACGGGAGCCGCCAGCAGAGCCCGCAGTGACGCTTAGCTCTATACCTTTTCGAACTTTTTGGTAACTTGTTGCCAAAGGGGGAGAAATTGTTATAGATCATAGGGCTTCGAGAGAGAGAGTGCTCTTTCGTCTTTCGTTCTTTTGCCGGTTTTTTCTTTGAGTTACATTGGTTTCTTTTGGTTCCTGAAACTTTAAGTGTGCTTGCTACTACGTTTGATGCTATCTTAATGAGTGCCTAGTCATACTATGCTTTAATGTGTGCTTATTTCCTATCATATGCTATTCTTTATTGTATGGCTATTTACTCTTGTCTTGGTGATTGAGTGCATGCTATTCATTCTTATCATTTTGTGCGCTCCACCAAGATGTATGTGACATGGAAGAGTGACTCATAATCCTAATCGATTGTGCATTTGCATTCAAACGCAAATTTTAAATAATGCACAAATTTAGGGGGAGCTCTTGTTTATCACATACTTCTCAAAGCGACGATATTATTCTTTGATTATATCCTTTGTCGAAGCTTTGATCTATATGTTGTCATCAATTACCAAAAAGGGGGAGATTGAAAGTGCAACTAATCCCCGGGTGGTTTTGGTAATTAATAACAACATATATATCATTGAACTAATATTTACTTGAGAATCATTTCAGAAAAGTTCGATGATATGGGTATGGAAATGTCTGAAGAAGTGGACCCCTCAAAATGCTAAGACAAGCATTGGCAAAAGCTCAAGACTCTATTTTTGGTTTAGTGATCAAAGATCACATTGAGTCCATAGGAAAAGCCAATACTATTAAAAGGGGATGAGGTTGTGTTAATGATTTGGTTGCTCAAGTGCTTGGTGATCTAGCTCCCTCAACTATCAGCACTCTTCACTACTTAACACACTCATAAGTAATCTCGGACAAACTGATTCTGCAAACTCAGTCCCACCGAGATGAACCACCTCAGTTATTCTTCCAAACCCTAATTTCTCGGTCCATCCGATTTTGAGTTTCGGTCTCACCGAAAATGGACTGCCAACCTTCTGTAACCAATTGACATCACTTCGGAATATCCGAGTTGTTATTTTCGGTCCCACCGAGATGGCAAGCTCCAACCTTTGACTCTCTTCGGACACACCGAGATGGTATTTTCGGTCCCACCGAAAATCCCAACGTTCACTATATTTGAACTTTCGGTCTGACCGAGTTTTCACTTCGGTCTCACCGAGATTGGTCAAATGTGTGTGTAACGGTTGGATTTTGTGTGGAGGCTATATATACCCCTCCACCCCCTCTTCATTCGTGAGGAGAGCCATCAGAAAGTCTACCACTCCTACCATACACTTTCTGAGAAGTGAACCACCTACCCTTGTGTTGAGATCAAGCCATTCCATTCCTACCTTATGAAACTTGATTTCTAGCCTTCCCAAGTTGCTTTCCACTCAAACTTTTCTTCCACCACAGCCATATCAGTGAGGAGAGTTGAGTGTTGGGGAGATTATCATTTGAAGCACAAGAGCAAGGAGTTCATCACCATCAACACCGTCTATTACCTTTTGGAGGGTGGTGCCTCCTAGATTGGTTAGGTGTCGCTTGGGAGCCTCCGTCTTTGAGATGTGGAGTTGAACCAAGAAGTTTGTAAGGGCAAGGAGATCGCCTACTTCGTGAAGATCTACCCCGAGTAAGGCTAGTCCTCCGTGGGCGTAGGCCGTGATGGAATAGACAAGGTTGCTTCTTCGTGGACCCTTCGTGGGTGGAGCCCTCCGTGGACTCGCGCAGCCGTTACCCTCCGTGGGTTGAAGTCTCCATCAACGTGGATGTACGATAGCACCACCTATCGGAACCACGACAAAAATCTTCGTGTCACCAAACTGCGTTTGATCTTCCCCACCTCTCTTTTACATGTGCAATTTACTTTCCGCTGCTTATACTCTAGAATTGCATGTGTAGGGTGTTACTTGAATTGATCTTAATTGTGAAACTGCCAAAAACATTGCATGATCTAAAGGCAGATTTTTTATATTGTCAAGTAGTCTAATCACCCCCCCTCTAGACCTACTTTCGATCCTACACATTGTTAGTGGAATCAAGAGAACTACTAGAAGCAACAATATTGGATTTAACATTGTTATTGTTACTACTAGAGGAAGAATTTTTCTTATGCTTGTCATGTTTAGTCTTAATAGGTGGCAAGAAATTAGACAAGAGAAGTCGTTTGGCAAGATATGAAGAACTCTTCTTTCGAAGATCGTCATTGATCGCTTTTAGAAACTCATGTTCTTGCTCTAGAGTGAGCTTCTCGAAGCGTAGCTTCTCATGAGATCTTAGGAGCTCTCTATGATCTTCTTGAGTTGTTTCATGAGCTAACTTAAGAGTGTTTAGTTCTTTAGTTAGACGCTCAATCTCCTTCATAGCATTGTCATTCGACTCTTCTCGACTATAAAGACTACTAGCATTTTCATCATTACTAAGCTCACTAGATTTATCATGCAAGAGCTCATCTTCACCAAGCAAGTCATCCTCATCACTATCAAAGTCAATGAATTCAGGGTGTGTTACCTTGGGGCCTTTAGCCATGAAGCATCTTCCAATTCCCTCATTTGGTGAATCAAATAAGTCGTAGGAGTTGGAGTTGGAGGATACGAGTGCAAGTCCGGCAACACCTTCATCTTGACTGTAGTCGGAGTCGGCGTGATAGCTTCCATCGGATTGATTGTCGGAGTCGGAGCCGGAGACCCATTCACCTACATGAGCTTGATGTCTTCTTCTTGTGTAGCTCCTTGATGACTTGTCTTTCCTCTCCGAATCCTTGCTTCTCCGAGAGGGTCTTCGTTCATAACGATCATCTCTACTCCTTCTCTCTCTCCGAGGTGACTCATCTCTTGCTCTTCTTCTTGGAGATTCTTCTCTTCTCTTGTGGGGAGCCGTACACTCATTTGAGAAGTGTCCGGGTCTTCCACAATTGTAGCAGTTTCGATCACGACTAGAAGATCTCTTTTCATCATATGATCTAGACTTTGAGCTTCTTTCTTTGCCTCTATTCTTGTAGAACTTGTTGAGGTTCTTAACCATTAGGCTTATCTCTTCATTGGAAATTAACTTGTCATTTGAGGTAGTGGGAGCATCACTTGTAGCTTTGTAGGCACCACTTGACTTGTTGTGAAGCTCTTCCTTATCCTTAAGTGTCATCTCATGAGCAACAATTCTTCCAATGACTTCAGTTGGCTTGAGAGTCTTGTAGTTTGGCATCATTTGGATCAAAGTGCACACGGTGTCATACTTTCCATCCAAAGCTATGAGAATCTTCTTAATGATGAATCGGTCGGTCATTTCTTCGCTTCCTAAGCCGGCAATCTCATTTGTGATGAGAGCAAGCCTAGAGTACATTTCAGCGACTCCTTCACCATCCTTCATCTTGAACTTGTCAAGTTGACCTTGAAGAATATCTAACTTTGATTCCTTCACAGATTCAGTACCTTCGTGCATTTCAACCAAAGTATCCCAAATCTCTTTAGCATTCTCAAGACGGCTGATTTTGTTGAACTCCTCGGGACACAAGGCATTGAAGAGAATGTCACAAGCTTGAGCATTGTTTTGTAACATCCGCAACTCTTCCGGTGTAGCTTCGCGATCCGGAACTTTTCCTTCTTCGAAGAAATCACCTTGCATACCAACACAAATAATGCCCCATGCGGCTGGGTTATGACCAAGAATATGCATTTTCATTTTATGCTTCCAACTAGCAAAATTTGTACCATCAAAGTAAGGACCTCTACGATAATTACCCTCACTAGACGCCATACTCTCCTAGGTTGTGAAACCAAGCTTATGGAGTCCAATGCAATGGAAACCAAAACAATGGAGACCAAAGCTCTGATACCACTTGTAGGATCGAAAGTATGTCTAGAGGGGGGGGGTGATTAGACTACTTGTAAATATAAAAATTCTGCCTTTTGATCATGAACAGTTTTTGGCAGTTTCACAATTATGATCAAGACAAGTATCACCCTACACATGCAATTCTAGAGTATAAGCAGCGGAAAGTAAATTGCACATGTAGTAAAGAGGGGTGGAGAAGATCAAACGCAATTTGGAGACGCGGAGATTTTTCTCGTGGTTCCGATAGGTGGTGCTATCGTACATCCACGTTGATGGAGACTTCAACCCACGGAGGGTAACGGCTGCGCGAGTCCACGGAGGGCTCCACCCACGAAGGGTCCACGAAGAAGCAACCTTGTCTATTCCATCATGGCCTACGCCCACGGAGGGCTAGCCTTACTCGGGGTAGATCTTCACGAAGTAGGCGATCTCCTTGCCCTTACAAACTTCTTGGTTCAACTCCACATCTCGATGACGGAGGCTCCCAAGCGACACCTAACCAATCTAGGAGGCACCACCCTCCAAAAGGTAATAGATGTTGTAGATGATGATGAACTCCTTGCTCTTGTGCTTCAAATGATAATCTCCCCAACACTCAACTCTCCTCACTGATATGGCTTTGGTGGAAGAAAGGATTGAGTGGAAAGCAACTTGGGAAGGTTAGAAATCAAGTTTCATATGGTAGGAATGGAGCAACTTGATCTCAACACAAGGGTAGGTAGTTCTCTTCTCAGAAAGTGTAAGGTAGGAGTGGTAGTTCTTTCTGATGGCTCTCTCCACGAATGAAGAGGGGGTGGAGGGGTATATATAGCCTCCACACAAAATCCAACCGTTACACACATAATTGAGCAATCTCGGTGAGACCGAAGTGGAAACTCGGTCAGACCGAAAGTTCAAATATAGTGAACGTTGGGGTTTTCGGTGGGACCGAAAATACCATCTCGGTTAGTCCGATTTGAGTCAAAGACAGGAACTTGCCAGTTTCGGTGGGACCGAAATCATCAACTCGGATATTCCGATTTGAGGAAAAGCGGTTACAGAAGGTTGGCAGCCCATGTTTCGGTGAGACCGAACTCAAACTCGGAATGACCGATTTTTCTAGGGTTTGGCTTATGGCTGAGGTGGTTCATCTTGGTGGGACTGAGTTTGGAAAATCGGTTTGTCCGAGATTACTTATGAGTGTGTATAGTAGTGAAAGTTGCTGATAGTTGAAGGAGATATATCACTAAGCACTTGAGCAACCAGATCATCAACACAACCTCATCCCCTTTTAATAGTATTGGCTTTTCCTATGGACTCAATGTGATCTTGGATCACTAAACCAAAAATGGAGTCTTGAGCTTTTGCCAATGCTTGCCTTAGCATTTTGAGGGGTCCACTTCTTCAGTCATTTCCATACCCATATCACTGAACTTCTCTGAAATGATTCTCAAGTAACTATTAGTTCAATGATATATATGTTGTTATTAATTACCAAAACCACCCGGGGATTAGTTGCACTTTCAAAGTGCAATATGGATGGTAGATATAGGTTTTTGTAATAAGAATATATAAAAACAGCAAGGTAGCAAGTGGTAAAAGTGAGCATAAACGATAGTGCAATACTAGAAAACAAGGCCTAGGGTTCATACTTTCACTAGTGCAAGTTCTCTCAACAATAATAACATACTTGGATCATATAACTATCCCTCAACATGCAACGAAGAGTCACTCCAAAGTAACTAATAGTGGTAGGGTACGAAACCACCTCAAAGTTATTCTTTCTGATCGATCTTTTCAAAAGTCCGTAGTAAAATAACACGAAGCTATTATTTCCGTTCGGTCTATCATAGAGTTCGTACTAGAATAACACCTTAAGACACAAATCAACCAAAATCCTAATGTCACCTAGATACTCCATTGTCACCTCAAGTATCCGTGGGGTATGATTATACGATATGCATCACACAATCTCAGATTCATCTATTCAACCAACACAAAGAACTTCAAAGAGTGCCCCAAAGTCTACCGGCGAGTCAAGACGAAAATGTGTGTCAACCCCTATGCATAGATTCCCAAGGTCACTGAACCCGCAAGTTGATCACCAAAATATACATCAAGTAGATCACGTGATATCCCATTGTCACCACAGATAAGCACATGCAAGACATACATCAAGTGTTCTCAAATCCTTAAAGACTCAATCCGGTAAGATAACTTCAAATGGAAAACTCAATCCATTACAAGAGAGTATAGGGGGAGAAACATCATAAGATCCAACTATAATAGCAAAGCTCGCGATACATCAAGATCGTGCCATCTCAAGAACACGAGAGAGAGAGAGAGAGAGAGATCAAACACATAGCTACTGGTACATACCATCAGCCCCGAGGGTGAACTACTCCCTCCTCGTCATGGAGAGCGCCGGGATGATGAAGATAGCCATCGGTGAGGGTCCCCCCCTTTGGCGGGGTGCCGGAACAGGGTCTAGATTGGTTTTCGGTGGCAACATAGGCTTTCGACGGTGGAACTCCCGATCAAGGTTATTTTCTGGAGGTTTCTGTATATATAGGAGGTGTTGGAGTCGGGGACAAGTAAAGGGGACCTCCGGGCTGTCCACGAGGCAGGGGGCGGGGGACGCGCCCCCTACCCTTGTGGGAAGCCCGGAAACCTTCTAGTCCCCCTCCGACACTTCCTGGCCTTCTTCTAGTCCAAAAATAACCTCTGTTGAGTTTCAGGTCAATTGGGCTCTGTTTGGTATTCCTTTTCTGCAAAATTCAGAAACAAGGGGAAAACAACAACTGGCACTGGGCTCTCGGTTAATAGGTTAGTCTCAAAAATTATATAAAAGTGTATATAAAAGCCCATAAAACATCCTAGAAGGATAATATAATAGCATGGAACAATAAAAAATTATAAATACGTTAGAGACGTATCAAGCATCCCCAAGCTTAATTCCTGCTCGTCCTCGAGTAGGTAAATGATAAAAACAGAATTTTTGATGTGGAATGCTACCTAACATAATTATCAATGCAATTTTCTTTATTGTGGCATGAATGTTCAGATCCGAAAGATTCAAGATAAAAGTTTATATTGACATAAGAATAATAATACTTCAAGCATACTAACATAGCAATTATGTCTTCTCAAAATAACATGGCCAAAGAAAGTTATCCCTACAAAATCATATAGTCTGGCTATGCTCCCTCTTCATCACACAAAATATTCATATCATGCACAACCCCTGTCTCAGCCAAGCAATTATCTCATACTCAATTTTTTTTCGAACTTCTCAACATTCACGCAATATATGAGCGTGAGCCATGGATATAGCACTATAGGTGGACTAGAGTGGTGATTGTGGAGAAGACAAAAGAGGAAGGTAGTCTCACATCAACTAGGCGTATCAATGGGCTATGGAGATGCCCATCAATAGATATCAATGTGAGTGAGTAGGGATTGCCATGCAACGGATGCATTAGAGCTATAAGTGTATGAAAGCTCAACAAAAGAAACTAAGTGGGTGTGCATCCAACTTGCTTGCTCATGAAGACCTAGGGCGTTTTGAGGAAGCCCATCATTGGAATATACAAGCCAAGTTCTATAATGAAAATTCCCACTAGTATATGCAAGTGACAAAACAAGAGACTCTCTATCATGAAGATCTTGGTGCTACTTTGAAGCACAAGTGTGGAAAAGGATAGTAGCATTGTGCCTTCTCTTTTTTTGGAGGGGCTTTTCCTTTTTTTTTAGCCCCCCTCTTTTTTTTGGGCCATCTTTTTTTATTTGGCCTTTCTTTTTTTTTGTTTTTGTTTTGTATCCTCACACGGGACAATGCTCTAATAATGAAGATCATCACACTTTTATTTACTTACAACTCAAAGATTACAACTCGAAGCTAGAACAAAATATGACTATATGTGAATGATGATGAAGCGTGTCATATGAACGGAACGGTGGAAAGTTGCATAGCAATATATCTCGGAATGGCTATGGAAATGCCATGATAGGTAGATATGGTGGCTATTTTGAGGAAGGCATATGGTGGGTGTATGGTACCGGCAAAAGTTGCACGATACAAGAGAGGCTAGCAATGGTGGAAGGGCGAGAGTGCGTATAATCCATTGACTCGACATTAGTCATAAAGAACTCATATACTTATTGCAAAAATCTATGAGTTATCAAAACAAAGTGTTCAACGCATGCTCCTGGGGGAAGGGTTGGTATGAGTTACCATCGCGCGATCCCGACCTCCACACAAAGGATGACACTCAATAAATAAATCATGCTCCAACTTCATCACATAACAGTTCACCATACGTGCATGCTACGGGAATCACAAATTTTAACACAAGTGTTTCTCAAATTCACAATTACTCCACTAGCATGACTCTAATATCACCATCCTCATATCTCAAAACAATCATCAAGTATCAAACTTCTCCTATCATTCAATGCACTTTATGTGAAAGTTTTTACTATACTCATCTTGGATGCCTATCATATTAGGACTAGAATTATAACCAAAGCACATTACCATGCTGTTCTAAGAGACTCTCAAAAAGATATAAGTGAAGCATGAGAGATCAATAATTTCTCCAAAATAAAAACACCACCGTGTTCTAAAAGATATAAGTGAAGCACTAAAGCAAAAGACAAACTACTCCAAACGATATAAGTGAAGATCAATGTGTAGTTGAATAATTATGTAACTATGTGAAGACTCTATAACATTCAAGAATTTCATATCTTGGGATATTATTTAAACAGCAAGCAAAACAAAATAAAACAAAATGACGCTCCAAGCAAAACACATAGCATGTGGTGAATAAAAATATAGCCTCAAGTGAAGTTACCGATAGACTAAGACGAAAGAGGGGGTGCCTTCCCGGGGCATCCCCAAGCTTAGGCTTTTGGTTGTCCTTGAATTTTACCTTGGGGTGCCTTGGGCATCCCCAAGCTTAGGCTCTTGCCACTCCTTATTCCATAGTCCATCGAATATTTACCCAAAACTTGAAAACTTCACAACACAAAACTCAACAAAAGACTCGTGAGCTCCGTTAGTATAAGAAAATAAAACCACCACTTAGGTACTGTTGAACTCATTCTAAATTCCTATTGGTGTAATATCTACTCTATTCCAACTTCTCTATGGTTCATACGCTCTGATACTACTCATAAATTTATCAAAATAAGCAAACAACACATAGAAAACAGAATCTGTCAAAAACAGAACAGTCTGTAGTAATCTGTAACTTTCGAATAAATCTGTAACTCTAAAAATCTGAGATAAATTGGTGGACGTGAGGAATTTGTCTATTAATCATCTGAAAAAAGAATCAACTAAAAAACACTCTCCAGTAAAAAATGGTAGCTAATCTCGTGAGCGCTAAAGTTTCTGTTTTTTACAGCATGATCGCATAAACTTCACACAAGTCTTCCCAAAGGTTCTACTTGGCACAAACAATAATTAAAACACAAAACCACATCTAAACAGAAGCTAGATGCAATATTTATTCCTAAACAGAAGCAAAAGCAAAAAATAAAGTTGGGTTGCCTCCCAACAAGCGCTATCGTTTAACGCCCCTAGCTAGGCATGATGGTTTCAATGATACTCGCATAAAAGATAAGAATTGAAACCTAAAAATAGCATCATGAAGAATATAACTAGCACATTTAAGTCTAACCCACTTTCTATGCATAGGGATTTTGTGAGCAAACAACTTATGTGAACAAGGATCAACTAGCATAGGAAAGCAAAACAAGCATAGCTTTGAGATTTTCAACACATAGAGAAGAAACTTGATATTATTGCAATTCCTACAAACATATATTCCTCCCTCATAATAATTTTCAGTAGCATCAAGAATGAATTCAACAATATAACCATCACATAAAGCATTCTTGTCATGATCCCCAAGCATATAAATTTTATTACTCTCCACATAAGCAAAATTCTTCTCATTTGGAATAGTGGGAGTAAACTCAACAAAATAACTATCATGTGAAGCGTAATCCAATTGAAAATTATAATCATGATGACAAGTTTCATGGTTATATTTATTCTTTATAGCATACATGTCATCACAATAATCATCATAAATAGGAGGCATGCTTTCATCATAATAAATTTGCTCATCAAAACTTGTGGGACTAAACATATCATCTTCATCAAACATAGCATCCCCAAGCTTGTGGCTTTGCATATCATTAGCATCATGGATATAAAAGGGATTCACACTAACAACATTGCAACCATGCTCATCATTCAAGTATTCAGTGTCAAACATTTTAATGCATTCTTCTTCTAACACTTGAGCACAATTTTCCTTTCCATCATTTTCACGAAAGATATTAAAAAGATGAAGCGTATGAGGCAACCTTAATTCCATTTTTTGTAGTTTTATTTTATAAGCTAAACTAGTGATAAAACAAGAAACTAAAAGATTCGATTGCAAGATCTAAAGATATACCTTCAAGCACTAACCTCCCCGAAAATGGAGCCAGAAAAGAACTTGATGTCTACTACGCAACCTTCTTCTTGTAGACGTTGTTGGGCCTCTAAGTGCAGAGGTTTGTAGGACAGTAGCAAATTTCCCTCAAGTGGATGACCTAAGGTTTATCAATCCATGGGAGGCGTAGGATGAAGATGGTCTCTCCCAAGCAACCTTGCAACCAAATAACAAAGAGTCTCTTGTGTCCCCAACACACCCAATACAATGATAAACTGTATAGGTGCACTAGTTCGGCGAAGAGATGGTGATACAAGTGCAATATGCATGGTAGATATAGGTTTTTGTAATAAGAAAATATAAAAACAGCAAGGTAGCAAGTGGTAAAAGTGAACATAAATGGTAGTGCAATGCTAGGAAACAAGGCCTAGGGTTCATACTTTCACTAGTGCAAGTTCTCTCAACAATAATAACATACTTGGATCATATAACAATCCCTCAACATGCAACAAAGAGTCACTCCAAAGTAACTAATAGCGAAGAACAAATGAAGAGATTATGGTAGGGTACGAAACCACCTCAAATTTATTCTTTCTGATCGATCTATTCAAGAGTCTGTAGTAAAATAACACGAAGCTATTCTTTCCATTCGATCTATCATAGAGTTCGGACTAGAATAACACCTTAAGACACAAATCAACCAAAACCCTAATGTCACCTAGATACTCCATTGTCACCTCAAGTATCCATGTGTATGATTATACAATATGCATCACACAATCTCAGATTCATCTATTCAACCAACACAAATAACTTCAAAGAGTGTCCCAAAGTTTCTACCGGAGAGTCAAGACGAAAATGTGTGCCAACCCCTATGCATAGATTACCAAGGTCACTGAACCCGCAAGTTGATCACCAAAACATACATCAAGTAGATCATGTGATATCCCATTGTCACCACGGATAAACACATGCAAGACATACATCAAGTGTTCTCAAATCCTTAAAGACTCAATCAGATAAGATAACTTCAAAGGGAAAACTCAATCCATTACAAGAGAGTAGAGGGGGAGAAACATCATAAGATCCAACTATAATAGCAAAGCTCGCGATATATCAAGATCGTGCCATCTCAAGAACATGAGAGAGAGAGAGAGAGAGATCAAACACATTGCTACTGGTAGATACCCTCAGCCCCGAGGGTGAAATACTCCCTCCTCGTCATGCAGAGCGCCGGGATGATGAAGATGGCCATCGGTGAGGGTTCCCCGCTCCGACGGGGTGTGAGAACAGGGTCTATATTGGTTTTCGGTGGCAACAGAGGCTTTCGGTGGCGGAACTCCCGATCTAGGTTATTTTCTGGAGGTTTCTGTATATATAGGAGGTGTTGGAGTCGGGGACAAGTAAAGGCGACCTCCGGGCTGTCCACGAGGCAGGGGGCGCGCCCAGGGGGCGCGCTCCCTACCCTCGTGGCAGCCCGGGAACCTTCTCGTCCCCCTTCGGCACTTCCTGGGCTTCTTCTGCTCCAAAAATAACCTCCGTTGAGTTTCAGGTCAATTGGGCTCCGTTTGGTATTCTTTTTCTGCGATATTCAAAAACAAGGGGAAAACAACAACTGGCACTGGGCTCTGGGTTAATAGGTTAGTCCCAAAAATCATATAAAAGTGTATATAAAAGCCCATAAAATATCCTAGAAGGATAATATAATAGCATGGAACAATAAAAAATTATAGATATGTTGGAGACGTATCACTAACATACTTTCTCTTCTTGGATCATATCCACTTATGATTGGAACTCTAGCGAGCATCCGCAACTACTAAAGATCATTAAGGTAAAACCCAACCATAGCATTAAAGCATCAAGTCCCCTTTATCCCATACGCAACAATCCCCTTACTCGGGTTTATGCTTCTGTCACTCAAGCAACCCACTATAAGCGAATCATGAACGTATTGCAACACCCTACAGCAGGAATCCCTCACGCTTGCGCGACACGGAGGGCACCATAGGAAAACACGAAAATAAAACATACAACTCATACCAATCTAGATCATCAATCAACCCAAAGACAAAGGATATCTAATCAAAACATCATAGGATGGAAACACATCATTGGATCATAATGAAGGAAATATGCCATAGAGGCGATAATAAAGTTGTTATTTATATTTCCCTATATCATGATAAATGTTTATTATTCATGCTAGAATTGTATTAACCGGAAACTTAGTACATGTGTGAATACAAAGACAAAACAGAGTGTCCCTAGTATGCCTCTACTTGACTAGCTCGTTGATCAAAGATGGTTATGTTTCCTAACCATAGACATGTGTTGTCATTTGATGAACGGGATCACATCATTAGAGAATGATGTGATGGACAGGACCCATCAGTTAGCTTAGCACTATGATCGTTTAGTTTTATAGCTATTGCTTTCGTCATGACTTATACATGTTCCTCTGACTATGAGATTATGCAACTCCCAAATACCGAAGGAACACCTTGTGTGCTATCAAACGTCACAACGTAGCTGGGTGATTATAAAGATGCTCTACAGGTGTTTCCGAAGGTATTTGTGGTGTTGGCATAGATCAAGATTAGGATTTGTCACTCCGAATGTCGGAGAGGTATCTCTGGGCCCTCTCGGTAATACACATTAGAATAAGCCTTGCAAGCAAACGACTAATGAGTTGGTAATGAGATGATGTATTATGGAACGAGTAAAGAGACTTGCCGGTAACGAGACTCATGGACATGACGAACAGTCTCGAAATGGTCGAGACATAAAGATCGATATACTGGAAGGCTATATTCGGACATCGGAAAGGTTCTGAGTGATTCGGGTATTTTTCGGAGTACCAGAGAGTTACCGGAATTTGTATTGGGCCTTAATGTGCCATACGGGAAAGGAGAGAAAGGCCTCAAGGGTGGCTACGCCCCTTCCCCATGGACTGGTCCGAATTGGACTAGGGAAAGGGGGCGCCCCCTTCCTTCCTTCTCCTTCTCCCTTTCCCTTTTCCTATTCCATGTGGGAGGTGAAATCCTACTTGGACTAGGGAGTCCTAGTAGGACTCCACACTTTGGCGCGCCCTATGAGGGCCAGCCTTCTCCTCCCTCCATCCTTTATATACGTGGCCAGGGGGCATCCCATAGACACACAAGTTGATTTTAGCCGTGTGCGGTGCCCCTCCCACAGTTACACACCTCGGTCATATCGTTGCAGTCCTTAGGTGAAGCCCTGCGCCGGTAGCTTCATCATCACTGTCACCATGCTGTCGTGCTGACGAAACTCCCCCGTGACGCTCAACTGGATCAAGAGCTCATGGGATGTCATCGAGCTGAACGTGTGCTGAACGCGGAGGTGCCGTGCGTTCGGTGCTTGGATCAGTTGGATCGCGAAGACGTTCGACTACATCAACCGCATCACTAGACGCTTCCGCTTTTGGTCTACGAGGGTACGTAGACACACTCTCCCCACTCGTTGCTATGCTTCTAGTAGATAGATCTTGCGTGATCGTAGGAAATGTTTTGAAATACTACGTTCCCCAACAGTGGCATCATGAGCCAGGTCTATGCGTAGATGATATGCACGAGTAGAACACAATGAGTTGTGGACGATGATAGTCATACTGCTTACCAGCATGTCATACTTTGATTCAGCGGTATTGTTGGATGAAGCGGCCCGGACCGACATTACGTGTACGCTTACGCGAGACTGGTTCTACCGACGTGCTTCGCACACAGGTGGCTGGCGGGTGTCAGTTTCTCCAACTTTAGTTGAATCGAGTGTGGCTATGCCCGGTCCTTGTGAAGGTTAAAACAACACATACTTGACGAAAAATTGTTGTGGTTTTTTGTATGCATAGGTAAGAACGGTTCTTGCTAAGCCCGTAGCAGCCACGTAAAACTTGCAACAACAAAGTAGAGGACGCCTAACTTGTTTTTGCAGGGCATGTTGTGATGTGATAAGGTCAAGACGTGATGAGTTATACATTATTGTATGAGATGTTCATGTTTTGTAAAGTTATAGGCAACCGGCAGGAGCCTTATGGTTGTCTCTTTATTGTATGAATTGCGAAGGCCATGTAATTGCTTTACTCTATCACTATGAGTTAGCGATAGTAGTAGTAGAAATAGTTGGCGAGACGACCACGACGCTACGATGAAGATCATGGTGTCAAGCCGGTGATGATGGAGATCATGACGATGCTTTGGAGATGGAGATCAAAAGCACAAGATGATGATGGCCATATCATGTCACATATTTTGATTGCATGTGATGTTTATCTTTTTATGCATCTTATATTGTATTTTCAAATTATGTTGTAGATCAATAGCTGCTACTTCTCGAGCTTGCGTTGTATTCCCTCGAAGAGGAAAGGGAGATGCATCACAGTAGCGTAAGTATTTTCCTCAGTTTTTGAGAACCAAGGTATCAATCCAGTAGGAGACCATGCGCGAGTCCCTCACACCTGTACAAACAAATAAGAACTTCGCAGCCAACGCGATAAGGGGTTGTCAATCCCTTTACGGTCACTTACAAAAGTGAGTCTGATAGAGGTGATAGTTTATATTTTTGGTATTTTTTATTATAAGAACAGAAAGTAAAAGCAGAAAAAGTAAAGTAGATGTAGAGTGATATGTTGAGAATAGACCCGGGGCCATAGTGTTCTCTAGTAGCTTCTCTCATGATAGCGATATTCTACAGCGGGTAAACAAATTACTGTCGAGCAATTGATAGAAAAGCGAATAATTATGAGACTATCTAGGCATGCTCATTGTATATGGGCATCACGTCCGAGACAAGTAGACCGACTCCTGCCTGCATCTACTACTATTACTCCACACATCGACCGCTATCCAGCATGCATCTAGTGTATTGAGTTCATAAGAACGGAGTAACGCCTTAAGCAAGATGACATGATGTAGAGAGATAAACTCAAGCAATATGATATAAACCCCATATTTTTATCCTCGATGGCAACAATACAATACGTGCCTTGCTGCCCCTACTGTCACTGGGAAAGGACACTGCAAGATTGAACCCAAAGCCAAGCACTTCTTCCATTGCAAGAACTATAGATCTAGTAGGCCAAACCAAACCAATAATTCGAAAAGACTTGCAAGGATATTATGAGCACACATAAAGAGTTCAGAAAAGAACCAAATATTTCTCATAGATAATCCTGATCATAAACCCACAATTCATCGGATCTCGTCAAACACACCGCAAAAAGAGATTACATCGAATAGATCTCCTCGAAGACCGAGGAGAACTTTGTATTGAGATCTAAAGAGAGAAGAGAAGCCATCTAGATACTAGCTATGGACCCGAAGGTCTGTGGTAAACTACTCACAACTCATGGTGAGGCGATGATGATGATGTAGAAGCACTCCGTGGTAGATCCCCCCTCCGGCGGAGCTCCGGAACAGGCCCCAAGATGGGATCTCATGGGAACAAAAGGTTACAGCGGTGGAATTAGGGTTTTCTTTGTTCGTCTGTTGGTTTCGTGGTACGTAGGCTTATATAGGAGGAAGGAGGGCACCGGGGGCCTCACGAGGGACCCACGAGGAAGGGGCGCGCCCCCCACCCTCGTGGGCACCTCGTGGCCCCTACTCTGTGGTTCTCAAGTCTCACGTGCGTGATTTCTCCAAAAATATCTCTCTCGAAGGTTTCATTCCGTTTGGACTCCGTTTGATATTCCTTTTCTGCAAAACCCTGAAACAGGCAAAAAACAACAATCTGGACTGGGCCTTTGGGTTAGTAGGTTAGTCCCGAAATAATATAGAAGTGTATGACAAAGCCCATTAAACATCCAAAACATCATAAATAATAGCAAGGAACAATAAAAAATTATAGATACGTTGGAGACGTATCAAGCATCCCCAAGCTTAATTCCTACTTGTCCTCGAGTAGGTAAATGATAAAAACAGAATTTTTGATGTAGAATGCTAACCAACATAGTTTTTCAATGTAATTCTCTTAATTGTGGCATGAATGTTCAGATCTGAAATATTCAAGACAAAAGTCTATATTGACATAAGAAATAATAATACTTCAAGCATACTAACAAAGCAATCATGTCTTCTCAAAATACTATGGCTAAAGAAAGTTATCCCTACAAAATCATATAGTCTGGCTATGATCCCTCTTCATCACACAAAATATTCATATCATGCACAACCCCGATTTCATCCAAGCACTTGTATTCATACTCTATTCTTTCAAGCCTTTCAACTTTCACGCAATACATGAGCGTGAGCCATGGACGTATCACTATGGGTGGAATAGAGAGGTGGTTGTCGAGAAGACAAAAAGGAGGGAGATAGTCTCACACCGGCTAGGCGTATCAACGGGCTATGGAGATGCCCATCAATAGATATCAATGTGAGTGAGTAGGGATTGTCATGCAACGGATGTACTAGAGCTAAATATGTATGAAAGCTCAACAAAAGAAACTAGTGGGTGTGCATCCAACTTGCTTGCTCACGAAGACCTAGGGCATTTGAGGAAGCCCATCGTTGGCATATACAAGCCAAGTTCTATAATGAAAATTCCCACTAGTATATGAAAGTGACTAAACACGAGACTCTCTATCATGAAAAACATGGTGCTAATTTGAAGCACAAGTGTGGAAAAAGATAGTAGCAATTGTCCCTTTTTTTGTGGAAGGGCTTTATTGATTTAGCCTTTCCTCACATGGGACAATGCTCTAATAATGATGATCATCACACTTTCATTGAATTACAACTCGATATTACAACTCGATACTAGAACAAGTATGACTCTATATGAATGCCTCCGCGGTATACCGGGATGTGCAATGAATCAAGAGTGACATGTATGAAAAATTATGCATGGTGGCTTTGCCACAAATACGATGTCAACTACATGATCATGCATGGCAATATGACAATATGATGTGTGTCATATGAACGGAACGGTGGAAAGTTGCATGGCAATATATCTCGGAATGGCTATAGAAATGCCATGATAGGTAGGTATGGTAGCTGTTTTGAGGAATGATATAGTGGGTATATGGTACCGGCGAAAGTTGTGCGGTACAAGAGAGGCTAGCAATGGTGGAAGGGTGAGAGTGCGTATAATCCATGGACTCAACATTAGTCATAAGAACTCATATACTTATTGCAAAAATCTACGAGTCATCCAAACAAAGCAATCAACGCATGCTCCTGGGGGGAGGTTGGTAGGAGTTAACCATCGCGCGCCCCCGACCTCCACACAAAGGTTGGCACTTTACAAATACCTCATGCTCTAACTTCGTCACATAGCGGTTCACCATACGTGCATGCTACGGGAATCACTAACCTTAACACAAGTATTTCTCAATTTCATAATAACTCCACTAGCATGACTCTAATATCACTATCCTCATATCTCAAAAAAATTATCGAGCATCCAACTTCTCATCATATTCAATGCACTTAGTGTGAAAGTTTTTACTACATTGATATTGGATGTCTATCATGTGAAGACTAGTTTTATAGCCTAAACACATTACCATGCTGTTTTAATATACTCTCAAATGGATATAAGTGAAGCATGAGAGTTCAACAATTTCTTCAAAATATAATCACCACCGTGCTCTAAAAGATATAAGTGAAGCACTAGAGCAAAAACTATGCAACTCAAAAGATATAAGTGAAGCACATAGAGTGTTATAACAATTCCTAGGCCATATTTAACTCTCTCAAATAGGTGTGTCCAGCAAGGATAATTGTGGAAAACTAACAAGCAAAGACTCAAATTATACAAGACGCTTCAAGCAAAACACATATCATGTGGTGAATAAAAATATAGCTCCAAGTATAGTTACCGATGGATGAAGACGAAAGAGGGGATGCATTCCCGGGGCATCCCCAAACTTAGGCTTTTGATTGTCCTTGAAATTTAATTGGGGTGCCTTGGGCATCCCCAAGCTTAGTCCCTTGCTACTCTTTGTTCCATAGTCCATCAAGGCAATACTCAAAACTTGAAAACTTCACAACACAAAACTTAGACAAAAATCTCGTGAGCTCCCTTAGTATAAGAAAGCAAACTACTACTCAAAGGTACTGCAATGAATTCACTCTTTGTTTATATTGGAGTTAAACCTACTGTATTCCAACTTCTCTATGGTTCATACTTCCCAATATTACTCATAGATGCATTGAAATAAGCAAACAACACTCGAAAAACAGAATCTGTCAAAAACAGAACAATCTATAGTAATATGTAGGTTTCGCATACTTCTGTAAATCCAAAAAAATCAAACTAAATTGGTAAACGTGAGGAATTTGTCTATCAATCATATGCAAAAATAATCAACTAAATATCACGCTCCAGTAAAATCTGATGACCATTCTAGCGAGCGCTAACGATTCTGTTTTTCACAGCAAGATCACATAAACTTCACACAAGTCTTCCCAAAGGTTCTACTTGGCACAAACACTAAACAAAACACAAAACCACATCTAAACAGAATCTAGATGCAATATTTATTCCCTAACAGCAGAAAAAACAAAAAATATAAAATTGTGTTGCCTCCCAACAAGCGCTATCGTTTTACGCCCCTAGCTAGGCACGAGAATTCAATGATGCTCACGTGAAAGAAAAGGATTGAAGCACAAAGAGAGCATCATAAAACATGTGTCAAACACATCTAAGTCTAAGATACTTCCTATGCATAGGCATTTTATAGGAAACCAAATTAGCAAGACAAGCAAGATCTATCATATGCAAGGAAGAAGGAAGAAACAATAACAATCTCAACATGAAGAGAGGTAATTTAGTAACATGAAGATTTCTACAACCATATTTTCCTCTCTCATAATAATTGCATGTAGGATCATGATCAAATTCAACAAAATAGCTATCACATAACATATTCTCAACACGATTCACATGCATATGAAGTTGGCACTCTTCCAAAATAGTGGGATCAACATTAACTAGAGTCATGACCTCTCCAAACCCACTTTTATCAATAATTTCATAAGATTGAAATTCTCCAAATATGTGGGATCTAAAGTTGACACTCTTCCAAACCCACTTTCAATATTATTGCAAACATTATTATCAATCTCATATTCATCATGGGGCTTAAATAAATTTCCAAGATCATAAGAAGAATCACCCCAATCGTGATCATTGCAACAAGTAGTGGGCATAGCAATACTAGCATCCCCAAGCTTAGGGTTTTGCATATCATTAACACAATTGACATTTATAATAGCATCATTGCAATCATGCTTTTTATTTAAGGAGCTAACATGAATCACTTTTTCTTTCAACAATTCCTCACAATTTTCAGATTCATAAATTTCAAGCAAAACCTCATAAAGATAATCTAGTGCACGCAGCTCACTAGCAATAGGTTCAACATAATTGGATCTCTTAAAGAGATTATCAAGTGGATGAGGATCCATACTTTAGCAAGCGAAGATGCAAGCTAATTGAGGGCACATAGTAACACAAGCAAACAAAAGGCACGCGAACGGTAAACACACGGCAGAAGAAGGGCAAATAAAACGGCAAGGGTGAAGTGGGGGAGAGGAAAATGAGAGGCAAAAAATGTAATGCGAAGGATAAGGGTTTGTGATAGGTACTTGGTATATGACTTTTGCGTAAGCCTCCCCGGCAACTGCGCCAGAAATTCTTCTTGCTACTTCTCGAGCTTGCGTTGTATTCTCTCGAAGAGGAAAGGGAGATGCAGCACAGTAGCGTAAGTATTTCCCTCAGTTTTTGAGAACCAAGGTATCAATCTAGTAGGAGACCACACGTGAGTCCCTCGCACCTGCACAAACAAATAAGAACTTCGCAGCCAACGCGATAGGGGATTGTCAATCCCTTTACGGTCACTTACGAAAGTGAGATCTAATAGAGGTGATAGTTTATATTTTTGGTATTTTTTATTATAAGAACAGATAGTAAAAGCGGAAAAGTAAAGTAGATGTGGATTGATATGTAGAATAGACCCGGGGGGCCATAGTGTTCTCTAGTGGCTTCTCTCATGATAACGATATTCTACGATGGGTAAACAAATTACTGTCGAGCCATTGATAGAAAAGCGAATAATTATGAGACTATCTAGGCATGATCATTGTATATAGGCATCACGTCCGAGACAAGTAGACCGACTCCTGCATGCATCTACTACTATTACTCCACACATCGACCGCTATCCAGCATGCATCTAGTGTATTGAGTTCATAAGAACAGAGTAACGCCTTAAGCAAGATGACATGATGTAGAGAGATAAACTCAAGCAATATGATATAAACCCCATCTTTTCATCCTCGATGGCAACAATACAATACATGACTTGCTGCCCCGACTGTCACTGGGAAAGGACATCGCAAGATTGAACCCAAAGCCAATCACTTCTCTAATTGCAAGAACTATAGATCTAGTAGGCCAAACCAAACCAATAATTCGAAGAGACTTGCAAGGATATTATGAGCACACATAAAGAGTTCAGAAAAGAACCAAATATTTCTCATAGATAATCTTGATCATAAACCCACAATTCATCGGATCTCGACAAACACACCGCAAAAAGAGATTACATCGAATAGATCTCCTCGAAGACCGAGGAGAACTTTGTATTGAGATCCAAAGAGAGAGGAGAAGCCATCTAGATACTAGCTATGGACCCGAAGGTCTGTGGTAAACTACTCACAACTCATGGTGAGGCAATGATGATGATGTAGAAGCACTCCGTGGTAGATCCCCCCTCCGGCGGAGCTCCGGATCAAGCCCCAAGATGGGATCTCACGGGAACAGAAGGTTATGGTGGTGGAATTAGGGTTTTATCTGTTCGTCTGTTGGTTTCGGGGTACGTAGGCTTATATAGGAGGAAGGAGGGCACCGGGGGCCTCACGAGGGACCCACGAGGCAGGGGGCGCGCCCTGGGTAGCGGGCGCGCCCCCCACCCTCGTGGGCACCTCGTGGCCCCTACCCCGTGGTTCTCAAGTCTCCCGTGCGTGATTTTCTCCAAAAATATCTCTCCCGGATGTTTCATTCCGTTTGGACTCCATTTGATATTCCTTTTCCGCAAAACCCTGAAACAGGCAAAAAACAGCAATCTGGACTGGGCCTTTGGGTTAGTCCCAACAATAATA
The DNA here is from genome assembly GCA_902687465.1 of Secale cereale. Taxonomy (NCBI): domain Eukaryota; kingdom Viridiplantae; phylum Streptophyta; class Magnoliopsida; order Poales; family Poaceae; genus Secale; species Secale cereale. The sequence goes on from LR738709.1 coordinate 419,073,980, forward strand.
TAAAAGTGTATGATAAAGCCCATTAAACATCCAAAACATCATAAATAATAGCATGGAACGATAAAAAATTATAGATACGTTGGAGACGTATCAATAGCTCGTGTTGTAGCTCCCCTATGTTTTTGATATGTTCCTAGAGAAAACTAAGTTGAAAGATGTTAGTAGCAATGATGCGGACTAGGTTCGTGATTTGAGGATTATCCTCATTGCTGCACATAAGTATTATGTCCTTGATGCACCGCTAGGTTACTTATCTATTGCAGGAGCAGATGCAAACGTTATGAACATTTGGCAAAGCTCAATATGAGGTCTACTTAATAGTTTAGTGCACCATGATTTACGGCTTAGAACCGGGACTTCAAAAACGTTTTGAACGCCACGGAGCATATAAGATGCTCCAGGAGTTGAAATTAGTATTTCATACTCATGCCCGTGTCGAGAGGTATGAGACCTCTGACAGTACTTTGCCTACAAGATGGAGGAGAATAGCTCAACCAGTGAGCATGTGCTCAGATTGTCTGGGTACTACAATTGCTTGAATCAAGTGGGAGTTAATCTTCCAGATAAGATAGTAATTGACAAAGTTCTCTAGTCACTATCACCAAGTTAGTAGAACTTCGTGATGAACTATAATATGCAAGGGATGACGAAAGTAATTCCCAAGCTCTTCGCGATGCTGAGATCGGCGAAGGTAGAAATCAAGAAAGAGCATCAAGTGTTGCTGGTTAACAATACCACTGGTTTCACGAAAAGGGCAAAGGGATAGAAGGGGAACTTCAAGAAGAATGACAAGCAAGTTGTCACTCCCATGAAGAAACCCAAAGCTGAACTCAAGCCTGAAACTAAGTGCTTCTACTGCAAAGGAAATGGTCACTGGAAGTGGAACTACCCTAGATACTTGGCCGATAAGAAGGATGGCAAAGTGAACAAAGGTATATTTGATATACATATTATTGATGTGTACTTTACTAGTGTTCGTAGCAACCCCTGGGTATTTGATACCGGTTTAGTTGCTAAAATTAGTAACTCGAAACGGGAGTTGCAGAATGAACAGAAACTAGTTAAAGGTAAAGTGACGATGTGTGTTGGAAATGGTTGCAAGATTGATATGATCATCATCGCACACTCGCTATACTTTCGGGATTAGTGTAGAACCTAAATAAATGTTATTTGGCATTTGCGTTGAGCATCAATATGATTTGATCATGCTTGTTGCAATATGGTTATTGATGGCTTCTCGCCCCTCGTTGGTTACCCCAAGTGGAAGGTTTGAGATGCAGTGTAGCGGAAGTTTTCCCTTGGCAAAGATACCAAGGATCGATTTCCCTGAGACTCTCAGTTTCAACAAGAAGGTGTCAACTGCTAACGGCGCCAGATATTAGCAATCAACGTGGACCTGCACACAGATACAAATAACTTTGCTCCCAACGAGTACAGAGAGGTTGTCAATCCCTCCGGCCTTGTAGTTTACAAAGGATCAAACGCAAGTGATAATAGTGATAGGTAATGCTGCAATAGTAAGTAAAAGCGTAAAGTAAATAGTGGATGTGATCAATGATGGTAATATGGACCGGGGCCCCATGATGTTCACTAGTGATGTCTCTCTCCCAAAAGACGATAAAACAGCTATGTGAGGTAAACGAATTACAGCTGGGCAATTGACAGAATTATGTGCGCAAACCAATGCTAACTATGTTACAAGAAAGGTAGAGGTTCAAAGCATGGGCGGTACGCCAAGGCAAGTAGACCGAAATCCATCTGCATCTACTACTAATCATCCACCTTGAGATATCTATCCAGAACATCTCGCTGGTATTAAGTTGTGAGTCCCACCCATAGTGTAAACTCAAAGCAACAGACAACTGCATTAAAAGAACTTTGCGTAAAGTAAACAATCCTTGCACCCGCGGGCACAAGCACCGTTGTTTCCCCCTTGTGGCAATAGCACATCCCCTAGACTCATGTTTATGTCACTCAAGCTAGTCATCGAGGGGCATGAACCCACAATCAAGCATAACGTTCCCTCTTGGAGTCACTACCTACTACTTGGCCAAAGCAATAAATAACAACGGAGAACATGCAAGAATTACTTACGAACATAAATATAAAAGAGGTAGATCAAATATATTACTCAAACACAATCTGAACATAATCTCACAATCCATCGGATCCCAGCAAACTCAACATAGCAACAGCATAAGGATTACATATGTGCCTCGATCATGTAGGGCAGCTCACGAGGACTAATTAGTGAAGCACAAGAACGGGAGGAGAACATCACATAGTTACTGGTCATGAACCCATGGTCCAAGGGAGACTACTCACAACTCATCCGGGAGGCGTCCATGGTGGTGGAGAGGCTCCCGGTGGTGATCCTCCCCTTCGGCAGGGTGCCGGGAAGAGTTCTCCTGGTGCTCCCGATCTTGGAAGCGCGGCGGCGGCGGAACAGAGATGAGATCGCGAAAAAAGGTTCCCGTCTTGAGGGTTTCGGGACACGATATAAATATATGCCAAAGGGGGCATCAGCGGAGGCTCGGGGGGCCCAGGGGGGCCCAGGCGCCCCCCGGCGCGGCCAGGGGGGCCGCGCCACCAGGGCGCCTGGAGCCCTGGTGGCCCCCCTCCGGCTGTACTTTGGCTGCTGGGAAGCTTCTGGAACGCTGATTTTTTATATAATTTTTCCGGGATTTTTCTGGCAGTTCTCGTAATGGGAAAACCTGAAATACAAAAACAACAGAAAACAGAAACTGGCACTGGGGTGCACTGAGTTAATAGGTTAGTCCAAATATGATCAAAAGTGTATGGAAGTGTATAAATATCATAGCAATATCACCCAAAAGAGGCATGGAGCAAGCAGAAATTATAGATACGTTTTGGACGTGTCAACATCCCCAAGCTTAATTCCTGCTCGTCCTCGAATAGGTAAATGATAACAAGAATAATTTCTGTGGTGACATGCTATTAACCATATAGGACTTTTTCATAGTCATATGACAAAAGCTTACTGAGACAATGAATCTGTAGTAATTAAGTTGCCTCAGGAGAAAATCACAAAGAACTGAAAGTTTTACAACATGATACTGAAACATCAAATAGATTTGTAATGAGCATGGTGTGCGAATATGATAAAGTGATATCTCGCTTGCCCCGTTTAGTGAAGCAAAACATAAATGCAGGGGCACCTCCAAGGTTTAAGTGATGACTAGATACAATGATTTCAAAATAAACGATATCACAATCATGCAAAAGACAATGCTACTTTGGGACAATGCACATTACACTCAGAATGACAATCATGCTCTCAGTAGTTGGTGCTTTAAAAAAAGGTGGAGACTCTCGAACCGTGGCTTTTGTTGGCAAGGTTGAAAACCCGTAGTCGGAAACAAAGACAAAGCATGTACCAAAGCTCTTGGTTTTAAAAACAGAAGTAATAATATATTTTTCTTCTTAGATCATGCATGTTTCGTCAACGAATGCTAGCAGACAACTCACACTTCTTGAGATGGACAAGTTTCGAGGAACGGCTCCCGAATGAGGACGATCACATCCTCTTAATCTCCTTTGTTTATCACTGCCAAAGTTTTCTGATTTCTCATGAACAAAGCGTGAAGGAGGGTTTGTTTGTTATATTAATTTTGAGCCGGGCGCACTCAATGCCAGTTCCTTCTCGTATTATGGGTTTGCACATTAGACATGCAATCCCGGGGTGAAGCTTGTCCAACTTAAAAAGATCATGACTACTACTTCCTCATGGACTTAAAACAGAGGCACAAAATAGGAATGCATTTTTTTCTTTTTGAATAATTTCGAGATGGTACATGAAAGTCTTCGTTAGGAATGGCAGGTAAATACCATGTAGGAAGGTATGGTGGACTCATATGGCATAACTGGTTTAAAAGAATTTGGATGCACAAGCAGTCAGTCCGCTTAGTACAGGCGAAGGTTAGCAAAAGACTGGGAGCGACCAACTAAGAGAGCAATGACGGTCATAATCATGCAGAGCGACAAAGCAACATTGAATCAGGCATGGTAGTTATATCGCTACTCAGAAACAAAAGATCATCAAGGCTTGACAGACTTTCTTTACAATCTTAAATATGGTGAGCATACGCCTAGTCAATCAAAATAAATTCTCGAAGGAAGATGTTACTAAACCATACCACATCATAGGCAAACAAATCATGTTGGTACTCCAATAACACATTGGAAACCCCCCAGCTATTTGAGACTAACCATAAGAAAACATGAACTACTAAGCACCATTATGCACGTAGCATTTTTATCATAGACATACCAACCAATGCAACGGAAGAAAACTCTCTTAATAAGATAATCATGATAAATAAAGAGAGTTCAAGCAACCAACTAAACAAAAGCTCTTTTAAAAAGATAAGCATGAAAACTAAAAGCTAAGCATGTTAGTAGCTATTGAAAGACAAAGAACACACACAGCCAAGATAGACATGAAAATTCTATGTTATGTTCTAGGTAGAAGTGGAGCGTGTTTCTCTCCCACACGAAGAAAGCTGAGTTCCGACTCGTTATGAAAAGCTTAAAGAAAACTAAAAAGGAAAACTAAAAGCAAGACGCTCCAAGCATAGCACATAACACATGAAGTGATAAAAATATAGTGGAACGAAAGACGAACTGATAATGTTGATGGAGAAGGGGATGCACGGGGGCATCCCCAAGCTTAGACGCTTGAGTCTCCTTGAATATTTCTTGGGGGTGCACGGGGGCATCCCCAAGCTTGAGCGTTTGACACTCCTGAATCTTTTTATCATCTTCCCTCGCACACTTGAAAACTCCCTTCATACACAACTCATCATAATCTGATTAGCGAGGTTAGTACCCATAATAAAATAATTGTTCCTTGCTGGAAATAAAGATATTCTTGAAGGTCTACTGTTTCTTAAGATTGCCAAAAGGGTTTTGCAAAGAAAAAGCAAGCTCAAGGTTTGCAAAATAAAGGAAAGGCAAAACAGGACAGAATCTGTGAAAAACAGAACATCAGGTAGTAAACGATTTTTTCGGGGCACTTCTGCAACTCTAATAAAAAAACTCAGAACAGACGCACGAAAGACAATTGTATAGAGCATGCTGTCGAACCAATTCAGACCAAAAAGATGATCTGGTGATTTTATACGAATTTTTCTATCCAAGGACAGAATCTGTTTCCTGGACAGCACGTCACAACTTTTGAACTTTCTTGCAATCAGAGGCTACACTCGGCAAAAAATTGAAAAGCAAAGATACAATGATGATGCTACTGTAGTAACAAACATCAAGACCAATAAAAATTGAAAGAACAAACTGAAAGCAAAGATAACAAGGGTTGTCTCCCTAGAGCTCTTTCTTTATAGCCATAAAGATAGGCTTAAGACTTTAATGATGCTCTCGTAGGAATAAGAATTGAAGAACAAAAGAGAGCATCAAGAAGCAAATACAAAACACATTTAAGCCTAACATGCTTCCTATGCATAGGAATATTGCAATAGAATAATTCATTGAAGCTCAAAGCAACAAGCATAGGAAGACAAAACAAGTGCAGCTTCAAAACCTTCAACATAAAGAGAGGGGACTTGATATTATTGAAATATCTATAAGCATATGTTCCCTTCTCATAATAATTTTCAGTGGGATCATGAATAAACTCAACAATATAAGCATCACATAAAGCATTGTTACCATGATCCACATGCAAAAAGGTATCATTACTCTTCATATAAGCAAAATCTTTCTTATTAGGAATAGTGAGAGTAAAGCAATCATAACCATCATGATTGTTATGCAAATAATAAAGTTCCATAGGTTTTTTAATTTTCTCTTCAAACACATCATGTCCCAAAGCAAGGTAGAGCTTATAAAGCTCTCTCATATTTTTGTTGTTTTCCATTAAGCAAAACTAGTGAAAAGACATAAAGAAAACTGAAAGGTAAACTAACAAGACTAAAAAGCAAAGATAAAAGATAGCGTGCAACTCCCCTATCTTGAAGAGTGGAGTCCCCGGCAACGGCGCCAGAAAACTTTGCTTGATGGCTTCTCGCCCCTCGTTGGTTACCCCAAGTGGAACGTTTGAGATGCAGTGTAGCGGAAGTTTTCCCTTGGCAAAGATACCAAGGATCGATTTCCCTGAGACTCCCAGTTTCAACAAGAAGGTGTCAACTGCTAACGGCGCCAGATATTAGCAATCAACGTGGACCTGCACACAGATACAAATAACTTTGCTCCCAACGAGTACAGAGAGGTTGTCAATCCCTCCGGCCTTGTAGTTTACAAAGGATCAAACGCAAGTGATAATAGTGATAGGTAATGCTGCAATAGTAAGTAAAAGCGTAAAGTAAATAGTGGATGTGATCAATGATGGTAATATGGACCGGGGTCCCATGACGTTCACTAGTGATGTCTCTCTCCCAAAAGACGATAAAACAGCTATGTGAGGTAAACAAATTACAGCTGGGCAATTGACAGAATTATGTGCGCAAACCAATGCTAACTATGTTACAAGAAAGGTAGAGGTTCAAAGCATGGGCGGTACGCCAAGGCAAGTAGACTGAAATCCATCTGCATCTACTACTAATCATCCACCTTGAGATATCTATCCAGAACATCTCGCTGGTATTAAGTTGCGAGTCCTACCCATAGTGTAAACTCAAAGCAACAGACAACTGCATTAAAAGAACTTTGCGTAAAGTAAACAATCCTTGCACCCGCGGGCACAAGCACCGTTGTTTTCCCCCTTGTGGCAACAGCACATCCCCTAGACTCATGTTTTTGTCACTCAAGCTAGTCATCGAGGGGCATGAACCCACAATCAAGCATAACGTTCCCTCTTGGAGTCACTACCTACTACTTGGCCAAAGCAATAAATAACAACGGAGAACATGCAAGAATTACTTACGAACATAAATATAAAAGAGGTAGATCAAATATATTACTCAAACACAATCTGAACATAATCTCACAATCCGTCGGATCCCAGCAAACTCAACATAGCAACAGCATAAGGATTACATATGTGCCTCGATCATGTAGGGCAACTCACGAGGACTAATTAGTGAAGCACAAGAACGGGAGGAGAACATCACATAGCTACTGGTCATGAACCCATGGTCCAAGGGAGACTACTCACAACTCATCCGGGAGGCGTCCATGGTGGTGGAGCGGCTCCCGGTGGTGATCCTCCCCTCCGGCAGGGTGCCGAGAAGAGTTCTCCTGGTGCTCCCGATCTTGGAAGCGCGGCGGCGGCGGAACAGAGATGAGATCGTGAAAAAGGGTTCCCGTCTCGAGGGTTTCGGGACACGATATAAATATATGCCAAAGGGGGGCATCAGCGGAGGCTCGGGGGGCCCAGGCGCCCCCCGGCGCGGCCAGGGGGGGCGCGCCACCAGGGTGCCTGGAGCCCTGGTGGCCCCCCTCCGGCTGTACTTTGGCTGCTGGGAAGCTTCTGGAACACTGATTTTTTATATAATTTTTCCGGGATTTTTTTGGCAGTTCTCGTAATGGGAAAACCTGAAATACAAAAACAGCAGAAAACAGAAACTGGCACTGGGGTGCACTGAGTTAATAGGTTAGTCCAAATATGATCAAAAGTGTATGGAAGTGTATAAATATCATAGCAATATCACCCAAAAGAGGCATGGAGCAAGCAGAAATTATAGATACGTTTTGGACGTATCAGTTATTCATTTAAAGTCATAGAATACTTGTTGTTCTGTTTACATGAATAAAACCTTCGATGGTCATACACCCAATGAAAATAGTTTGTTGGATCTCGCCCGTAATAATACACATATTCATAATATTGAAGCCAAAAGATGCAAAGTTGATAATGATAATGCAACTTATTTGTGGCACTGCCATTTAGGTCATATTGGTGTAAAGCGCACGAAGAAACTCCATGTTGATGGGCTTTTGGAATCACTTGATTATGAATCACTTGGTGCTTGCGAACCATGCCTCATGGGCAAGATGACTAAAACTCCATTCTTCAGAACAATGGAGTGAGCAACTAACTTGTTGGAAATCATACATACTGATGTATGCAGACCAATGAGTGTTATGGCTCACAGCGGGTATCATTATTTTCCGACCTTCGCAGATGATTTGAGCAGATATGGGTATATCTACTTGATGAAGCACAAGTCTGAAACATTTGAAAAGTTCAAAGAAATTTTAGAGTGAAGTAGTGAATCATCATAACAAGAAAATAAAGTTTCTACGATTTGATCGTAGAGACAAATATTTGAGTTACGAGTTTGGTCTTCATTTAAAACAATGTGAAATAGTTTCACAACTCACGCCACCTGGAATACCACAGCGTAATGGTGTGTCCGAACGTCGTAACAGCACTTTATTAGATATGGTGCGATCTATGATGTCTCTTACCAATTTACCACTATCGTTTTGGGGTTATGCATTAGAGACAGCTGCATTCATGTTAAATAAGGGCACCATCTAAATCCGTTGAGACGACGCCTTATGAACTGTGGTTTGGCAAGAAACGAAAGTTGTTGTTTCTTAAAGTTTGGGGCTGCGATGCTTATGTGAAAAAGCTTCAACCTGATAAGCTCGAAGCCAAATCGAAAAAATGTGTCTTCATAGGATACCCAAAGGAAACTGTTGGGTACACCTTCTATCACAAATCCAAAGGCAAGATATTCGTTGCTAAAAAATGGATACTTTCTTGAGAAGGAGTTTCTCTCGAAAGAAGTGAGTGGGAGGAAAGTGGAACTTAATGAGGTAATTGTACCTTCTCCCGAATTGCAAAGTAGTACATCACATAAACTAGTTCTAGTGATTCCTACACCAATGAGCGAGGAAGCTAATGATGATGATCATGAAACTTCAGATCAAGTTACTACTGAACCACGTAGGTCAACCAGAGTGTGTTCCGTGCCAGAGTGGTATGGTAACCCGGTTCTGGAAGTCATGTTATTAGACCATGATGAACCTACCAACTATGAGGAAGCGATGATGAGCCCAGACACCACAAAATGGCTTGAGGCCATGAAATCTGAGATAGGATCCATGTATGAGAAGAAAGTGTGGACTTTGGTTGACTTGCCCGATGATCGGCAAGCCATTGAGAATAAATGGATTTTCAAGAGGAAGATGGACGCTGATGGTAGTGTTACTATCTACAAAGCTTGACTTGTCGTAAAAAGGGGTTTTCAACAAGTTCAAGGTGTTGACTACGATGAGTTTTTCTCATTCGTAGCGATGTTTAAGTCTGTCCGATTAGCAATTGCTGCATTCCTTAATAGATTTATTAAAGAAGAGTTGTATATGATGCAATCGGAAGGTTTTGTCCATCCTAAAAGTACTAACAAAGTGTGCAAGCTCCAGCGATCCATGTATGGACTGATGCAAGCATCTCAGAGTTGGAATATACGCTTTGATAAGGTGATCAAAGCATATGGTTTTATATAGACTTACGGTGAAGCCTGTATTTACAAGAAAGTGAGTGGGAGCACTACAACATTTTTGATAAGTATATGTGTATGACATATTGTTGACCGAAAATGATGTAGAATTTTCTGGAAAGCATAAAGGATTGTTTAAAAGGAGTTTTTCAATAAAAGACCTCGGTGAAGCTGCTTACACATTAGGCACCTAGATCTATAGAGATAGATCATGACGCTTGATAAGACTTTCGATTAGTACATACCTTAATAAAGATTTTGAAGTAGTTCAAAATGGATCAGTCAGAGAAGCAGTTCTTGCCTGAGTTATAAGGTATGAAGTTGAGTAAAACTAAAAACCCGACCACGACAGAAGATAGAGAAAGAATGAAAGTCATTCCCTATGCCTCAGCCATAGGTTCTATAAAGTATGCCATGCTGTGTACCAAAACTGTTGTGTACCTTGCCATGAGTTTGTCAAGGAGGTACAATTGTGATCCAGGAGTAGATCACTGGACAGCGGTCAAAATTATTCTTAGTTACTGGATGACTAAGGAAATGTTTCTCGATTATGGATGTGATAAAGAGTTCGTCATAAAGAGTTACGCTGATGCAAGCTTTGACACTAATCCAGATGACTCTAAGTATCAATCTGGATGAGTATTGAAAGTGGGAGCAATTAGCTAGAGTAGCTCCATGCAGAGCATTGTAGACATAGAAATTTGCAAAATACATACGGATCTGAATGTAATAGACCCGCTGACTAAACTTCTCTCACGAAGCAAAACATGATCACAACTTAGTACTCTTTGGGTGTTAATCACATGGTGATGTCAATTATATTATTGACTCTAGTAAAACCCTTTGGGAGTTGGTCACATGGCGATGTGAACTATGAATGTTATTCACATAACGATGTGAACTATCAGTATTAAATCATATGGCGATGTGAACTATATTATTGACTCTAGTGCAAGTGGGAGACTGAAGGAAATATGCCCTAGAGGCAATAATAAAGTTGTTATTTATATTTCCTTATATCATGATAAATGTTTATTATTCATGCTAGAATTGTATTAACCAGAAAGTTAGTACATGTGTGAATACATAGACAAAAAAGAGTGTCCCTAGTATGCCTCTACTTGTCATTTGATGAACGGGATTACATCATTAGAGAATGATGTGATGGACAAGACCCATCCATTAGCTTAGCACTATGATCGTTTAGTTTTATTGCTATTGCTTTCGTCATGACTTATACATGTTCATGTGACTATAATATTATGCAACTCCCAAATACCGGAGGAACACCTTGTGTGCTATCAAACGTCACAACGTAACTGGGTGATTATAAAGATGCTCTACAGGTGTTTCTGAAGGTGTTTGTGGTGTTGGCATAGATCAAGATTAGGATTTGTCACTCCGAATGTCGAAGATGTATCTCTGGGCCCTCTCGGTAATACACATCATAATAAGCCTTGCAAGCAAATGACTAATGAGTTAGTCACGGGATGATGTATTACGGAACGAGTAAATAGACTTGCCGGTGACGAGATTGAACTAGGTATGATGATACCAACGATCGAATCTCGGGCAAGTAACATACCGATGACAAAGGGAACAACGTATATTGTTATGCGGTTTGACCGATAAAGATCTTCGTAGAATATGTAGGAACCAATATGAGCATCCAGGTTCCGCTATTGGTTATTGACCGGAGATGTGTCTCGGTCATGTCTACATAGTTCTCGAACCCGTAGGGTCCGCACGCTTAACGTTCGATGATGATTTGTATTATGAGTTAGTTGATTTGATTACCGACGTTTTTTCGGAGTCCCGGATGAGATCACGGACATGATGAACAGTCTCGAAATGGTCGAGACGTAAAGATCGATATATTGGAAGGCTATATTCGGACATCGGAAAGGTTCCGAATGATTCGGGTATTTTTTGGAGTACCGGAGAGTTACGGGAATTCGTATTGGGCTTTAATGTGACATACGGGAAAGGAGAGAAAGGCTTTAAGGGTGGTTGCGCCCCTTCCTCATGGACTGGTCCGAATTGGACTAGGGAAAGGGGCGCCCCCTTCCTTCCTTCTCCTTCTCCCTTCCCCTTTTCCTATTCCATGTGGGAGGTGGAATCCTACTTGGACTAGGGAGTCCTAGTAGGACTCCACACTTTGGCGCGCCCTATGAGGGCCGGCCTCCTCCTCCCTTCATCCTTTATATACGTGGCCAGGGGGCACCCCATAGACACACAAGTTGATTTTAGCCGTGTGTGGTGCCCCTCCCAAAGTTACACACCTCGGTCATATCGTTGCAGTGCTTAGGCAAAGCCCTGCGCCGGTAGCTTCATCATCACCGTCACCACACCGTCGTGCTGACGAAACTCTCCCATGACGCTCAACTAGATCCAGAGCTCGTGGGATGTCATCGAGCTGAACGTGTGCTGAACACGGAGGTGTCGTACGTTCGGTGCTTGGATCGGTTGGATCGCGAAGACGTTCGACTACATCAACCGCGTCACTAGACGCTTTCGCTTTTGGTCTACGAGGGTACGTAGACACACTCTCTCCACTCGTTGCTATGCTTCTAGTAGATAGATCTTGCGTGATCGTAGGATTTTTTTTGAAATACTACGTTCCCCAATAAATATGTGGCATAAAGCACCATGTTCAAGTAGGGATTACAGAGGGGTGCGGGAGAGTGGACCGCATAAAATAGATGAGAATACTGATGATGATGGTGATGTTGATGAAGACGATCACCGCGGTGATGATTCCCCTCCCGATGGCACTCCGGCGCCACCGAGAGAGAGGAGGAGAGGTTCTCCCCCTTGTGCTTCCTCCTCCATGGCCTCCCCCTAGATGGGGAGAGGTTCTCCCTCTGGTCCTTGGCCTTCATGGCGATGATGGCCCCTCCGGGATCCTCCTCCATGGCCTCCGGTGATGATGGACCCCTCCGGCAGGGTGCCAGAGAGGGCCTAGATTGATTTCTCATGGTTACAGAGGCTTGCAGCGGCAGAACTTCCGATCTAGGTTATTTTCTGGAGGTTTCTGTATTTATAGGAATTTTTGGCATCGGTCTCACGTCCATGGGGTCTCCGAGTCATCCACGAGATACGAGGGTGAGCTCGGGAGGGTAGGGCGCGCCCTCCTCCCTCGTGGACGGCTCAGGATTCTTCTGGCCCAACTCTTTTACTCCGGGGGCTTCTTTTGGTTCATAACAAATATCAAAATTTGGCACGTCAATTGGACTCCGTTTGGTATTCCTTTTCTGTAAAACTCAAAAACAAGGAAAAACAGAAACTGGCACTGGGCTCTAGGTTAATAGGTTAGTCCCAAAAATCATATAAAATAGCATACAAATGTATATAAAACATGAAAGATGGATAATATAATAGCATGCATACTTCATAAATTATAGATACGTTGGAGACGTATCAGGGTACTATTGGAAACTAAGGGATATTAAGGCCTCCTTTTAATAGAGTACCGGACCAAAGCATTAACACATAGTGAATACGTGAACTCCTCAAACTACGGTCATCACCGGGAGTGGTCCCGATTATTGTCACTTTGGGGTTGCCAGATCATAACACATAGTAGGTGACTATTGACTTGCAAGATAGGATCAAGAACTCACATATATTCATGAAAACATAATAGGTTCAGATCTGAAATCATGGAACTCGGGCCCTAGTGACAAGCATTAAGCATGGCAAAGTCATAGCAACATCAATCTTAGAACATAGTGGATACTAGGGATCAAACCCTAATAAAACTAACTCGATTACATGGTAAATCTCATCCAACCCATCACCGTCCAGCAAGCCTACGATGGGATTACTCACGCACGGCGATGAGCACCATGGAATTGGTGATGGAGGAAGGTTGATGATGACGACGGCGACGATCTCCACTCTCCGGAGCCCCGAACGGACTCCAGATCAGCCCTCCCGAGAGAGAATATGGCTTGGCGGCAGCTCCTTATCGTAAAACATGATGAATCCTTCTCTCGGATTTTTTTCTCCCCGAACATGAATATATGGAGTCGGAGCTGAGGTCAGTGGAGCGTCAAGGGGCCCACGAGGCAGGGGGGCCCGCCCACCCTCGTAGACAGGGTGTGGGCCCCCTGGTCTGGTTTCTTCTGCCGGTATTTTTTATATATTCCAAAATAATTCTCCATTGATTTTTAGGTCATACCGAGAACTTTTATTTCGGCACAAAAATAACACCATGATAGTTCTGCTGAAAACAGTGTCAGTCCGGGTTAGTTCCATTCAAATCATGCAAGTTAGAACCCAAAACAAGGGCAAAAGTGTTTGGAAAAGTAGATACGTTGGAGACGTATCAACTCCCCCAAGCTTAAACCTTTGCTTGTCCTCAAGCAATTCAGTTGACAAACAAAAAGTGATAAAGAAAAACTTTGACAAATTCTGTTTGCTCTTATTGTTGCAAATATGTAAAGCCAACATTCAAGTTTTCAGCAAATATTATGAACTAACCACATTCACAATAACTTTCAGGTCTCATGTTTACTCATATAAATTGCATAATCAACTAGTGAGCAATAATAATAATCCTCGGATGACAACACTTTCTCAAAACAATCATAATATGATATAACAAGATGGTATCTCGCTAGCCCTTTCTGAGACCGCAAAACATAAATGCAGAGCACCTTTGAAGATCAAGGATTGACTAGACATTGTAACTCATGGTAAAAGAGATCCAATCACAATCATACTCAATGTAAATTAATAGCAATGCATGCAAATGACAGTGGTGCTCTCCAACTGGTGCTTTTTAATAAGAGGATGATGACTCAACATAAAAGTAAATAGATAGGCCCTTCGCAGAGGGAAGCAGGGATTTGTAGAGGTGCTAGAGCTCGGGTTTCGAAATAGAGATGAATAATATTTTGAGTGGTATACTTTCATTGTCAACATAACAACTGAGACTCTCGATATCTTCCATGCTACACACATTATAGGCGGTTCCCAAATAGAATGGTAAAGTTTATACTCCCCCAACCACCAACAAGCACACTCCACGGCTAGCCCGAAACAACGGGTACCGTCCATACCAACAACAACCCTGGGGGAGTTTTGTTTGATTATTATGATTTGAGCATGGGACTGGGCATCCCGGTTACCAGCCATTTGCTCATGAATGATGAGCGGAGTCCACTCATCGTGAGAATAACCCACCTAGCATGGAAGATATAGACAGGCCTAGTTGATGCATGAGTTGTTCGAGCATACAAAACTGAATATCATTTGAAGGTTTAGAGTTTGGCACATATAAATTTACTTGGAATGGCAGGTAGATACCGCATATAGGAAGGTATGGTGGACTCATATGGAAATAACTTTGGGGTTTATGGAAGGTGATTGATACGTCCAAAACGTATCTATAATTTCTGCTTGCTCCATGCCTCTTTTGGGTGATATTGCTATGATATTTATACACTTCCATACACTTTTGATCATATTTGGACTAACCTATTAACTCAGTGCACCCCAGTGCCAGTTTCTGTTTTCGGCTGTTTTTGTATTTCAGGTTTTCACATTACGAGAACTGCCAGGAAAAATCCAGAAAAAATATATAAAAAATCAGCGTTCCAGGAGCTACCGTGCGGCCAAAGTGCAGCCGGGGGGGACCCACAGGGGCTCCAGGCACCCTGTGGGCGCCCCCCCCCCCCGGGCCGCGCCGGGGGGGGGGGGGGCGCCTGGGCCCCCCGAGGCACCTCCGATGCCCCCCTTTGGCATATATTTAAAGCGTGTCGAGGAAACCCTGATTCCGGACCCCTTTTCTCTAGACGCGATTCCGATCTCCGCCGCCATCGCCATCAAGCTTTGGGGGACCAGAATTCCTGCGTCGGCACCCTGCCGGGACGGGGAAGTGCCCCTGGATTCATCTCCATCGACGTTGCTTCCTCCCTCCATGATGCGGGAGTAGTTCCTCCTCGGGGCTGAGGTTTCTACCAGTAGCTATGTGGTTATCTCTCTCTCCCATGATGTGATCTTCGTTGTGATCATAGGCTATGTTAATCTAGGGTGATCCCATGATATTTCCCCTTCCTCTATGTATTGGATTGATGTACTCACTTGTCTTTATCTAGTATAATCCCCGAGACCAAGGTGACAGCGGTCTATTGGACATGGATTAGAAAAGTATTTTCATGAGTGATTTCCTCTCTTGTGTGTTGATTGAAGATTGAGAGTCTCTTGGTGCTTGTCTTTGACTATCCTTTAGATATGTTGTGGTGATTGTGGGACTCTCTTTGGATGGCCGCGGTGACATTGGGAAATCCTTAGATTGAGAACTACGAACTTTGAGGCGTGCTTTTGTAGCCCTACATAATTCTCGTCCTCTCTTGACCACGAAGGAATGACCTCCGAGTGTGTCCCCTTTGCATGTTTTATGAGAAATATCATGTGATTCGATTATGTTAATGTTGTTGGGAGTTGCCACTAGTGAAATTATGAAGCCTAGGCCTTGTTTCCACCATTGCAATACCATTTGTGCTCACGTTTACCACTTGTTTGCTTGCTGCACTTTTTATTACAGATTTATATTACTTTGTTTTGCCATCCATATCACTTGCCATTTAACATCTCTTCGCCGAACTAGTGCACCTATACATCTAACAAGTGTATTAGGTGTGTTGGGGACACAAGAGACTTCTTGTATCTTAGTTGCAGGGTTGCTTGAGAGAGACCATCTTCAATCTCTACTTCCCTGAGTTCGATAAACCTTAGGTCATCCACTTGAGGGAAATTTGCTGCCGTCCTACAAACCTCTGCGCTTGGAGGCCCAACATAGTCTACAAGAGTAGAAGCGTGTGTAGACATCAAGCTATTGCTGGCGCCGTTGCCGGGGAGGTGAGCGCTTGAAGGTATATCTTTATATCTTGCAATTAAATCTTTTTGTTTCTTGTTTTTATTTCACTAGTTATGCTTATGGACAACCCTGTTATTGGATCGTTGCTTGCGGGAAGACGCCCCACACCGATGGTGGTTGCTCCCCCCCCCCCTACTGAAATTGTGCCCTATGAAATACCAGCTGGTATTATCGATCATGTTGTGGCTAATCGTTATGCAGGAGACAGACATCCCGGTGAACACTTGCAATATCTGTCACAACTATGTTCATTATTTAAGCTTGCAGGTGTATCAAGGGAGTTTGTCATGAGGAGATTGTTCGCCGTATCACTTATAGATAAAGCTTCAGATTGGTATAAGCTTCTCGATAAATCGTACTTGCTTGATTGGCAAGAGCTTATGTCTCTCTTTTACTCCAAGTTTTATCCTCTTCATGAAGTTCATGAGAATAGGAATTATGTTTATAATTTTTATCCTCATGACGGAGAGAGCATAGCTCAAGCTTGGGGGAGACTGAAAACGTTAATGCTAAAATGTCCTAACCATGGGCTCCCCAAAGATATTATTATTACTAACTTCTATGCGAGGCTCTCTCGACAGGATAAAGATTTGCTCGATGCTTCCTCTACGGGTTCTTTCACAAACAAAAAGATTGATGCTAAATGGGAACTCCTTGAAAGAATTCAACGCAACACTGAAGATTGGGAGATCGACAAAGGTAAAGAGTCAGGTATAATTTATGAGTATGATTGCATTAATTCCTTTGTTGAAACTACAAGTTTTAATAAGTTTAGTGCTAAGTTTGGGCTTGATTCTCAACTCCTTGTTGATTTCCTCAAATCTTTTGCTTCACATCTTAATATGCCTAAGGAGGATTGGATCAAGTATCATAAACCTTTTAAAGAGACTTGCAAAGAAAATGAAATTGTTCATGATGATTGCAACATGCATGATCCAATTCCTAAAAATGAAGTTTTATATAAGCATGTTAATTTTTGTGGAGTGGATAGACCTTGTGAAAGGCCTATGATTGAAGAAGAGAAGTATTGTAAGCAACATAAGCATGAAAGAACAATCACTTGGGTCAGAGATTTAAATGAAATTGCCAGAGAATTGTGTGACCTTTATCCTTTTACTTGTGAACTTTGCCGTATAGAGGGTCACTTTAATTTTCAATGCATGAACTTTCAAAACATAACTGTTAACCGGTTGTGTGATAACATGATCACCTCTGATCTTTATGATGAGCTTATGTTATTTTTGATGTGTGAAGAGTTATCAAAAAAGACTTCTTGGCTGGATGATAATGCCATAGGAATAAAAAACACTTTGCAAAATTGCCATATCTATTGTGTTGTTAATTGCCATGAAAATGATTACATAAGTAAGATTAGAAAGGAGGGAACTTTACCAAAGTATAAAAATGTCTCTTATATTTCTGCTAATAAAAAGGAGAGTTCCTCCCAAGTTTCCCCCATTGTTTCTAATGATAAACCAAGATATGTGGAGAAGCTTCATTTCCAACCACTCCCTCCTAAGGTGAAGAATAATAAAAAGAAGAGGAGGAGGAAGAGGAGCAAGAAGGAAGAAGAATGGGTATCAACCTGGCCTGAGCATATTCCTCCCATCAACTTTTATCCTAACGATTGTAAGTTTAAAGAAGAAGGTGAAGTTTATTGCCTTAATTATCATCTTGATGATACGTCGGTAGGTACTATTGAAGATAATTTTGATTATGATATGCATGTTACTTATTGTGATTGGGAAAATGATGATAATGCTACTTATGATCTTGAAAGTCTTTTTGATACCAACTCTGAAAGTGATGACATGGGAAGCTCTAAGCTTGGGGATGATAGGATTGCAAGTCATTTACCCACTAGTGATGTGATAATTGATAATTCTTTTGCTAGTAAGAATAAAGACAACATGTTTACAAAT
The DNA here is from genome assembly GCA_902687465.1 of Secale cereale. Classification (NCBI taxonomy): domain Eukaryota; kingdom Viridiplantae; phylum Streptophyta; class Magnoliopsida; order Poales; family Poaceae; genus Secale; species Secale cereale. Next base: position 419,092,210 of record LR738709.1, read on the forward strand.
ATAGTTGCTAGCAATGATAATGCTCTTCTCTACCATGATGATGTTATAACTCCAATCTATAGTGATTATAAAGGTACCTATGACATAAGGAGAAATTATCCTTATGAAACTTGTCATAATCATGGAGGGAATTACTCCCTTGTTGAACACCACCCTCCTAATATACAATTAATCTATAGTGTTCAAGTTGTTTATGATAGTCCTACTCCCACTATTACCAATGAGAAAGATTATGCTTATGTGGAGAGTAAGAGTACCTTTTTGCATGTGGATCATGGTAACAATGCTTTATGTGATGCTTATATTGTTGAGTTCATCCATGATGCCACTGAAATTTATAATGAGAGAGGGAGACTTGGTTCTAAATATCTTAATAATAAGAAGTTTCCTCTTTTTATGGTGAATACTTTGAAGTTATGCTTGTTTTGCCTTCCTATGCTAGTTGCTTTGTGCTTCAATGAATTATTCTATTGCAATATTCCTATGCATAGGAAGCATGTTAGGTTTAAATGTGTTTGGTATTTGCTTCTTGATGCTCTCTTTTGTTCTTTAACTCTTATTCCTACGAGAGCATCATTAAAGTCTTATGCCTAGCTTAAAGGCATAAAAGAAAGCGCTTTTGGGAGGCAGCCCATAATGAATAAAATTTTATTTTGCTTTTGTTGTGTCTTGATGTTGTTACTACAGTAGCATCACCATTGTATCTTTGCTTTTCAATTTTGTGCCAAGTGTAGCCTCTGATTGCTAGAAAGTTCAAAAGTTGTGAGGTGCTGTCCAGGAAACAGATTCTGTCCTTGGATAGAAAAATTAGTATAAAATCACCAGATCATCTTTTTGGTCTGAATTTTTTCGAAAGCATGCTCTATATAATTGTCTTTCGTGCGTATGTTCTGAGTTTTTTTATTAGAGTTGCAGAAGTGCCCCGAACAAATCAATTACTACCTGCTGTTCTGTTTTTCACAGATTCTGTCCTGTTTTGCTTTTCCTTCATTTTGCAAACCAAGAGCTTGCCTTTTCTTTGCAAAAACCTTTTGGAAATCTTGAGAAACAGTAGACCTTCAAGAATATCTTTATTTCCAGCAAGGTATAATCATTTTATTATGGGTACTAACCTCGCTAATCAAATTATGATGAGTTATGTATGAAGGGAGTTTTCAAGTGTGCGAGGGAAGATGATAAAAAGATTCAGGAGTGTCAAGCGCTCAAGCTTGGGGATGCCCCCATGCACCCCCAAGAAATATTCAAGGAGACTCAAGCATCTAAGCTTGGGGATTCCCCCGTGCATCCCCTTCTCCATCAACATTATCAGTTCGTCTTTCGTTCCACTATATTTTTATCACTTCATGTGTTATGTGCTATGCTTGGAGCGTCTTGCTTTTAGTTTTCCTTTTTAGTTTTCTTTAGCATTTCATAATGAGTCGGAACTCAGCATTCCTTTATGTGGGAGAGAAACACGCTCCACTTCTACCTAGAACATAACATAGAATTTTCATGTCTATCTCTGCTGTGTGTGTTCTTTGTCTTTTAATAGCTACTATCATGCTCTGCTCTTAGTATTCATGCTTATCTTTTCGAAGAGCTTTTGTTTAGTTGGTTGCTTGAACTCTCTTTAATTATCATGCTTATCTTATTAAGAGAGTTTGCTTCCGTTGCATTGGTTAATATGTCTATGATAAAGATGCTACGTGCATAATGGCGCTTAGTAGTTCAGGTTTTCTTACGGTTAGTCTCAAATAGCTGGGGGATTCCCAATGTGTTATTGGAGTACCAACATGATTTGTTTGCCTATGATGTGGTATGGTTTAGTAATATCTTCCTTCGAGACTTTATTTTGATTGACTTGGCGTATGCTCACGCATATTTAAGACTGTAAAGAAAGTCTGTCAAGCCTTGATGGTCTTTTATTTCTGAGTAGCGATATAACTACCATGCCTGATTCAATGTTGCTTTGTCGCTCTGCATGATTATGACCGTCATTGCTCTCTTAGTTGGTCGCTCCTAGTCTTTTGCTAACCTCCACCTGTACTAAGCAGGCTAACTTTGCAATATATAGCTCATGGGAAAGTAGCTTAAAAACTATTGTGGTAAAGAATATGTTGCCTATGTATTTTATTTCTTATAAGTTGCTTGCTGAGCGGTAACCATGTTTCTGGGGACGCCATCAACTGTTACACTTTTGTTGAATATCATGTGAGTTGCTATGCATGTTTGTCTTGTCTGAAGTAAGGGTGATTTGCCGTGGGTTGAATGAGTATGCATATTGTTAGAGAAGAACATTGGGCCGCCAACCAAAGCCATGTATCATGGTGGAAGTTTTAGCTTGGACATTAATCCTCAATCTCTTATGAGAATATGCTTATGCATGAAGGGGAGTCCATCATCTATTTTCTATGTTGTCCCGGTATGGATGTCCTCAAGTTGAGATCTATCAAAAACGAGAAATCAAATGCGATTTATCTCCTTGGACCTTTGTACAGGTGGCATAGAGGTACCCCTTTGTGACACTTGGTTGAGACATATGTAATGCAATGATAACCCATGGAAATCCGAGCTAATTAGGACAAGGTGCGAGCACTATTGGTATTCGATGCATGAGGCTTGCAACTTATAGGATGTCTTATGCATGACACATATGAAGTACTACTACCATTGACAAAATTGCTTCTATGTTTTCAAAATAAAAAGCTCTAGCACATAACCATTCTTTTACTTTTATGTTGAGTCTCCACCTTCTTTTAAAAGCACCAACTACTGAGAGCATGATTGTCATTCTGAGTGTAATGTGCATTGTCCCAAAGTAGCATTGTCTTTTGCATGATTATGGTATCGTTTATTTTGAAATCATTGTATCTAGTCATCACTTAAACCTTGGAGGTGCCCCTGCATTTATGTTTTGCTTCACTAAAGGGGGGCAAGTGAGATATCACTTTATCATATTTGCACACCATGCTCATTACAAATCTATTTGATGTTTCAGTATCATATTGTAAAACTTTCAGTTCTTTGTGAATTTTCTCATGAGGCAACTTAATTACTATAGAGTCATTGTCTCAGTAAGCTTTTGTCATGTGACTATGAAAAAGTCCTATATGGTTAATAGCATGTCACCACAGAAATTATTCTTGTTATCATTTACCTACTCGAGGACGAGCAGGAATTAAGCTTGGGGATGTTGATACGTCCAAAACGTATCTATAATTTCTGCTTGCTCCATGCCTCTTTTGGGTGATATTGCTATGATATTTATACACTTCCATACACTTTTGATCATATTTGGACTAACCTATTAACTCAGTGCACCCCAGTGCCAGTTTCTGTTTTCGGCTGTTTTTGTATTTCAGGTTTTCACATTACGAGAATTGCCAGGAAAAATCCAGAAAAAATATATACAAAATCAGCGTTCCAGGAGCTACCGTGCGGCCAAAGTGCAGCCGGTGGGGACCCACACGGGCTCCAGGCGCCCTGTGGGCGCGCCCCCCTGGGCCGCGCCGGGGGGGCGCCTGGGCCCCCCGAGGCACCTCCGATGCCCCCCTTTGGCATATATTTAAAGCGTGTCGAGGAAACCCTGATTCCGGACCCCTTTTCTCCAGACGCGATTCCGATCTCCGCCGCCATTGCCATCAAGCTTCGGGGGACCAGAATTCCTGCGTCGGCACCCTGCCGGGACGGGGAAGTGCCCCCGGATTCATCTCCATCGATGTTGCTTCCTCCCTCCATGATGCGGGAGTAGTTCCTCCTCGGGGCTGAGGTTTCTACCAGTAGCTATGTGGTTATCTCTCTCTCCCATGATGTGATCTTCGTTGTGATCATAGGCTATGTTAATCTAGGGTGATCCCATGATATTTCCCCTTCCTCTATGTATTGGATTGATGTACTCACTTGTTTTTATCTAGTATAATCCCCGAGACCAAGGTGACAGCGGTCTATTGGACATGGATTAGAAAATTATTTTCATGAGTGATTTCCTCTCTTGTGTGTTGATTGAAGATTGAGAGTCTCTTGGTACTTGTCTTTGACTATCCTTTAGATATGTTGTGGTGATTGTGGGACTCTCTTTGGATGGCCGCGGTGACATTGGGAAATCCTTAGATTGAGAACTACGAACTTTGAGGCGTGCTTTTGTAGCCCTACATAATTCTCGTCCTCTCTTGACCACGAAGGAATGACCTCCGAGTGTGTCCCCTTTGCATGTTTTATGGGAAATATCATGTGATTCGATTATGTTAATGTTGTTGGGAGTTGCCACTAGTGAAAGTATGAAGCATAGGCCTTGTTTCCACCATTGCAATACCATTTGTGCTCACGTTTACCACTTGTTTGCTTGCTGCACTTATTATTACAGATTTATATTACTTTGTTTTGCCATCCATGTCACTTGCCATTTAACATCTCTTCGCCGAACTAGTGCACCCATACATCTAACAAGTGTATTAGGTGTGTTGGGGACACAAGAGACTTCTTGTATCTTAGTTGCAGGGTTGCTTGAGAGAGACCATCTTCAACCTCTACTTCCTTGAGTTCGATAAACCTTAGGTCATCCACTTGAGGGAAATTTGTTGCTGTCCTACAAACCTCTGCGCTTGGAGGCCCAACATAGTCTACAAGAGTAGAAGCGTGTGTAGACATCAGTGATGCACAAGCAGTATTCCCGCTTAGTACAAGTGAAGGCTAGAAAGAGACTGGGAAGCGACCAGCTAGAGAGCGACAACAGTCATGAACATGCATTACGATTAATCAACAATGAAAGCAAGCATGAGTAGGATATAAATCACCATGAACATAAATACCGTGGAGGCTATGTTGATTTTGTTTCAACTACATGCGTGAACATGTGCCAAGTCAAACCACTTGAATCATTCAAAGGAGGATACCACCCTATCATACCACATCACAACCATTTTAATATCATGTTGGCACGCAAAGAAGACCATTATAAACTCCTAGCTAATTAAGCATGTCATGAGCAACTATGATCTCTAATTGTCATTGCAAGCATGTTTCATTCATAATAGGCTGAATCAGGAACGATGAACTATCATATTTACAAAAACAAGAGAGGTCGAGTTCATACCAGCTTTTCTCATATCAATCAGTCCATCATATATCGTCATTATTGCCTTTCACTCACACGACCGAACGGTGTGGATAATAATAATAGTGCACGTGCATTGGACTAAGCTGGAATCTGCAAGCATTTAATACAAGGGAGAAGACAAGGTAATATGGCTCATGGTTAAATTAACAGTAATGCATATGAGAGCCACTAAACATTCTCATCATGGTCTTCTCCTCTTGACCCCCGAAGAAAATAAAAGAAACTATTTACACGGGAAAGCTCCCAACAAGAAAAAAGAAGAACAAGAAATCTTTTTGGGTTTTCTTTTAAGTACTATTACTACAGGCATGAAAAGTAAACTAACTAGAAGCTACAACTACAATTATTTTGTTTTTCTTAAGGATTTTCTAACACACAAGAAAAAGGCTAAGAAAAGAAAATAAACTAGCATGGATAGTACAATGAAAAAGTATAAGCAGCAACTACTGAAATAAGTGTGTGAACATGAATGTAATGTCGGTGAGAAATACGTACTCCCCCAAGGTTAGGCTTTTGGCCTAAGTTGGTATATTGCCACGGATCAAAACTACTTTCTCCGGTATATGGAGGAGTGTCCTCTGGGTGCCACTGGTTGGCAATCTCCTCCGGATTCCACTGATAAACCGACTACCGATAAGGGTCAAGTGGTGGCTCCCGCTCCGGCTCTGAAGCTTGTGCCATGCTCCAGTACGCATAAATGGCATCTGGTGAGACTAGGTACGTGCCTGAAAGTAAATCAAACAAGGAAGGTGCAGGCAAGGTAATAATCTCACAATATTTTTAATCAAATATCAATTTATATTTAAGCAACTTCTTCTTATCTTTAACAATAAAATCATGTGCTATCACACTCTTATAATTTAGAAAAGCCGGGGCTAGCAAATTCTCTTCCTTCTCATGATGCCTAATAGGTATTCTAAAGTGTTCAGCAAGGCGTGAAGCGAAGATGCCTCCGAAGATGGGCCCCTTTGTATGGTTCAGACTCAATCGTCTAGCAACAACAACACCCAAGCTAAAAGTTGTATCTCGGAATAAAGCATGGAGCAAAATAACAATATCAGGGGCACTAAGGTTCCCATTGTTCCCGCGACCAATTAAGCATCTACTAGCAAATATCGCAAACTAGCATAGAACAGGAAAATGTATACTAGTAATCCTTGCCCTTGAAATTTTCCTCGTTTCCCCTACAGCTATCATATCGATAAACCCCTCGACATCCTTACGATGTGGTTCCTCTAGGCTACCAGCAAAGGGTATCTTACATACTTGAAAAAAATTCATAGAACGACATCTCCTTGACCTCATCATATAAAAGAAACTCCACTGAAGGTGGTGATTTCTTAGCATGGAAATGAAAATTTTGCACGAAAATATTAGTGAGTAAGAGATACTGTTCGCGCTGGTCGTGGAGGAAGTCGATGAGGCCTACATTCTCAACCAAATAATAAAAGTCTTTATAAATCCCGGCAGCTTCCAAGAACTCACTGCAAGGCCATTCACACGGCCGTACTTCTGTAGTGCGAGGAAGATTGTATTTGGGCTTCTTATTCTCCTCCTTCTTCTTATCCTTTGAGCTTTGACTAGAAGAGCCTCTCAACAATCTCCTCATCATTTTCTCCCTCTGAAAATTTCTGAAATTTTTAGTAACTCAAAATAAAAGTGAACCAAACTCAACAAGATTGATAGCAACTACTCCCACAAGTGCCTAGAGACCATATCATGCACTAGAACAACTTGAGACCACATAAATTTGACATGCAAGCTCAAGAACAGGGTCACCTAAGCAGCAACAATTTGCAACAAATAAAGCACTAGAACAAAAACTAATTGGACCATTGGAGGAGTCACATACCGAAGAACAATCTCCCCAAACAGTTTTGGGAATGGAGTTTTGAGCAAGGAGATCAAAAATGGCAGCAAGATGAGCTAGAAATCGTGCTTGAGCTGGTTGGTGATTTTTTTTGGAGGAAGAAGGAGTGTGTGGGTGCTGGAGTAAGTGGAGGGGGGCACGTGGGGCCCATGAGGCAGGGGGCGCGCACACGGGGGTGGGCGCGCCATGTACCCTCATGGCCAGGTGCTGGCCCCCTCATGTGTTCTTAGTGCCAAATATTATTAAATATTCAAGGAAAAATCATATTTCATTTTTGGGACATTTGGAGAACTTTTATTTTCGGGGTATTTTTTTATTGCACGGTTAACTCAGAAAACAGATAAAAAATACTATTTTTGCTTTATTTAATCTAAATAACAGAAAGTAAAAAGATGGTACAAAGAGTTGTGATTTCTAACTTCTTCCATCTCATGCTCATCAAAAGGAATCCATTAACAAGGTTGATCAAGTCTTGTTAACATACTCTTTCCGAATAACATGAAACCGGAGAATTTTCGAATAACACTAGGTTACCTCAACGGGGATGTGTATATCCCCAACAATAAGAATATCATATTTCTTCTTAACAATAGGAATAGGAAATTCAAAACCTCCAATACTAATTGTTGAAATTTTTCTAATAGAATTGATACTTTGAACTTGAGGTTGTTTCCATGGAAAGTGTACCGTATGCTCATTACCATTAACATGAAAGGTGACATTGCCTTTGTTGCAATCAATAACAGCCCATGCAGTATTCAAAAAGGGTCTACCAAGGATAATAGACATACTATAGTCCTCGGGAATATCAAGGATAACAAAGTCTGTTAGAATAGTAACATTTGCAACCACAACAGACACATCCTCACAGATACCGACAGGTATAGCAGTTGCTTTATCGGCCATTTGCAAAGATATTTCAGTAGGTGTCAACTTATTCAAATCCAGTCTACGATATAAAGAGAGAGGCATAACACTAACATCCGCTCCAAGGTCACACAAAGCAGTTTTAACATAATTTCTCTTAATGGAGCATGGTATAGTTGGTACTCATGGATCTCCTAGTTTCTTTGGTATTCCACCTTTAAAAGTATAATTGGCACACATGGTGGAAATTTCAACTTCAGGTATTTTTCTTTTATTTGTAATAATATATTTCATATACTTAGCATAAGGATTTGTTTTAAGCATATCAGTCAAACGCACACGCAAAAAGATAGGTCTAATCATTTCAGCAAAGCACTCAAAATCCTCATCATCCTTTTTCTTGGATGGTTTAGGAGGAAAATGCATGGGTTTCTGAACCCATGGTTCTCTTTCTCTTTCCTGTTGGGAACGTAGTATTTAAAAAAAAACAACGATCACGCAAGATCTATCTACCAGATGCATAGCAATGAGGGGGAGAGTGTGTCTACGTACCCTCGTAGACCGAAAGCGGAAGCGTCTAGTGAAGCGGTTGATGTAGTCGAACTTCTTCGCGATCCAACCGATCAAGCACCGAACGTACAGTACCTACACGTTCAGCTTGATTACGTCCCACGAGCTCTTGATCTAGTTGAGCTTCACGGGAGAGTTTCGTCAGCATGACGGTGTGGTGACGGAGATGATGAAGTTACCGTCGCAGGGCTTCGCATAAGCGCTGCAACGATATGACTGAGGTGTGTTTCTGTGGAGGGGGCACCGCACATGGTTGGGAGATCAACTTGTGTGTTCTAGGGTGCCCCCCTGCCCCTGTATATAAAGGAGCAAGGGGGGAGGCCAGCCGGCCAAGCTTGGCGCGCCAAAGGGAGTAGGATTCCTACTCCTAGTAGGAATTGGAATCCTCCTTCATATTCCTACTAGGAGTAGGAAAGGAAGAAGGAGAAGAGAAGGAATGGGAGAGGTGGCGCCCCCACTCCTAGTCCAACTAGGATTCTCTAGAGGGGGCGCCGGCCAGCCCCTATGGGCTGCCTCTCTCTTTTCCCTCAAGGCCCACTATGGTCCATACTCCCTCGGGGGGTTCCGGTAACCCCCTCCGGCAATCCTGTTAAATCTGAAACTTTTCCGGAACACTTCCGCTGTCCGAATATAGTCGTCCAATATATCAAACTTTACATCTCGGACATTCCGAGACTCCTTGTCATGTCCGTGATCTCATCCAGGACTCCGAACTACCTTCGGTACGTCAAAACTCATAAACTTATAATATTGATCGTCATCAAATGTTAAGCGTGCGGACCCTACGGGTTCGAGAACTATGTAGACATGACCGAGACTCATCTCCGGTCAATAACCAATAGCGGAACATGGATGCTCATATTGGCTCCTACATATTCTACGAAGATCTTTATCGGTCAAACCGCATAACAACATACTTTGTTCCCTTTGTCATCGGTATGTTACTTGTCTGAGATTCGATCGTCGGTATCTCAATACCTAGTTCAATCTCGTTACCAGCAAGTCTCTTTACTCATTCCGTAATACATCATCCCGTGACTAACTCATTAGTCATTTGCTTGCAAGGCTTTATTATGATGTGTATTACCAAGAGGGCCCAGAGATACCTCTCCGACTCTCGGAGTGACAAATCCTATTCTTGATCTATGCCAACACCACGAACACCTTCGGAGACGCCTGTAGAGCATCTTTATAATCACCCAGTTACATTGTCACGTTTGATAGCACACAAGGTGTTCCTCCGGTATACAGGAGTTGCATTATCTCATAGTCATAGGAACATGTATAAGTCATGAAGAAAGCAATAGCAGTAAAACTAAACGATCATAGTGCTAAGCTAACGGATGGGTCTTGTCCATCACATCATTCTCCTAATGATGTGATCCCGTTGATCAAATGACAACTCATGTCTATGGCTAGGAAACATAACCATCTTTGATCAATGAGCTAGTCTAGTAGAGGCATACTTGCGACATACTGTTTTGTCTATGTATTCACACATGTACTAAGTTTCCGGTTAATACAATTCTAGCATGAATAAAAGACATTTATCATGATATAAGGAAATACAAATAACATCTTTATTATTGCCTCTAGGGCATATTTCCTTCAGTCTCCCACTTGAACTAGAGTCAATAATCTAGATTACAAAGTAATGATCCTAACACCCATGGAGTCTTGGTGTTGATCATGTTTTGCCCATGGAAGAGGCTTAGTCAACGGTTCTGCAACATTCATATCCGTATGTATTTTGCAAATATCTATGTCTCCCTCCTTGACTAGATTGCGGATGGAATTGAAGCGTCTTTTGATGTGCTTTGTTCTCTTGTGAAACCTAGATTCCTTCACCAAGGCTATTGCTCCAGTGTTATCACAAAAGATTTTCATTGGACCCGATGCACTAGGTATTACACCTAGATCGGATATGAACTCCTTCATCCAGACTCCTTCATTTGCTCCTTCCGAAGCTGCTATGTATTCCGCTTCACACGTAGATCCTGCCACGACTCTCTGCTTGGAACTGCACCAACTGACAGCTCCACCGTTTAATAAAAATACATATCCGGTTTGTGACTTAGAGTCATCCGGATCAGTGTCAAAGCTTGAATCGACGTAACTGTTTACGACGAGATCTTTATCACCTCCATATACGAGAAACATATCCTTTGTCCTTTTCAGGTACTTCAGGATGTTCTTGACCGTTGTCCAGTGATCCACTCCTGGATTACTTTGGTACCTCCCCGCTAGACTTATAGCAAGGCACACATCAGGTCTGGTACACAGCATTGCATACATGATAGATCCTATGGCTGAGGCATAGAGAATGACTTTCATTTTCTCTCTATCTTCTGCAGTGGTCAGGCATTGAGTCTTACTCAACTTCACACCTTGTAATACAGGCAAGAACCCTTTCTTTGACTGATCCATTTTGAACTTCTTCAAAACTTTATCAAGGTATGTGCTTTGTGAAAGTCCAATTAAACGTCTTGATCTATCTCTATAGATCTTGATGCCTAATATGTAAGCAGCTTCACCGAGGTTTTTCATTGAAAAATTCTTATTCAAGTATCCTTTTATGTTGTCCAGAAATTCTATATCATTTCCAATCAACAATATGTCATCCACATATAATATTAGAAATGCTACAGAGCACCCACTCACTTTCTTGTAAATACAGGCTTCTCCAAAAGTCCGTATAAAACCATATGCTTTGATCACCTCATCAAAGTGTATATTCCAACTCCGAGATGCTTGCATGATACGTCTCCAATGTATCTATAATTTTTGATTGTTCCATGCTATTATTTATGAAGTCTTGGATGTTTAATGGGCTTTATAATTCACTTTTATATCATTTTTGGGACTAACGTACTAACCCAAAGGCCCAGTCCAGATTGCTGTTTTTTGCGTGTTTCAGGGTTTTGCAGAAAAAGAATATCAAACGGAGTCCAAACGGAATGAAACCTTCGCGGGAGATATTTTTGGAGAAAATCACGCCAGAGGAACTTGAGAACCACGTCAGGGGAGAATCGAGTGGCCCTCGAGGGTGGGGGCGCCCCCTTCCCAGGGCGCGCCCCCCTACCTCGAGACCCACTCGAGCGTCCACCAGTGCCCTCCTTCTTCCTATATAAGTCCACGTACCCCAGAAACTCCGTGAACAGAGAGAAAACCCTAATTCCATCGCCATAGCTTCTGTTCCCGTGGAAATCCCATCTTGGAGCCTGTTTTGGAGCTCCACCGGAGGGGGATCCATCACGGAGGCCTTCATCATCATCATCATCATCGCCCTCACCATGAGTTGTGAGTAGTTTACCAAAGACCTTCGGGTCCATAGCTAGTATCTAGATGGATTCTTCTCTCTCTCCAGATCTCAATACAAAGTTATCCTCGATCTTCGAGGAGATCTATTCGATGTAATCTCTTTTTGCGGTGTGTTTGTCGAGATCCAATGAATTGTGAGTTTATGATCAAGGTTATCAACGGAAGATATTTGGTTCTTCTCTGAACTTTTTATGTGTGCTCATAATATCCTTGCAAGTCTCTTCGAATTATTGGTTTGGTTTGACCTACTAGATCTATAGTTCTTGCAATGGGAGAAGTGCTTGGCTTTGGGTTCAATCTTGTGGTGTCCTTTCCCAGTGATAGTACGGGCAGCAAGGCACGTATTGTATTGTTGCCATCGAGGATAAAAAGGTGGGTATTACATCATATTGCTTGAGTTTATCCCTCTACTTCATGTCATCTTGCTTAAGGCGTTACTCTGTTTGTATGAACTCAATACACTAGATGCATGCTGGATAGCGGTCGATGTGCGGAGTAATAGTAGTAGATGCAGGGAGGAGTCGGTCTACTTGTCTCGGACGTGATGCCTATATACAATGATCATGCCTAGATAGTCTCATAATTATTCACTTTTCTATCAATTGCTCGACAGTAATTTGTTTACCCGCCGTAGAATATCGCTATCATGAGAGAAGCTACTAGAGAAAACTATGGCCCCCGGGTGTATTCTCAACATATCAATCTACATCTACTTTACTTTTACCGCTTTTATTTGTGTTTTATTAAACTAAAAATACCAAAAATATAAACTATCATCCCTATCAGATCTCACTCTCGTAAGTGACCGTAAAGGGATTGACAACCCCTTATCGTGTTGGCTGCGAAGTTCTTATTTGTTTGTTCAGGTGCGAGGGACTCACGCGTGGTCTCCTACTGGATTGATACCTTGGTTCTCAAAAACTGAGGGAAATACTTACGCTACTGTGCTGCATCTCCCTTTCCTCTTCGAGGGAATACAACGCAAGCTCAAGAGGTAGAATTGCACCAGTCCATAGATGGATCGCTGAAGCTTGCACACTTTGTTAGCACCTTTAGGATCGACAAAACCTTCTGGTTCCATCATATACAACTCTTCTTTGAGATATCCATTCAGGAATGCAGTTTTTGACATTCATTTCCCAGATTTCATAATCATAAAATGCGGCAATTGCTAACATGATTCGGATAGACTTAAGCATCGCTACGGGTGAGAAAGTCTCATCGTAGTCAACTCCTTGAACTTGTCGAAAACCTTTCGCAACAAATCGAGCTTTGTAAACAGTAACATTACCGTCAGCGCCGGTCTTCTTCTTAAAGATCCATTTATTTTTGATGGCTTGCCGATCATCGAGCAAGTCAACCAAAGTCCATACTTTGTTCTCATACATGGATTCCATCTCAGATTTCATGGCCTCAAGCCATTTTGCGGAATCTGGGCTCATCATCGCTTCCTCATAGTTCGTAGGTTCATCATGGTCTAGTAACATGACTTCCAGAACTGGGTTGCCATACCACTCTGGTGTAGAACATACTCTGGTTGATCTACGAAGTTCAGTAGAAACTTGATCTGAAGTTTCATGATCATCACCATTAGCTTCCTCACTAATTGGTGTAGGAAACACTGGAACTAGTTTCTGTGATGTACTACTTTCCAATTTGGGAGAAGGTACAATTACCTCATCAAGTTCCACTTTCCCCCCCCCACTCACTTCTTTCGAGAGAAACTCCTTCTCTAGAAAGGATCCATTCTTAGCAACGAATATCCTGCCTTCGGATATGTGATAGAAGGTGTACCCAACAGTCTCTTTTGGGTATCCTATGAAGACACATTTCTACGACTTGGGTTCGAGCTTATCAGGTTGAAGCTTTTTCACATAAGCATCGCAACCCCAAACTGTAAGAAACGACAACTTTGGTTTCTTGCCAAACGACAGTTCATAAGGCGTCGTCTCAACGGATTTAGATGGTGCCCTATTTAACGTGAATGCAGCTGTCTCTAAAGCATAACCCCAAAACGATAGTGGTAAATCGGTAAGAGACATCATAGACCGCACCATATCCAATAAAGTACGGTTACGACGTTCAGACACACCATTACGCTGTGGTGTTCCGGGTGGCGTGAGTTGTGAAACTATTCCACATTGTTTCAAATGAAGACCAAACTCGTAACTCAAATATTCACCTCCATGATCAGATCGTAGAAACTTTATTTTCTTGTTACAATGATTTTCTACTTCACTCTGAAATTCTTTGAACTTTTCAAATGTTTTAGACTTGTGTTTCATCAAGTAGATATACCCATATCTACTCAAGTCATCAGTGAAGGTCAGAAAATAGCGATACCCGCTGCGAGCGTCAACACTCATCGGTCCACATACATCAGTATGTTTGATTTCCAACAAATCTGTTGCTCGCTCCATTGTTCTAGAGAACGGAGTTTTAGTCATCTTGCCCATGAGGCATGGTTCTCAAGCACCAAGTGATTCATAAGCAAGTGTTTCCAAAAGTCCATAACTATGGAGTTTCTTCATGCGCTTTACACCAATATGACCTAAACGGCAGTGCCACGAATAAGTTGCACTATCATTATTAACCTTGCATCTTCTGGCTTCAATATTATGAATGTGTGTATCACTACAATTGAGATCCAACAAGAATAGACCACTCTTCAAGGGTGCATGACCATACAAGATATTATTCATAAAAATAGAACAACCATTATTCTCTGATTTAAATGAATAACCGTCTCGCAACAAACAAGATCCAGATATAATGTTCATGCTTAACGCTGGCACCAAATAACAATTATTCAGGTCTAAAACTAATCCCGAAGGTAGATGTAGAGGTAGTGTGCCGACGGCGATCACATCGACTTTGGAACCATTTCCCACGCGCACCGTCACCTCGTCCTTAGCCAATCTTCATTTAATCCATAGTCCCTGTTTCGAGTTACAAATATTAGCAACCGAACCGGTATCAAATACCCAGGTACTACTACGAGCATTAGTAAGGTACACATCAATAACATGTATATCACATATACCTTTGTTCACCTTGCCATCCTTCTTATCCGCCAAATACTTGGGGCAGTTCCGCTTCTAGTGTCCAGTCCCTTTGCAGTAGAAGCACTCAGTTTCAGGCTTGGCTCCAGACTTGGGTTTCTTCATGGGAGTAGCAACTGTCTTGCTACTCTTCTTGAAGTTCCCCTTCTTTCCCTTGCCCTTTTTCTTGAAACTAGTGGTCTTGTTAACCATCAACACTTGATGCTCCTTTTTGATTTCTACCTCCGCAGCTTTGAGCATAGCGAAGAGCTCGGGAATTGTCTTTTGCATCCCTTGCATATTATAGTTCATCACGAAGCCTTTATAGCTTGGTGGCCGTGATTGAAGAACTCTATCAATAACACTATCTTCATCAACTTTGCAACCAAGTTGAGTCATATGATTGTAATACCCAGACATTCTGAGCAAGTGTTCACTTATAGAACTATTCTCCTCCATCTTGCAGCTATAGAACTTATTGGAAATCTCATATTTCTCAATCCGGGCATTTGCTTGAAATATTAACTTCAACTCCTAGAAAATCTCATATGCTCCATGACGTTCAAAGCATCGTTGAAGTCCCGGTTCTAAGCCGTAAAGCATGGCACACTGAACTATCGTGTAGTCATCAGACCGCGTGTGCCAAACGTTCAAAGCGTCTAGATTAGCGGGAGGGGGCTTGTCACCTAGCGGTGCTTCAAGGACATAATTCTTCTGTGCAGCAATGAGGATAATCCTCAAGTTACGGACCCAGTCCGTGTAATTGCTACCATCATCTTTCAACTTAGCTTTCTCTAGGAATGCATTAAAATTCAAAGGAACGGTAACATGGGCCATTGATCTACAACAACGTAGATATGCAAAAAAAACTATCAGGACTTAGTTCATGATAAATTAAAGTTCAATTAATCATATACTTAAAGAACTCCCACTTAGATAGACATCCCTCTGGTCATCTAAATGATCACGTGATCCAAATCAGCTAAACCATATCCGATCATCACGTGAGATGGAGTAGTTTTCAATGGTGAATATCTTATGTTGATCATATCTACTATATGATTCACGCTCGACCTTTCGGTCTCCAGTGTTCCGAGGTCATATCTGCATATGCTAGGCTCGTCAAGTTTAACCCGAGTATTCTGCGTGTGCAAAACTGGCTTACACCCGTTGTATGTGAACGTAGAGCTTATCACACCCGATCATCACGTGGTGTCTCGGCATGACGAACTTTCGCAATGGTGCATACTCAGGGAGAACACTTATACCTTGAAATTTTGTAAGGGATCATCTTATAATGCTACCACCGTACTAAGCAAAATAAGAAGCATAATAAGATAAACATGTCATGCAATCAAAATATGTGACATGATATGGCCATCATCATCTTTTGCTTTTGATCTCCATCTCCAAAGCACCGTCATGATCACCTTCGTCACCGGCGCGACACCTTGATCTCCATCGTAGCATCGTTTTCGTCTCGCCAACTATTGCTTCCATGACTATCGCTACCGCTTAGTGATAAAGTAAAGCAATTACATGGCGACTGTATTTCATACAATAAAGCGACAACCATATGGCTCCTGCTAGTTGCTGATAACTTTACAAAACATGATAATCTCATACAATAACGTATAACTCATCATGTCTTGACCATATCACATCATAACATGCCCTTCAAAAAAAGTTAGACATCCTCTACTTTGTTGTTGCAAGTTTTACGTGGCTGCTACGGGCTTAGCAAGAACCGTTCTTACCTGCGCATACAAAAACCACAATGATTTTTCGTCAAGTATTTGCTGTTTTGACCTTCACAAGGACCGGGCGTAGCCACACTCGATTCAGCTAAAGTGAGAGAGACAAACACCCGTCAGTCACCTTTAAGCAACGAGAGCTCATAACGGTGAAACCAGTCTCGCGTAAGCGTACGCGTAATGTCCGTCTAGGCCGCTTCATCTCACAATACCGCTGAACCAAAATATGACATGCTGGTAAGAAGTATGACTATTATCACCCACAACTCATTGTGTTCTACTCGTGCATATCATCTACGCATAGACCTGGCTCTGATACCACTGTTGGGGAACGTAGTATTTCAAAAAAATTCCTATGATCACGCAAGATCTATCTACCAGATGCATAGCAACAAGGGGGGAGTGTGTCTACGTACCCTCGTAGACCGAAAGCGGAAGCGTCTAGTCACGCGGTTGATGTAGTAGAACTTCTTCGCGATCCAACCGATCAAGCACCGAACGTACGGCACCTCTGCGTTCAGCACACATTCAGCTTGATGAAGTCCCACGAGCTCTTGATCCAGTTGAGCTTCACGGGAGAGTTTTGTCAGCACGACGGTGTGGTGACGGAGATGATGAAGTTACCGTCGCAGGGCTTCGCCTAAGCGCTGCAACGATATGACCGAGGTGTGTTTCTGTGGAGGGGGGCATCGCACACGGTTGAGAGATCAACTTGTGTGTTCTAGGGTGCCCCCTGCCCCTGTATATAAAGGAGCAAGGGGGGAGGCCGGCCAGCCAAGCTTGGCGCGCCAAAGGGAGTAGGATTCCTACTCCTAGTAGGAATAGGAATCCTCCTTCCTATTCCTACTAGGAGTAGGAAAGGAAGAAGGAGAAGAGAAGGAAGGGGAGAGGTGCCCCCCCCCACTCCTAGTCAAACTAGGATTCTCTAAAGGGGGCACCGGACAGCCCCTATGGGCTGCCTCTCTCTTTTCCCTCAAGGCCCACTATGGCCCATACTCCCTCGGGAGGTTCCGGTAACCCCCTCCGGCAAATCCTGTTAAATCCGAAACTTTTCCGGAACACTTCCGGTGTCCGAATATAGTCGTCCAATATATTAATCTTTATGTCTCGGACATTCCAATACTCCTCGTCATGTCTGTGATCTCATCCGGGACTCCGAACTACCTTTGGTACATCAAAACTCATAAACTCATAATACCGATCGTCATGAAACGTTAAGCGTGCGGACCCTACGGGTTCGAGAACTATGTAGACATGACCGAGACTCATCTCCGGTCAATAACCAATAGCGGAACCTGGATGCTCATATTGGCTCCTACATATTCTATGAAGATCTTTATTGGTCAAACCGCATGATAACATACTTTGTTCCCTTTGTCATCGGTATGTTACTTGTCCGAGATTTGATCGTCGGTATCTCAATACCTAGTTCAATCTCGTTACTGGCAAGTCTCTTTACTCGTTTCGTAATACATCATCCCATGACTAACTCATTAGTCATTTGCTTGCAAGGCTTTATTATGATGTGTATTCCTGAGAGGGCCCATAGATACCTCTCCGACACTCGGAGTGACAAATCCTATTCTTGATCTATGCCAACACCACGAACACCTTCGGAGACACCTGTAGAGCATCTTTATAATCACCCAGATACGTTGTGACGTTTGATAGCACACAAGGTGTTCCTCCGGTATACGGGAGTTGCATAATCTCATAGTCATATGCGCATGTATAAGTCATGAAGAAAGCAATAGCAGTAAAACTAAACAATCATAGTGCTAAGCTAACGGATGGGTCTTGTCCATCACATCATTCTCCTAATGATGTGATCCCGTTGATCAAATGACAACTCATGTCTATGGCTAGGAAACATAACCATCTTTGATCAATGAGCTAGTCTAGTAGAGGCATACTAGGGACATACTGTTTTGTCTATGTATTCACACATGTACTAAGTTTCCGGTTAATACAATTCTAGCATGAATAAAAGACATTTATCATGATATAAGGAAATACAAATAACATCTTTATTATTGCCTCTAGGTCATATTTCCTTCATTTCCTTACCGTGCTTCCTAACGACAAAGTCTCTCTTATCATAACATTGATTCTTTGATTGTGGGTTATCAAGATCAATAGCAGGTTCAATATCTACATCATCATTATTGCTAGGTTGAGCATCAACATGAACATCATCATTAACATTATCAGTAGGTTCATGTTCATTACCAGATTGTGTTTCAGCATCAGAGACAAAAATATCATTGGGATTCTCAGGTGTGTCAATAACAGGTTCACTAGAAGCATGCAAAGTCCTATCATTTTTCTTTTTCTTCTTCTTAGAAGAACTAGGTGCATCTACATTAGCTCTGTGAGAATCTTGCTCAATTCTCTTAGGGTGGCCCTCAGGATACAGAGGTTCCTGAGTCATTCTTCCACCTCTAGTCACAACTCTAATAACATTATCATTTTTCTTACTATATAATTCATCGAGCAAATCATTTTGTGCTTTAAGTACTTGTTCTACTTGAGTGGTAACCATAGAAGCATGTTTACTAATGAGTTTAAGTTCACCTTTAACTCTAGACATATAATCACTCAAGTGTTCAATCATATAAGCATTACGTTGCAATTGTCTACCAACATAAGCATTGAAATTTTCTTGTTTGATAATAAAATTGTCAAACTCATCTAAACATTGGCTAGTAGACTTATAACGAGGAATATCACCTTCATCAAATCTATAGAGAGAATTTACCTTTACTACCTGTGTCGGGTTATCGAGACCATGTATTTCTTCAATGGGTGGTAAATTCTTAACATCTTCAGCTTTAATACCTTTTTCTTTCATAGATTTCTTTGCCTCTTGCATATCTTCATGACTGAGAAACAGAACACCCATTTTCTTTGGAGTTGGATTAGGAGTTGGTTCAGGAAGTGTCCAATTATTTTCATTACTCAACATATTATTCAATAGCAATTCAGCTTGATCAACAATTCTTTCCCTGAAAACACAACCAGCACAACTATCCAGGTGGTCTCTGAAAGCATCGGTTAGTCCATTATAGAAGATATCAAGTATTTCATTTCTCTTAAGAGGATGATCAGGCAAAACATTAAGTAATTGGAGAAGCCTCCCCAAGCTTGTGGGAGACTCTCTTCTTCAATTTGCACAAAAATATATATTTCCCGTAAGGCAGCTTGTTTCTTATAAGCGGGAAAATATTTAGCAGAGAAGTAATAAATCATATCCTGGGGACTACGTACACAACCAGGATCAAGAGAATTAAACCATGTTTTAGCATCACCCTTTAAGGAGAAAGGAAATAACTTAAGGATATAATAGTAACGAATTCTTTCCTCATTGGTGAATAGGGTGGCTATATCATTCAACTTAGTAAGATGTGCCACAACAGTTTCAGATTCATAGCCATAGAAAGGATCAGATTCAACCAAAGTAACTAACTCAGGATCGACAGAGAAATCATAATCCTTATCAGTAATAAAGATAGGTGAAGTAGCCAAAGCAGGGTCATATTTCATTCTAGCATTCAAAGACTTTTCTTTCATCTTAGCTAATAATTTCTTAAGATCATATCTATCATTGCAAGCAAGAAGGAATCTAGCAGTTTCTTCATCCATAACATAACCCTCAGGAACAACAGGCAATTCATGTCTAGGGGGAGAATCTTCATCATCACTTTCATCAATATTATCAGTTTCAGTAATTGCATTCTCTCTAATCCTAGCAATTTGTTCATCAAGAAATTCACCTAATGGCACAGTGTTATCAAGCATAGAAGTAGTTTCATCATACATAGCAGAAGTGGCATCATCAAGAACATGTGGCATATCAGATTCAATAGCAGGAGTAGGTGTCACAAATTTACTCATAACAGAGGGTGAATCAAGTGCAGAGCTAGATGGCAGTTCCTTACCTCCCCTCGTACTTGAGGGATAAATTTTGGTTTTTTCGTCTTTCAAGTTCTTCATAGTGATCAACAGATATAAATCCCAAGTGAATCAAAGAATATAGCTATGCTCCCCGGCAACGGTGCCAGAAAATAGTGTTGATAACCCACAAGTGTAGGGGATCGCAACAGTTTTCGAGGGTAAAGTATTGAACCCAAATTTATTGATTTGACACAAGGGGAGCCAAAGAATACTCTCAAGTATTAGCAGTTGAGTTGTCAATTCAACCACACCTGGAAGACTTAATATCTGCAGCAAAGTATTTAGTAGCAAAGTAATATGGAAGTAATGGTAATGGTGATAAAAGTAATGGTAGTGTTTTTGTAGTGATTGTAACAGTAGCAACGGTAAAGTAAAAGCTCGTAGGCATTGGATCAGTGATGGATAATTATGCCAGATGCGATTCCTCGTGTAATAGTTATAACCTAGGGTGACACAGAACTAGCTCCAGTTCATCAATGTAATGCAGGCATGTATTCCGAATATAGTCGTACGTGCTTATGGAAAAGAACTTGCATGACATCTTTTGTCCTACCCTCCCGTGGCAGCGGGGTCCTATTGGAAACTAAGGGATATTAAGGTCTCCTTTCAATAGAGTACCGGACCAAAGCATTAACACATAGTGAATACATGAACTCCTCAAACTACGGTCATCACCGGGAGTGGTTCCGATTATTGTCGCTTCGGGGTTGCCGGATCATAACACATAGTAGGTGACTATTGACTTGCAAGATAGGATCAAGAACTCACATATATTGATGGAAACATAATAGGTTCTGATCTGAAATCATGGCACTCGAGCCCTAGTGACAAGCATTAAGCATGGCAAAGTCATAGCAACATCAATCTTAGAACATAGTGGATACTAGGGATCAAACCCTAACAAAACTAACTCGATTACATGGTAGATCTCATCCACCCATCACCGTCTAGCAAGCCTACGACGGGATTACTCACGCACGGCGGTGTGCATCATGGAATTGGTGATGGAGGAAGGTTGATGATGACGACAACGACGATCTCCACTCTCCGGAGCCGCAAACAGACTCCAGATCAGCCCTCCCGAGAGCGATTAGGGCTTGGCAGTGGCTCTGTATCGTAAAACGCGATGAATCCTTCTCTATGCTTTTTTTCTCCCCGAACGTGAATATATGGAGTCGGAGCTGAGGTCGGTGGAGTGTCAGGGGGGCCACGAGGTAGGGGGCGGACAGGGTGTGGGCCCCCTGGTCTAGTTTCTTCCACCGGTATTTTTTTTATATTCCAAAATAATTCTCCGTTGATTTTCAGGTCATTCCGAGAACTTTTATTTCTGCACAAAAATAACAGCATGGCAGTTCTGCTGAAAACAGCGTCAGTCCGGATTAGTTCCATTCAAATCATGCAAGTTAGAGGAAAACAAGGGCAAACATGTTTGGGAAAAGTAGGTACGTTGGAGACGTATCAGGGACGCCGGCGCCACTTTTTTGCCTCCTATGGCCCACCTGCAGCCACTCCCCGTCGTTTTCTCCACTTTCTCCTCGCAGGGCCCCCACCTTCCCTCTCTCTTCGTCCGCTTTCTCTCTCGCCATGCCAGCTCGAAGCCCAGCCCCGCCCCGGTGCCTTCCCGCAGCGTCGCCGCCCATGGCCGGGTGCTCCACACTGGCTGGCTCCCGGCTCTGGGATCCCGCTGCTGCCCGCATCCCGCGCTCGCGGCCCCGTCCGCACAGCGCGCACCCCCGACCGGCTCTACCCGCGCCCCATCCATGACTATGCTGCTCCGCCTCGCTCCGGCACTGCATCGCACCGGCCTTGTGCAGCACCACTCCGGCTCCCCACCCGCGCCGGCTCCGCCAGTTCAGGACGCCTCGCTCCGGCTCTGCATCGCCCTGGTCTCCACGATGCATCGCCCCGGCCTGGCCATCGTCCTTCTCCTCCCCCGTCCGCTCGTCCAACGCTACTGGGGCGCAATACGAGTGGAAATTTTTTCCCCTCAAGGCCAAAATTTCCGTCGGCAGCCCCCCAAGCGGCGAAAAATGCCTCTTGGGGGGCTCAACGGCTGGAGATGCTCTTAGCTAGCAATTCCTATTTAGCGCTGCATGCAAGCATCAGTTTGTACCGTTTTTTGCTAACCAGCGCCTCTTGTAACTACTAGCGGGCTGGCCCATCTTGCCCCCGTTTTGTTTTCTGTTTTTTCTTTCTTTTGGAAAGCAAAATACTACGCGCACAAAGAATTGAACTAGGGACCACAAGGATCGAACTACGCGGTAATAACCACCGTGCTAAGAGCATCTCTAGTCGTTCGCCCCGAGGGGCTAGAAAAAAGCGTCGCTTGGGGGTGAACCGGCGATAATTTCGACGTGGGGGCGATCGGGTTCCTAGCCGTCGCCCCCGGACGCCCTTTTGTAAATATTTTTAAAAACATTCTCGGCCAAAATTCGGCAAACATGACATAGATTCGATGATATTTAGGCATTCCACTGTCTTTTTTTCATAACGAAAACATAATCTACTAAAAGAGGAGGGGGACCGCTGCTGTCGCGCCTACAGGCCAAAGAACTTGCTGAAGGCGGCATAGCCACCGTCGTCGTCGTCCTTCTTGTCCTTCTTCACACCATTGCCGTCTCTGCTGGACCCCTTCCCGGGATTACCTTGGTGTACTAGTTTGGTCGACGGTGATGCGTCGTCGTCGCTGTCCTCGAGGACGATGATGCCTCCCTCGTCGTGGCCACGGTGGCGAGCGGCGATCTTCTCTAGGGCGTTGCACTGGCGCTCCATCTCCAGCTGGGCCCAATCCTCATGCGCCCACTTCATGGCGGCCTCGTCGTCGAGTGCGGCGGCCATGTCACTGTGCTCGCTCTTCACGGGGGCGAGCCCCGGCTCCGTCTTCGGCTTGATGAGGCGGGACGAAGGAGCCGAGGAGCCATGTCTGCCCTCATTGATGACGAGGGTGGCACTGCGGGTGCGCCGACCGAGCGGCGTTTCCACGGGCTCGGCCTTAACACTGACGAGTGCCGGGGACTCGGAGAAGTGGCAGGCGGAGCCACGGGTGCGCCGACCGAGTGGAGTTTCCATGGACTCGGCGTTAACGCTGACGAGTGCCGGCGACTCGGAGAAGTGGCAGGAGGCGCCGCGGGTGCGCCGACCGAGCGGCGTTTCCACGAGCTCGGCCTTGATGCTCACGAGCGTCGACGAACCGGAGGAGTGGAGGAGGAAGGGGAGGGGGAGGACCCGCCAATCTTGTGCCTCGACACCCAAGGGCAACCATTCCGGGGGGCGACCGCGACCGCCAGGTACTCGAGCGGTGGACCGTTGCTGCCCTCGAGGTGCTCGAGGATGGTGTGGA
The DNA here is from genome assembly GCA_902687465.1 of Secale cereale. Lineage (NCBI taxonomy): Eukaryota > Viridiplantae > Streptophyta > Magnoliopsida > Poales > Poaceae > Secale > Secale cereale. The sequence goes on from LR738709.1 coordinate 419,116,022, forward strand.
GCATGCGGCCGGGGACGCCCCACCATAGGCGGCGACTGTCGCTGTTGTTGCGCCCCCTCACCACCGGCGCGTTGTTGGTGGAGGCGAGTCGCTCCTCCTGTCGATGCTGGAAGTATGCCGCCCAGTGCACGTGGTCGTCGATGGCGTACTCCGAGAGGCCCCTCTCCTCCTCCGCTAGAGAGGCCCGAACACGTTCGATCTCAGCATGGAAGTAGGTAGGGTGGAGGACGTCGGGCTGCGGGGGGGCTGGGATGCCCCCGATGCTGAGCCTCCACCGCCCCCGCACGCGCATGTCGGGTGGCGCCATGTAGTTCGCCACATGGAGGAGGGTGGCTTCCCACTCGTGCAGGTGGCGGCGGCCGAAGCCGTTGGCCGCCGCTCCATCACCGGGGAAGCGCTCTCCCATTGAGGGGGCATGCACGCGGTGGCTATATGGGGAGAGACGGGAAGAGAGAGCGTCAACGACGAGAGAGAAGGGTTGCGGGGTGAGTGCATCCACCGGCAAGGGAGGGGACATCTTTTATAGCGGCCACGGGCGACAAACATGTGTACGCGTGGCGGGAGAGGGCGCGTCGTCGCATTGCGCTGCCCTTGAGGAATCAATGGAAAGCTAACCGGCGGCAAGCTTGGCATTGATTCCACGCGGGAATCCGAGGCAATGAGGACGACGATGCGCTGGAGTCGCTGACTCGGCGGGCCCGCCGTCCTTTCGCACCAAAAATGATTCCCCCGGCGCACCCGAGCGCCCCCAGCGCGCCGGGTTCGGCCTGAGTCCGCCGGCGCTAGTTTAGGTCCTAACCGGTGAAAATTGGGCTCCTGGAGGCGTGACTGGGCCGTTTTTTCATCGCCGGTTTAAAAAATGGTCTGGGAAGGGCCTGTCGGGGGCGCAGCTGGAGATGCTCTAACATGCTTGCTGTGATAACTTATTCTTCTAACTTTTGTTATTTCCTCTTTCCTTTTTTCCTTTTTTCATTTTTTCCTTTTTTCCTGTTTCTGTTTTTTCTTCTTCCTGGTTTGATGAATACTTTTGAATTCGTGAATTACCTTAAAATGGATGAACTTTTTCTCAAAATTGATTATTATTTTATTCAAGTCAATGAACTATTTTTCAAATTTGTTGAGTTTTTTCAAATACATGAACTCTTTTCAATTTTGATGAACTTTTTTAACAAATGGATGCACTTTTTCAAATTGGATGTACTTTTTTCAAAATCGATGAAATTTTTTCCAATTTGGTAATTTTTTTAAAAAAATGGATAAACTTTTTCCAATTTTATGACCCTTTTTCAAATCGATGAAATTTTTTCAAATTCGATGAATTTGTTTCTCAAACTTGATGAACTTATTTTTAAAATCGATGAACATTTTTCAAAATTGACGAACTCTTTTCCAAAATTGGTGGATTTTTCTAAAATTTGAACTTTTTCTTGAGATTATGATATTTTTTTTTTAAATTTGATGAACTTTTTGAGAAGGGATGAACTCTTTTCATTTCCTCGAACTCCTTTGAATTTTTATGAACCTTTTTTTTTCAAATTCGTACCTTTTCTAGTGTTTTATAGAATTCTGTTTCGAATTTATACTTTTTTTAAAATAATTTACACTTGATATATATAATATGTGTTAACTATAGGAAGGTTCAAATATAGGTTTTTCCTATTTGTTGTCAACAGAATTAGCTTCACCTACTGGTTAGGTGCGAGTGTTCTCAACCCTCTGATTACGTCTCCAACGTATCTATAATTTTTTATTGTTCCATGCTATTATTTATGATGTTTTGGATGTTTAATGGGTTTTGTTATACACTTTTATATTATTTTTGGGACTAGCCTATTAAACCAAAGGCCTAGTCCAGATTGGTGTTTTTTTTTGCCTATTTCAGGGTTTTACAGAAAAGGAATATCAAATGGAGTCCAAACAGAATGAACCTTCGGGAGAGATATTTTTGGAGCGATATTTTCACGGGAGACTTGAGAACCATGGAATAGGGCACAAGTGGCGTCCACGAGGGTGGGGGCGCGCCCCCCCTTACAGGGCACGCCCCACTGCCTCGTGGGCCCCACGTCTGGCCCCTGGTGCCCTCCTTCCTCCTATATATACCTACGTACCCCGAAACCATCAGAATAATAGAGAAAACCCTAGTTCCACCGCCGCAACCTTCTGTTCCCATGAGATCCCATCTTGGGGCCTGTTCCGGAGCTCCACCGGAGGGGGGATCTTCCACGGAGTGCTTCTACATCATCATCATCGCCTCACCATGAGTTGTGAGTAGCTTACCACAGACCTTCGGGTCCGTAGTTAGTATCTAGATGGCTTCTTCTCTCTCTTTGGATCTCAATACCAAGTTCTCCTTGGTCTTCGAGGAGATCTATTCGATGTAATCTCTTTTTGCGTGTGTTTGTCGAGATCCAATGAATTGTGGTATTATGATCAAGATTATCTATGAGAATTATTTGGTTCTTTTGTGAACTCTTTTATGTATGATTATAATATCCTTGCAAGTCACTTCGAATTATTGGTTTGGTTTGGCCTACTAGATCTATAGTTCTTGCAATGGGATAAGTGCTTGGCTTTGGGTTCAATCTTGCGGTGTCCTTTCCCAGTGACAGTAGGGGCAGCAAGGCACGTATTGTATTGTTGCTATCGAGGATAAAAAGATGGGGTTTATATCATATTACTTGAGTTTATCCCTCTACATCATGTCATCTTGCTTAAGGCGTTACTCTGTTCTTATGAACTTAATACTCTAGATGCATGTTGGATAGCGTTCGATGTGTGGAGTAATAGTAGTAGATGCAGAATCGTTTCGGTCTACTTGTCTCGGACGTGATGCCTATATATAATGATCATGCCTAGATATTCTCATAATTATTCGCTTTTCTATCAATTGCTCGACAGTAATTTGTTCTCCCACCGTAGAATTCTGCTATCATGAGAGAAGCCACTAGAGAAACCTATGGCCCCCGGGTCTATTCTCAACATGTCAATCTACAATCTACTTTACTTGTCCGCTTTTACTTTATGTTCTTATATCCAAAAATACCAAAAATATCAAACTATCATATCTATCAGATCTCACTTTTGTAAGTGACCATAAAGGGATTGACAATCCCATATCGCGTTGGCTGCGAAGTTCTTATTTTTTGTGCAGGTGCGAGGGACTCGCGTGTGGTCTCCTACTGGATTGATACCTTGGTTCTCAAAAACTAAGGGAAATACTTACGCTATTGTGCTGCATCACCCTTTCCTCTTTGAGGGAATACAACGCAAGCTCAAGAAGTAGCAAGAAGAATTTCTAGCGCCGTTGCTGGGGAGGCTTACGCAAAAGTCATATACCAAGTACCTAACACAAACACTTATCCTCCGCATTACATTTATTTGCCTCTCGTTTTCCTCTCCCCCACTTCACCCTTGCCGTTTTATTTGCCCTTCTTTTTGTCGTGTGTTTACCGTTCACTTGCTTCTTGTTCGCTTGTGTGTTGGATTGATTGATTGTCATCATGTCTAGCACACCTATCATTATCAATACTCCCGAGAGTGAGGTTCTTAATTTTAAACATAGGAAGGAAGAAAACTTAAAGGATGCCTGGTATAGAATTTGCAATGCTCAAAACAGATCTACCAGGAAGCTTTCCACTTCCGTGCTTCTTCACAAATTTTATGTTGGCATAACTCCGTGGAATAGATATATTTTAGATACCATTACCGGAGGGAATTTCTTGGGTAGTCATACATTTGATTCTTATAATGCTATGACTGAATTATTTGGCTCACCACCTCTTATGGTTAATGGGACTGTTGTAACTCTGGAACATGTTATGCGAAGGTTAGAAATCATTGAAAACAAAGTTCCTACGGTAGAGTTGGTAGAGAATTTGGATAGAAATATCCACAACGAAATTACCCAATATGGATCCAAGGTAGGAGCTATTCTGAATTTTTTTAAAAGAAAAGGAACCCATAGTTAAAGAAAAATTAGATCAAGATTCTACTAGAATCGATAAACTAGAGGATATCATTACTAATATGGGTTATGCTCTTTCTGCTATGAAAACTACTTCAAATCCCTCTACCAATAAATTGTCTAAGTTCATGTATGCTCCTAAAAACAAGGGTGAACCATCTAGTAAAGGAATCGCAGATCTTAAATCTATAAGTGTTCATCCTAATTTTCTTACTTTTGCAAGAGAACCTTTTGACACGAATCAATTTCTTGATTTCTTGCCCAAAAGTTTCATTATCAATAGGAATAAAGAAGTTCCTAAGAATCACAAGTGCTTAATTAAAGAATTGCCTTCCAATGATGGCAATACCTAGATCTATCCTTTTATTGTGCCTAGCTAGGGGCGTTAAATGATAGCGCTTGTTGGGAGGCAACCCAATTTTATGTTTTTTGTTTTTGCTTATGTTTAGGAATAAATATTGCATCTAGCTTCTGTTTAGATGTGGTTTTGTGTTTTAATTAGTGTTTGTGCCAAGTAGAACCTTTGGGAAGACTTGTGTGAAGTTTATATGATCTTGCTGTAAAAAACAAAATCGTTAGCGCTCACTAGAATAGTCACCATATTTTACTGGAGTGTGCTATTTAGTTGATTTTTTTGCATAGGATTAATAGACAAATTCCTCACGTTTACCAATTTATTTCAAAAAAAAATCGAGTTACAGAAGTATGCGAAAGTTACAGATTACTACAGACTATTCTGTTTTTGACACATTCTGTTTTTCATGTGTTGTTTGCTTATTTTGATGAATCTATGAGTAGCATTGGGGAGTATGAATCATAGAGAAGTTGGAATACATTAGGTTTAACACCAATATAAACAAAGAATGAGTTCATTACAGTACCTTTGAGTAGTGGTTTGTTTTCTTATACTAACGGAGCTCATGAGATTTTTTGTCTAAGTTTTGTGTTGTGAAGTTTTCAAGTTTTGAGTATTGCTTTGATGGACTATGGAACAAAGAGTGGCAAGAGCCTAAGCTTGGGGATGCCCAAGGCACCCCAAGGTAAAATTCAAGGACACCCAAAAGCCTAAGCTTGGGGATGCCCCGAGAAGGCATCCCCTCTTTCGTCTTCATCCATCGGTAACTATACTCGGGACTATATTTTTATTCACCACATGATATGTGTTTTACTTGGAGTGTCATGTATAATTTGAGTCTTTGCTTGTTAGTTTGCCACAATTATCCTTGCTGGACACACCTTTTTGAGAGAGATAAATATGGCCTAGAAATTGTTAGAACACTCCATGTGCTTCACTTATATCTTTTAGAGCACGGTGGTAATTTTATTTTGTATAAATTGTTGATCTCTCATGCTTCACTTATATCCTTTTGAGAGTCTATTAGAACAGCATGGTAATGTGCTTTGGCTATAAAACTAGCCTTCACATGATAGGCATCCAAGATGAATGTAGTAAAACCATTCATACTAAGTGCATTGAATATGATGAGAAGTTGGATGCTTGATAATTGTTTTGAGGTATGAGGATAGTGATATTAGAGTCATGCTAGTGGAGTTATTATGAAATTAAGAAATACTTGTGTTAAAGTTTGTGATTCCCGTAGCATGCACGTATGATGAACCGCTATGTGACAAAGTTAGAGCATGAGGTATTTGTAGAGTGTCATCCTTTGTGTGGAGGTCGGGGGCACGCGATGGTTAACTCCTACCAACCTCCCCCTAGGAGCATGCGTTGATTGCTTTGTTTTGATGACTCGTAAATTTTTGCAATAAGTATATGAGTTCTTTATGACTAATGTTGAGTCCATGGATTATACGCACTCACACCCTTCCACCATTGCTAGCCTCTCTAGTACCGCGCAACTTTCGCCGGTACCATACACCCACTATATACCTTCCTCAAAACAGCCACCATATACCTTCCTCAAAATAGCCACCATACCTACCTATCATGGCACTTCCATAGCCATTCCGAGATATATTGCCATGCAACTTTCCACCGTTCCGTTCATATGACACGCTTCATATTGTCATATTGCCATGCATGATCATGTAGTTGACATCGTATTTGTGGCAAAGCCACCATGCATAATTTTTCATACATGTCACTCTTGATTCATTGCACATCCCGGTACACCGCCGGAGGCATTCATATAGAGTCATACTTTGTTCTAGTATCGAGTTGTAATATCGAGTTGTAAATCAATATAAGTGTGATGATCATCATTATTAGAGCATTGTCCCAAAGAAAAAAAGAAGAAGAAGAAAAAGGAAAGGCCAAGAAAAAGAAAGGCCCAAAAAAAGGGACAATTGCTACTATCTTTTTCCACACTTGTGCTTCAAAGTAGCACCATGTTCTTCATGATAGAGAGTCTCATGTTTAGTCACTTTCATGTACAAGTGGGAATTTTCATTATAGAACTTGGCTTGTATATTCCAACGATGGGCTTCCTCAAATGCCCTAGGTCTTCGTGAGCAAGCAAGTTGGATGCACACCCACTTAGTTTATTTTGTTGAGCTTTCATACATTTTTAGCTCTAGTGCATCCGTTGCATGGCAATCCCTACTCACTCACATTGATATCTATTGATGGGCATCTCCATAGCCCGTTGATACGCCTAGCCGATGTGATACTATCTCCCTCCTTTTTGTCTTCTCCACAACCACCATTCTATTCCACCCATAGTGCTATATCCATGGCTCACACTCATGTATTGTGAAAGTTGAAAGGTTTGAAAGAATAGAGTATGAAAACAAGTGTTTGGCCGAAACCGGGGTTATGCATGATATGAATATTTTGTGTGATGAAAAGGGAGCATAGCCAGACTATATGATTTTGTAGGGATAACTTTCTTTAGCCATAGTATTTTGAGAAGACATGATTGCTTTGTTAGTATGCTTGAAGTATTATTATTTCTTATGTCAATATAGACTTTTGTCTTGAATCTTTCAGATCCGGACATCTATGCCAAAATAAAGAGAATTACATTGAAAATTATGTTGGTTAGCATTCCACATCAAAAATTCTATTTTTATCATTTACCTACTCGAGGACGAGCAGGAATTAAGCTTGGGGATGCTTGATACGTCTCCAACGTATCTACAATTTTTGATTGTTTCATGCTATTATTTATGATGTTTTGGATGTTTAATGGGCTTTGCTATACACTTTTATATTATTTTTGGGACTAACCTATTAACCCAAAGGCCCAGTCCAGATTGCTGTTTTTTTTGCCTATTTCAGGGTTTTACAGAAAAGGAATATCAAACGGAGTCCAAACGGAATGAAACTTTCGGGGGAGATATTTTTGGAGTGATATCTTCACGCGAGACTTGAGAACCACGGAATAAGGCACACATGGCGTCCACGAGGGTGGGGGGCCCGCCCCCTTACAGGACGCGCCCCCTGCCTCCTATATATACCTACGTACCCAAAAACCATCAGAACAATAGAGAAAACCCTAGTTCCACCGCGGCAACCTTCTGTTCTCGTTAGGTCCCATCTTGGGGCCTGTTCCAGAGCTCCGCCGGAGGGGGGATCTTCCACGGAGTGCTTCTACATCATCATCATCATCATCGCCTCACCATGAGTTGTGAGTAGTTTACCACAGACCTTCAGATCCATAGTTAGTATCTAGATGGCTTCTTCTCTCTCTTTGGATCTCAATACCAAGTTCTCCCCGGTCTTCGAGGAGATCTATTTGATGTAATCTCTTTTTGCAGTGTGTTTGTTGAGATCCTATTAATTGTGGGTTTATGATCAAGATTTTCTATGAGAAATATTTGGTTCTTTTTTGAACTCTTTTATGTATGATTACAATATCCTTGCAAGTCTCTTCAAATTATTGGTTTGGTTTGGCCTACTAGATCTATAGTTCTTGCAATGGGAGAAGTGCTTGGCTTGGGTTCAATCTTGCGGTGTCCTTTCCCAGTGACAGTAGGGGCAGCAAGGCACGTATTGTATTGTTGCCATCGAGGATAAAAAGATGGGATTTATATCATATTGCTTGAGTTTATCCCTCTACATCATGCAATCTTGCTTAAGGCGTTACCTGTTCTTATGAACTTAATACTCCAGATGCATGCTGGATAGCGGTCGATGTGTGGAGTAATAGTAGTAGATGCAGAATCGTTTTGGTCTACTTATCTCGGATGTGATGCATATATATAATGATCATGCGTAGATATTCTTATAATTATTCGCTTTTCTATCAATTGCTCGACAGTAATTTGTTTACCTACCGTAGAATTCTGCTATCATGAGAGAAGCCACTAGAGAAACCTATGGCCCCCGGGTCTATTCTCAACATATCAATCTACAATCTACTTTACTTTTCCGCTTTTACTTTCCGTTCTTATATCCAAAAATACCAAAAATATCAAAATATTCTATCTATCAGATCTCACATTCGTAAGTGACCGTAAAGGGATTGACAATCCCTTATCGCGTTGGCTGCGAAGTTCTTATTTGTTTGTGCAGGTGCGAGGGACTCGCGCGTGGTCTCCTACTGGATTGATATCTTGGTTCTTAGAAGCCGGGGGAAATACTTACGCTATTGTGTTGCATCACCCTTTCCTCTTCGAGGGAATACAACACAAGCTCAAGAAGTAGCACCCTCGCCCTCGGAGTTCGAACCCCAGTATTCACAGCCCCTTCCAAGGCGCTTCACCGTGGGTTTTCGGCGTCTGTTGTCTTTGCTGCTGCTGGCTCGGTAACCCCGTCTGAGCTAATGTTGCAGTCCGCACTGGCTGATCAGACTGCACTGTTGCAAGGTTGTGTGGCGCGGGTTGAGAAGTTTCGGGAGCGGGCGGGGTTGCTCTGGGTAGACTATCCCTTGTGCCGGCTCTGTTGTAGACCACTCTGACATCACATTCTCCTTTTGCGGCCGGTGTTTGCTCCGTGGAAGACATGGGTGAGGAGTTGTACGGCTCTTTCTCCCCTCGTGTTGGAGTCCATTCATCGTCGGTGTCTATCTCCCCTCCTATGGTGTCTTCCTCTGAGGGCGAGTCCATAGCCGTGCTCGTGGCTCCAGTGCTACAGATCATGCCTGAGCTTAAGGAGCTATGTATGAGTCTATCAGTGGAGCATTCGAAGGTGAACATGTCGGCAGCCTCGATTGAGGGACAAGTTTCGCCTCTGTCAAGTGAGCAGTTGGAGGTTCCTTTGGTTGATGACGCTAAAGGGAATGCAACTGCAATTTTATGATGGATAGTGCTCGGTGTGTCGTGTTGTCCACATGGCTTTGGTCTTTTGAGTTGTAGAAGTGTTGATGGTTGTGGTTTGTTGTGTGTTGGGAGCATTTGGCGGGCCATCTACGTGGTCGTGAGAGTGAGTCGCTTCTGAAGTGTCACTTTTATAATGTTTGTATCGGTTTTCCGTAAATTAACTAAGCAATTCTCTTCTTCTTAATTAATCAATCAGGCAATCCTTTTGCATCCGTTTCAAAAAAAACTAATTCTTTTCTGGTTAACAATGTATTAATTGGGTCGCGGCCCGCTGCTGGTCGTTGTAGGAGCCAGTTGTCCAACGGGCGCCTACAACCCCGACTAGGAGCTCCCCTTTGGGAACTCCTATGTGCCGCATTTTGCCGCGACTAGCGTCCCGACACACACAGAAGCAACGAATTGGGCCGGCCTAGCAGCGGGAGCGCACCCGAAAACTTCAAAAATAAACGCGCTCCATCAGGTTCGAACCGACGACCGCACAAACTACACGCGGGCTAGTAACCAGCGCACCTGAAGAGGCATGCTGTTCAGTTCCTAGCTCGGGGCTTCAATAAGGCAGTATTGTAAGATCGAATGTCTTATGAAAATTCAAACACGATTTTTTTAAGGAACTAATTATTTTTTGACACGCAAAATATATATATAAAATCTAACGAAATTTTAGGAAATCAAACATCTCTTGATTTTGCGATTTTTTCTAAAAAAATGATTTTTTTTTTAAATTGGGAATAAAAGTGGAAACACGAACATTTTTCGAAACTCCGAACAAAAACTGAAAACATGAACATTTTTTCAGATGTGATTTTTTTTTTGAAAATACGAACATTTTTTGAATCAATGAACAATTTTCAAAAATACGAACAACTTTTTGAAACTCGAACAAAAATTAAAAAGAAAACAATTTCAGATGTGAATAAAATTTGAAAATAAGAACATTTTTTGAATCTATGAACAATTTATGAAAATACGAACAACTTTTTGAAAAGGAAAAAATTGTTGACAAATGCAAACTCTTTCTAAAAATATAAACATTTTTAGAAATTCACTAACATTTTTAAATTTGTGAACAAAAAATGAAAATGGGAACATTTTTTAAACGGAAAAACTATTTTCCTGCCGAAGGCACGGACGATTTCCTTCGATCGCTAGTTTCCTAATTTTTCGGATATTTTACTGTCTAGATCTTCTCTCTCTCCTAATTTATTTCTTGTTAGTAATCTGTATGGGAACAAAAATAAAGTGCAGGAATGGTTACTCCAACCCAAGACGTGATCATGCAGTAGGCAAAGTGTTGGCGGAGAAGGTCGTGCATCCAGATGCGATTCGCCTCTCACTCGGGAGGGTGTGGTGCCCGATCAAAGGAGTTGATTGCAAAGAGGCAGGGGAGAATCGATTTATATTCACGTTTCATCAGGGAGCAGGTAAGAGGAAGGCAATTGAGGACGGACCATGGATGTTTGATAAGGATCTCGTAGTAGTCGAGGACTTTGACCCAAGTAAGAGGCTGGAGGACTATGAGTTCAATAACATACCGATATGGGTGAGAGTCTATGGTCTTCCACTGGGAATGATGCATGGAGAGACGGCGGAGGAGATTGGGAACCTCATCGGGCAGTTTGTGGAAGCTGATACGGAAGTGGATGGAAGTGCGGTTGGGAAATACTTGAGGATTAAAATACGCATGAATATTGACAAACCTCTGATGAGGGGATTCATTCTGGAACCAGACGTGGGTGGAGAAGGGAAAAAACAGAAGGATGCAATGATCACAGAGAAGCAGCAGGAAGAAGAAGATGCGGACTGGTGTCGGTTTGAATATGAATATCTACCCGATTTCTGCTATCGGTGTGGTATAATTGGGCATGGAGAAAAGGCTTGTGAGATAAGGTTGAAGAAGGGTGATACGGTGCAGTATGGGCGGTGGCTTAGAGCAGATATGAATCTCAGAAGAGGCAGCTATGATGAGGGCTTATGGAGGAGTGGTGGTAGAGGAGCGGGGATGAACAGAAACTTTGGGCTTGGCAAATCTAGTGGCAAAGGAGGCACTGGTAGTGATAGCCTATCCTGGAGGAAGGACGGCTCTCGCTCGTCTGGGGGTAGTGAAGGCAGAACAGAAAAGGGGGAGGAGGTAACCAGCCCACACAAGGTTTGTGATACAGAGGAGAGAGGAGGTCGGCCAAAAAAACTGGAGTTGGAGGCGGGGAAGGGTTCAACCATGAAGGGGGGCGAGGGTGAGGCGGTGCAGGAGGAGAACAGGAAGAAGGGGCTCGAGGTGCAGCAGAACAAAGGAGGGGAGGTGTCAGGAGATAACGACTCGAGTTTAAATAACACTGCACTTGTGGTAGGAGATAGAGATAGGAAGAAAGGCGGCTTGGTGGGAGGTGGGAAAAACCCTAATGGCAAGAGGTATAAGAAGATCCCGGGAAGGGTGGAGGGGCAGGTTGATCATGCCAACAGGCGGGAGGCTATGCTAGGGGCAAAGAGAAGTCTGGTGTTAGCAGAGGAGATGGAGCCAGAGGGTAAGCGTGGGAAAGTAAATGGCGAGAAGGTTGATGGAAGAGAGGAAAGCAAGGAGCAGGGAGAAGGCGAACCAAACTCAACAATATCGGCCGGGCTGCAAGAGCAGCCCCGCCGGGAGCAATGAAAATAATAAGTTGGAACTGCCGGGGACTCGGGAATGGCCCGGCGGTTCGTAGTCTCCTCGAACTGGGGAGAGTAGAAGATCCCGATATTCTGTTTCTTGCGGAGACAAAGCTTACAGAGGGAGAGATGGAGAGGTTTAGGTGGTTGTTGGGGCTCGCCAACATGATTGTGTGGAATCCGGAGGGCAGGAGTAGAGGGATGGCTATGTTTTGGAGAAGAGGTATTGATGTCACACTTCGTACATATGGCAGACGACACATTGACGTCGATGTGAAGGAGGATGGGGGAGTGATTTGGAGACTTACGGGGATATATGGGGAGTCGGAGACGGCAAGGAAGGTGGAAACTTGGAGGACACTTAGAATTCTGGGACAACAACACCAGCAGGGTAGACCTTGGCTCTGCGTAGGTGACTTCAATGAGATTCTAACTGCAGATGAGAAGAGCGGTGGGGCAGCTCGGCCCCAACAGTTTATGGACAGATTTAGAGATGCTCTGGTGGGGTGCGAGCTGAGTGACATTGGCTACATAGGAGACAAATTTACTTGGCGTAACCATAGCAGGGAGCTCGCTACATATATATGTGAAAGAATTGATAGGGCTACCGCGAATGACAGTTGGTGCACATCATTCCCGGAGTTTGGAGTGGAGAATGGCATACCGCGCCACTCTGATCATAGACCAGTGGTGGTGCAGACTCGAGGGGAGGCTGTGAGCATACAAAGGGGAGAAAGAAGGTTCAGATTCGAGGCATGGTGGCTCAAAGAAGAGGGGTGCTCTAAAGTTATCCAGGACGCATGGGAGAGTGGGTGGTTCAAGGAAGGCTGCAATGTGGCCATGGCCATGAGTGAGATTGCTGGCAGCATGAAACGATGGAGCAAGGAGGTGGCTGGAGAGCTGGAGGGTAGGATAAAGGAGACGAAGCACAAGCTGGAAAGGTGTATGAGGAGTCCACTTTCTGAAGATAAAGTTCGGGAAGAGGCGAGGCTGAGGATATTACTTGCAGATTTAGAAGACAAGAAGAACACCAAAGCGAAGCAGCGGTCACACATCTCGTGGCTGCGGGAAGCGAACCGGAATAACAACACGAAGTATTATATGGCGGTGGCCTCAAACAGAAGGAAAACAAATCGCATTAAGCTACTTCGGAAGGAGAATGGGGAGGAGGTGAAGGAAGGGGAGGAGATGACTAACTACGTGTGTTCATTTTTTCAGGAACTATTTACCTCGCAACCGAGCGACCGGTTGGACGAGCTCATCAGCAAAGTCCAGCCGAGGGTTACAGCTAACATGCAGGCAAGCTTGAATGCTGAGTTTACATCCGAAGAGATCAAAGCAGCCCTCGACCATATAGGCGACCTTAAGGCACCGGGCCCAGATGGGATGCCCGCAGTGGTTTATAAACGGCATTGGGAGTTCATGGGGGACAGAGTGGTTGAGGAGGTACTTGCAGTACTGAATGGCGGTCCAATCCCGGAGGGGTGGAATGATACAATGGTGGTGCTCATCCCGAAAGTGAAGAACCCGACGAGGATTAAGGACCTACGTCCGATCAGTCTTTGCAATGTCCTGTACAAACTTGTGTCGAAAGTCCTGGCCAACCGTATCAAACTCATCCTACCAGAAATAATCTCGGAAAACCAAAGCGCATTTGTCCCGGGACGACTCATCACTGACAATGTTTTGATCGCATATGAGCTTTCGAATTATCTTCTCAACAAGAGGCAAGGGAAGGAGGGTGTGGCGGCAGTGAAAGCGGACATGAGCAAAGCATATGATCGGGTCGAATGGAGGTTCTTGGAGGCGATGTTAACAAAGCTGGGATTTCCCATACAGTGGGTACAATTGTTGATGAAATGTGTCTCCACGGTGAGATATCAAATCAAAGTAAACGGTGCACTGTCAGAGCAGTTCTGTCCAACAAAGGGTCTCCGACAAGGGGACCCTATATCGCCCTACCTATTCGTGATCTGTGCGGAGGGCTTGTCGGTATTGCTACATGACGCAGAAAGAAGTGGGAAAATTTCAGGGGCTAAAATCTGCCAGACAGCACCCGTGGTCTCACATCTCTTCTTCGCGGATGATTCCGTGCTGCTGTTGAAAGCCTGCCACAGAGAAGCTCAGGAGTTAAAACGGGTGCTCGATTTGTATGAAAGCTGCTCCGGCCAATGCATTAATGTAGAAAAATCGGCCATAATGTTTAGCCCAAATACTCAGGAGGTGAGTAGGACAGAGGTGAAAACTGCGCTACAGATCCTTAGTGAGTCATGGCAGAATAAGTATCTGGGGCTACCAGTACATGTGGGGAAGTCGAAGCGAAAAGCGTTTGCATATGTAAAAGGAGCTATGGCGGGCCGGGTTTATGGATGGAAAGAAAGGCTCATACCGAAAGTTGGGAAGGAAACGCTGGTGAAAGTTGTTGCACAGGCTATCCCAACCTATGCTATGTCTTGTTTCTACTTGACAAAAAGCTTTTGTGAGGAGATGAGTTCCCTTATTGGACAATACTGGTGGAGCCAGCAAGACAAAGATAACAAGATACACTGGGTTAGTTGGAAGAAAATGGCTTGCCCAAAGGCGAAAGGAGGGCTCGGATTTCGGGATATGCATAGTTTTAACATAGCCATGCCGTCGAGGCAGATTTGGAGGCTCATCCAGTGCCCAGATAGCCTTTGTGCACGTCTCCTGAAGGCTCGTTATTTTCCCCATGGGCATATTCTGGATGCACAGCCAAAGGAAGGTATTTCATACTCATGGCGCAGCTTATTACATGGGCTTGATCTGGTGAAGCAAGGCTACATCTGGCGCGTTGGCAATGGAGAGCAGGTGAAAATCTGGTCGGACCCTTGGGTTCCCAGACCCTGGGCGAGGAGGATCATTACACCAAGAAGGGGAAATCTACTGGAATATGTGTCTGACCTAATAAGCCCGATAACCGGAGGCTGGGATGAACAACTCGTAAGGGATACTTTTTGGGTAGATGATGCACGTTACATTCTGCAGATTCCTCTACGAGATGGTGTGGAAGATTTCATCGCATGGCAGTTTGATAACAAAGGTATACATTCGGTTAAATCTGCGTACAAACTCCATGTCGAAATTGAGCAGCAAAGAAGGAATGGGGGAGCTGGGGGCAGCGCTGGAGGGAACCACAATTTGGATAGGTGTGATGATGACTCATGGAAAAGGCTTTGGAAACTTCCGTGTCCAAAGAATGTGCAGCTTTTTATGTGGCGCATGAAGCATGAGTCGTTGGCCCTGCGCACGAACCTGGTCAGGCGAGGAATACACATCCAGGATACAAAATGCTTGTTCTGTGGACGGGTGGAGGAGGATGGTGCACACTTGTTTATCAAGTGTAAGTCGGTAAAAGAGGCGTGGAGAGAACTAGCGCTGGAACCGGAACGCATGAAATTGGAGGAAGCTACTTCAGTTCATGGGATGATGGACCTGCTATGGGGAATGCAAGAACATAAACGAGTCATGATCACCATCCTCTGGTGGCACTGGTGGAACAACCGCAACAAACTTCGGGAGGGTGAGCTCCCTGCACCGGCGCCGGAACTAGCCAGGAGGATTCGGGCTGAAGTTCTTGAATATGCAGAAGCTCTGAAGCCGGCTGTTAAGGGAAAACAGGTGCAACAGTGGCGGCCTCCGCCTAGTGCGATGATCAAGATAAATACGGATGCAGCGTTCCAGGCGGGAGAAAACTTTGCGGGATGGGGTGTCGTTGCCAGAGACTCGGATGGTAGTATCGTTGCAGCTCGGGCTGGCCGTCAAGATAATGTGTGTGATGTCTTTGGGGCCGAAGCACACGCGATGACACAGGCTATAGCTATGGCTGCTGACCTGGGAATGTTACGAGTGGTTTTTGAGACCGATTCCCAATTGCTGGCGGATGCGCTGGACCTGCAGAAGATTGACTCATCACCTTACGCTGCGATTATTGAGGACTCAAAGTTCCAGTTGAAGCTGTGGTTCTCCAATCATATGATATCTGCGTGTAGGCGTAGTGCAAACAATGTAGCCCATGAACTAGCTGCCTTGGGGCGAATGTATGAACCAAACCACTACACTGAGTGGGAGTCAGATGTACCAGCCCCTGTGGCTGTTAGTGCTCAAGGCGATCTGCCTAAGCACCGTTAAGGTCCAATAAAGCTTTGCTTTACTAAAAAAAAAAGACGTGGTGATAAGTGAATGACCCGTTTCACCAACTCAACTAAAGCATGCCGTTGTTGAAATTACAAAAATAAAGTGAATGACCCCGAGGCACAAAAGTTAATGACATATCGCCCAAAATTATGTGTTTTTCTTGTTCCTTTCTTGGATTATCTGTAGCGCATAATGTGTTGATTTTTCTCATTAACTTCTACGTGGAAAAAGTTATTGAAACATACCGTGATAATTTATATGTAAGTATTGAGACAGACCGGAGACCCGAAAACTTGGCTACACACACCATGACAACTTTATACAGACATCATAACTCACACACCGCAGATCTGATAACTTATGTGCCTTGGTTATGATAACTTTGGCGAGGGGAGGGGGGTAATGAAGTATCCCCCAGTAACTGTTGTGTGAATAGCATGATAACTTACACACCGCAGATTTGATAACTTATGTGTCTCGGTCCTGATAACTTTGGTGAGGGAGTGATGAAGTATCCCCGGCAACTATTACGTGAATAGCATGATAACTCACACACCACAGAACTGATAACATATGTGCCTCAGTCCTGATAACTTTGGTGAGGGGGGGGGAGG
>LR738709.1:419132656-419195197 GCA_902687465.1 Secale cereale
AATAGCATGATAACTCACACACCACAGATCTATTAACTTATGTGCCTCGGTCGTGATAACTTTGGCGAGGGGGGAGGGGGAAAGGTGATGAAGTATCCCACGGTAACTATTGTGTGAATAACATGATAACTCACACACCGCAGATCTGATAACTTATATGGCTCCGTCCTTATAAATTTGGCGAGGGGGGGTGATGAAGTATCCCTCGGTAACTGTTGTGTGAATAGCATGATAGCTTACACATCGCATATCTGATAACTTATGTGCCTCGGTCCTGATAACTTTGGCGAGGGGGAGGGTGATGAAGTATACCCCGGTAGCTGTTGTGTGAATAACAGACTAAGGCATAGCCTAGTGATGGAAAGGGGTTGATGCCTTTCCACCCACCCAGGTTCAAGGCATGATACTTGCAACTTGGGTTTGTTGCACTAATTATACTGTAGGGGGTTTCATTACAGTCTTTCTGTAAAAAAATGTTGTGTGAATAGCATGATAACTCACACACCGCAGATCTGATAACTTTTGTGCCTCGGGGTCCTGGTAACTTTGGCGAGTGGGGCGGGGGTGAGTGGCACGGTAACTCACACATCGCAGACCTGATAACTTAGGTATCCCGATGCTATTAATTTTGATGGGCCGGGGGGTGAGGTGGGGGTTTGATGAAATATACCCCCGATAACTTTTGCGTGTATGACATGGTAACTCGCACACTGCAAACCCAGTGATGTACACACTGTAAACTTGATAACTCACGTAGAAAACACTTTTGTAACTTTGAACCGGGGAGGGGGAGGAAGTTGTTTGAATTATATGCTCGACAACTTATTTGTAAAAGCGTGGTAATATATGGACAACATACGTGGTAACTCATGCACAAACACCGCGGTAACTTGTGTTCCGGAAAAACAAGTTGAAAATGTACTACGGTAACTCACGTATAAAGGGCATGATAATATACATACATCAAAGTTGATAACTTACGTAGCTCAAAATTGGTCACTATTTGCATGAAAAAGTCGTCAGAACATATCAACATGTGATCTAGTTTCGTAGGTCTCGTCGCGACAAACTTTTACGTGGAAATGATTTTTTGATTAGACTCACAATTTGCGCTATAAACCATTTTGAAGTTTTGAAATAGGGAAGCATGTAAGATGACATCAATTTCCCCCCTCCTACTTGCATGCAGGCATATGCATGTGAAGAGAAAGTTAGAGGAACTATTTTTCATGCCCGGTAATTCTAGTTAAACAACGTGATAACCTACGCACAACTGACATGATAATTTGTGTAGCAGAGACATGGTAACTTTTTACTCGAAAAATAATAATTATCGGAACATATCAACATGGGGTCCAGTTTCGAAGGCCTCGCCGCGACGAATCTTTTATGTAAAAATAATTTTTCAATCGGAGCAACGGTTTGAGATACAAAATATTTTGAATTTTGAATTTTATTAGAATTTTTACAGACATTAGCAATTTTGTCATCACATGCATACTTAAATGATAAATGAGGGCTAATTAGAGAGGTGTCACATGGGGTTAAATAATTATACGGCTGCATGCGCGTATGCTTAATGGAATCAAATAGAAATGTGTGCGGATATGTTGCTTAAATTCAGTACGCTAGGAAGTTAGCACACTCTTTTTTTAAATTGCCAAACACTTCTTCTAAAGTACGAATATTTTTTGAAGTTGTGAACAATTTTTGAAAAATGAGAGCAAATGTTTGATTTGGAACAGTTTTTTGAAACGATGAACACTTTTAAAAAAAAAGAAACATTTTTTAATTTTGAACAATACTTGAGTTTTCAAACTTATTTTGAAATAAAAGGGAGAAAGAAAAATACAGAAAAAAACGAAATGAAACAGATAAAACAGAAAAAATAAATCTGAAAAACGAAAGAGAAACATAAAATAAAAGGAAAATAAAAACCCCGCTTAAGGAACCCTCTAGAAACAGATAAAAACCGGCTGGGAAACTTCTAGAAAGTTCCCAAAATCGGGACTTCCTACAGCGGGAGCTGGGCCGGCCCTGTGCGATCGGTCGATCCCCTGTGCGATCGGTCGATCCCTGTGCGATCGGTCGACTGTTTTGCGTCAAATAGGGTTATCCCTCCCCTCCCCCCACCCCCAAAAAAAAAAAACAATCAGAGCCCACCGCACATTTCGGCGGCGCACTCGACTCTACGGGCGGCGACGCGGCCTACGCCAACGAGCACCCGCCGTCGTCGCCTCCTCGCCCCTTCCCGCCTGTCTCCTCCGTCGCTCTCAGCCTCCGCGCACCCACTCCGCCTGGTCGACATCGCTCGTACCTTCTGCGGCTCCAACCCCTAGCCGGCCGACGCCGGCTGCCTGTTCGACAGAATGCCTGATATCGTGGAGCCCGGCGGGAAGGACCTCATCGGCGCGCTCCCGGACGATCTCCTCCGCCGAGTGCTTTCGTTCCTTACCTCGCGCGAGTCCGTCTGCACATGCGTGCTCGCTCGCCGCTGGCGCCACCTCTGGAAGTCCGTGCCCGTTGTGCGGGTCATGGCGCCGGTGTCCTTCGATAGAGAAGTGGAGGGAGAGCTCTGGTTCGTCAATGCCCTGCTTCTCCTGCGCGACCGGGCGCCGCTGCATGAGGTCGATATCAGAACCTACCTCGACGACCCATCCGCACCCCTCAGCGTTGAGCTGTGGCTCCGATATGCCGCATCCTGCCATGTTCGGGTGCTTCGAGTTTGGGTCCGCCGTATCTACAGTGAGCGTCTGCCGCTACCCAACATGACTCTCGTCTGTCAGCACTTGACAGTGTTACATTTCGCTGGTATGGAATTTGAGGAATGCACTCTGAATTTTTCAAGCTGCCCAATGCTAGAGGTATTAGAGATGCGTGATTGTAAAATCAGTGCCGAGACGATCTTGTGCAAATCATTAAGGCATCTAACTATGGAGATGTGCTGTTTCGACCTGTATGACCGCACTCGTATCTCTTGCCCAAGTCTCACTGCCTTGAAACTAGCTAACAATTTGGGTTGGACTCCTTCCCTTGAGAGCATGCCGTTATTGGTAACGGCACTTGTCAGGTTTGATGGAGAGTGGTATGATCGTGAAGCGTGGTATGATCATTGTCCTAATGGTGGTTACTATGGGGACTGTGATGATGTGTTCTGTCCTTCTTGCCTCTGTCAAGGCGATGATTGTGTGCTTCTAAAAGGTCTATGTGACGCTAGAAATTTGAAGTTGACAAGTGCTCCTGAAGCGGTATGCTTTCACGTTCGCTGTCTCCTAGGGTTGATTGCCATCTGGTCCTGTACATTTGTATCCATCAATAGAAACATCTTAGGGAGGCTGCTTATGGGCATTGCATGTATGTTGCCAATTCGCATTTGAATCATTATGTTCCTTTGTAGACATCACCTAATAGTTGGTTCGTGCAATGACAGGAAATCATGCATATCAGTATCTGTGTGTTCTGTGTTGCTAGTCTATACTTCTGATGTTTATACTATCCAAAGGCATAAGATCAATATTTATTTTAACAGTACACTTTTAATCTTTGCCACATTAGATGGTACGGCTTAATTTATTTCTGATTAAACCAGAAACTTGCAAATCTGAAACCCTGCTGGCAGCTTCTATTCCATTCAGTATTCCACCTTGAATATAATTTAATCGTCTCCACTTTGTCCAGATTATTTGCACCAGGGATTTTAAATGGCGCCATACCTTTAGCAAGTTAAAAACATTGTTTCTCAATGAGTGGTGCCTGGCTGCTGACTTCGGTGGACTGGTTTACTTTCTTCAGCACTCACCAATTCTAGAGAGGCTTACCCTTCGACTTAGATTTCATGAGGTACTATATATTTTCTAATTACACCAGGTTTTTTCTCTCTTTGAAGTCACCATTGCAGTTGATTGATTTCAGTTAGATATTATCTTTTCTACAGCAACAATCTATGGATGGAAAAGATGAAAACTACAAGCCAAGTGAACAATTTTTGGTACCGAAGAATCTTAAAGTAGTCGAAATCAAGTGTCGCAAGGAAGATGAAAGGATTCACCAAATTGTAAAGATCCTTGTTAGCCTTGGAGTACCTCCTGATCTTATTGACAACCAACAGAACAGTGTGTGGTCTGATTGTAAGTAACTATTACCACTCCACACTGATTATTATGTTTGTTCCTCGTAATATTTCTGCAGTCAGCATGTTTGTGTAAAATTTACCAATGGAAGAAGGCACTCCTTCTATAAACAAATGTAAGACGTTTTAGGTCACTGGGTATCAATTAGTTTAGACAAAGTAATGGATATTCTAAATTTGGAAAAGTGGACATTCCAACATTTTGTGAAGCTAGCAAGGAAACAATTCCATATCATATTTCAATAAGAATCTAAAGCTAGGTCCAAGCAGTACTGCATGCTATATCATCTTGCACCATTGCGCATCCTTTTGACTGCTAATGCCACCGTACATTACCTGGACCCACGACGGCGAATGTGAACAGGCCTGCAAAAGAGCCAGTTAGGACTTTTCATCAGTTCCATTTTAACGAAGCATCCTTTACGTTCAACAATAATAACTAGGTTAAGTTGAATGTTGGCTCAACGATCTCAGAGATTTCCTCTACTGCAACTGAAGGATTTCCTGCATTTTAGTGCCCCTCGCTAATCAATTGTATCTTCTCGTTTCTTTTGGTCCGGCCTTCCATGCGCTGATTGTATCTTATTGTTTATTCAGGCTCCAGTTTCGAGCAGGAGTAGTTTCAGCTGGCATACCGTTCTTGGTTTACAGACTTATCCCTGAATCTTGCCCACTCTCCTCCGTGATATTGTTATGTTCTGTGTACCAGGATCGCGTGCCTGTCCCTACCCCGTTTGTGTGTAGAATTTGTATGCAGCTGGACTAGGTTTGAACGCCATCCTTGTCTGGTGGCGCCGCTGTTGATTTCCTGAACTCAGTACAAGGCCATGGCATCTACTAGTATATTACTAGATGTCTGGTGCTATGTTTCCCATGAAAGAGAGTAAAGCAGGTCAGGTCGGCAGCTAGCTTTTGATCTTCACTTTATGCAAGTGTGCTCTTGCGCTCTGGTGTCGAGCTCAACAAGGCAAACATTAACTGATGCCTTTTTTCCATGCCTGAGGAAGGAACTATGGTAGCCTATGGGCGACCTTAAAACTTCTTCCAGGAACTTCCTAGTTACATTAACCGCTGCCATTGCTGGAGCCTCATTTGCTTTGCACATTCAGTTCTTGTTAGGCAACGAAAATTTATACACGCATACATAAATGCTACTCTCCTGATGTTTACACTTCATGTGTCAAGAATGTATTTTGCCATCATGCCTGCATTGCATGCCTCGTTTTGGGTGTTCCATCTTCCATGCAGAGAGGCTCAAATCTGGACATGGAGGGAGAGAGAAGTGAAGGCATGGATGGAGGTGTCCGTGTCCAATTAAGAAAGGGGGAAGAATTCGGCGTACTTGTGGTTAGTTACAGGACCGCATGCATTAACCCTGACGACTTGATAACAAGAGGTGGTGGTGCGTTGCTTTCAGATTGACAAGAGATGCCTGGCCACCTGGTGCTGCTGCTGCTGCTACGGTAGCCATCAGAATAGTTTGCGCCTTCACAAAACATACGTACACTATGAAGGAAAGGAACTGGAAGGGAGGGCGCGCTAGTGAGCTAGTAGTAGGAGAAGTAGCTAGCACCTGGAAAGCGGAGCGATGGAATTTCGCTCCTGCTGCAGCACCTTTAAAACGTGCGAGGCTTTTATTGGTGACCGAAAAGGAGGCCGGGAATCGATAGAGGAAAGTAGAAGGTGATCTATTGGTCGATCTACTATTATGGAACCAAAAACATGTAGTAAAAGGCAAATGGTACCTGCAGCTAGACGTACCACTTTCAGGAGGGGCATGGGCCATGGAGCACATCTGAAGTTCGATCTTGATGGCTGAGAGTGCAGCTACCCATCGGTTGGTGGTTCTCTCGCTAAGCTTTTATACCATTACCAATAAGATGTTCCTTTATATTCACCTCCTGTAACTCTTCTGGATCGTGGTGGTCTTATAGCGATTGACGGTAGATAGATGAAGCATTACGTGATGATGCCCCGCCCACTAATTCCACATTTCAGTCCACTGGCTTTGGCTCTAGCGATGCGAGTGACGCGGACGTGATCTTGACCCCAAGCCGGCGGGCCGGTCGTGCTCGTGCACAGGATAGGAGAAAACGTGTTCCACGCACTTCGCTTTATTATGTGCGCGCATCTCGTTTCCTACACTCGTTTTTCTTTATCATATCATATCACGCCAAATGAATGAGACTAGAATAAAGAAGACGAAGAAAAAACAAGTACTAGCTCATTGTTACGATAATGAGATGATTTGTTGTGCTCATTCCGAGTTCAACACTAGTAGCTCCAGTAAAGAATGAATTAGTGGAAATGAGATATGTCACAAACAATGTACCTTGCATCTTGTGAAGCTTGCACACATTTTCAATGGGAACTTCAGCAAAAAAAAAAAGCATTGAAAGGATGTTGCAATGGAATGAAGTGACACCATATTTTGTTAACTTCTCTGTGACCACAAGGGCGGTGTTGTTGTGCCTCCATGGCTCCTCGACGCCGTTGGACCACCCGCGCAGCAACTCAACCGAAGCTCCTCCCCGTTCGCTCTCGCCAAAAGGGGCATCAATCTAAGGGCCCATCCACTCGGTATATAATGAAGGGAGTTATTGGGATTGGATTTGGCTCATCTAGAGCCCTAACACGAGAGTCCACATCCACGGAGGAGACCCGTGAAGGCCGGCTATATAATCTCCATCAATCCTAGCTGTCGGGCATCATCATCGTCATCTCCATTGTAATCTACATCCATCTCCATCTCCATCTCCCGTGCTGCTCCAAGACCACCTCTATCATAGAAGAGGAGCCATGGTAAGAAGAAGGAAGAGGAGGCTCTGCCACCGTTAGGGATATAGCCAAGAATTTTACACAAGAGGGGCCAAATGGAAGAGTTAAAATCTTGGAGGGGGTGTCAGCGTACGACAATCTATGGGTCCAAAGACCCTTCTACGTCACGCAAGACACAAAGAGCAGCAACAACCACGAGAGCACATGATCAGTTTACCCAGATTCAGGCTGTTGTGAAGCATAAAACCTTACTCCTGCCTTGGTGGATTATGAGTGGAAGTGCCTGAATTACATAGAGCACGACCTTGCCGGGAAAGAGCTCGAGAGGTGCAGCTAGCTAGTGCAATTGGGCAGGGTGTCGGCCCTTGTAATGGTAGCCACGGGCCTCCTTTTATAGATAAATGGGCTACCACAGTGGCAAAATGGCAATTCCAGAGAGTGGATAGTGGTTACAGTGCTATCACACCTAACCCTGGCGGCATAGAACAAAAGCATTAAATATGTCGTTAGGTGTCACGCTGGGGTGAATGCTGGCAAGGGAGCGCAACTCCACCTATGCCGTCAGCCCAACTACCTCTTATTATATTGACACGCCTCTTGGACGGGTGTCAATAAAGTCGATCTTTAAGCGGAGAGTTGCGGCGTGCCCCGACAAGCTTCACCTAACTGCATGCGCGCTTGCCACTTGTTGGCAAGCTTCTAACAGGCCACCAAGCTAGAGCGGTGGCGGGAGCTTGCCGGTTGTGGGCTTTCCGGCCCGAGTCTTGCCGGCTTGGTGCTTGCCGGTTTTACAGTACTTCCTTAATACTTCTCGATGACCTGCCTGGAGGTCTTCTTCATGGTTTTTATCTACCAAGTCTTGAGTACTTGGAATAAGCTTGTATTCCGTCATGCCCTTCTTGGCGAGGAGGCTGCTACTATCTGTGCATAGTCAGGGGTATTGAATGCCCATTTTCAATACACCGACAGGGGGACAAACATAAGAATCGAGAGTATTTTCAGCTAATAAATAGGGGGCTGTTTGGAAAAAATCGCATGTCCCCAACACACCCCCTGCTCCGTCCCTGGCCAGCGTGTTGCACCGGCCTCCGGGTCGGTGCCATCTCCACCAACACCGCCATGCCTTTCTCCTTCCCAGACTTGGTGTTGGTTGTACCATGGCCCTCTCCTCTATGTTATCCATCTATATGTTTGAGTAGTTGTATTTGTTCTAAGGGATATGGATGAACTCTATTATAATTAGAATTGAATTTCTATAAGAGATCCAATATCTTCTATTTATGTTCAAGTTAATATCCTTCACCAGCGTTGTGATGAGCACTCACGTAGCATTATCGCCTTGATTGGACATGGAGCATGTTACTCTTGGTGTAGAGGTTAGGATGTTGACGAAAATAGGTAACGGTGATATCCTCTTTTCCTCGCCTTTGCAACCGGTAGGCTATAGCGGCAAAACCTAGAAGGTTGCATCCACTGGGAAACCCTTAATTAACCATAGTGAAAACCGACGTGGGGAAACTAGGATGGTGGCGTACGTGTGAGTAGACCATTCCATGTAGCGTGTATCTATATGAGGATCTTCCCGCTTTTGACACATAAAGAGTGGATAGAGGGATGCAGACCTAGACCTATCCTATGTATATGCCGTGCCTGTCATACTAGTAGTGAGGACTTCAGAAGCCTCTAGAGAATGCTTTGCTACTCAAGTAGACTATTTTCAAACTTTGGTTTGGGTGAGTATGGAACTACATAGGTGACAACATGGTTGCGGGGTTACTAGTGCTTTCCTTTTCGCTCCCTCTGGGTTTGGAAATTCACTTATCACAAAGTTGCTATAACGCCATGTGGAGTTGCAGGACATCAACTGTGGTGCCTCCCTTTGATATGGCTTGGTCTCTTTACTTCATATTTCAATGTTTGGCTCCATTTCCTTCCCTTTTACGGTCCCAAACCCCTGGAAACAAGTTATTCAAAGGGATTTACAATATTTTGCATTTATTAGTCCATATTGATAAGATCCACGATTATCTTTGAATATCATGTTTAAACAATGGTGGGATGAGTACCGAAAATAGAATCATCAGCGTGATACACTCTTGACGCCATCCATACATCGGTTGCTGGTCCAATAGAAATTTATCCGGCATGCTTCATCGATGAGATCGTCCGCTACAAGTTTCCACCCAATTGAAGTTAAACACACTGGACAAGTATGAGGGAAGTCGGGACCCCGAGATTTGGATACCTGGTTACCTCCCCAGCGTCCAGGTGGCTATTGGCGATGATTGACACTCCAAAAAATAGTTGCCCCTTATACTGAAGGGATCAACCCGTGCCTAGTCAAATACCTTAGCACAAAGGTTGATCTCTTGATGGGAAGACCTGCAAGCCGAGTTTCTCGCCAATTTCAAAGGTATATACATCCGGCATGCTGATTGTAGCGACCTTGGACATGTGATCCGAGAAAAAGGCGAATCAATTCGTGCCTTCTGGACCCTTTTCCCAAAGAAGAAAAACACGATCATTGACAACGACGATGTTGGGGACATTGTTATGTTCAAGCACGGCTTGAAGGGAGAACACCTGGGGAAAACCAAACCCAAAACCATGGTGGTCTTGATGGACATGGTGACCAATTTCTAGTCTGGTGAAGATGCATGGCACTAATTAGAAGACGCACGGAGAGACTGACACATCCACTGTGAAGGACATGCTGTTGGAAAATGTTGCATGAAAAACAAAGTTTTTTCAATGCACACGCAATGATCTATCCATGGAGATGCTTAGCAACGATGGGGAGAGTGTGTACGTACCTTCGTAGACCGAAAGCGGAAGCGTTTAGTACCAATTGATCAAGCACCGAACGTACGACACCTCCGCGTACAACACACGTTCAACTTGATGACGTCCTCGCCTTATTGATCCAGCAAGACGGGCAAAGTAGTAGATGAGTACCGGCATCACAACGGCGTGGTGACGGTGATGGTGAAGTGATCTCCGCAGGGCTTCGGTTAAGCACTATGAAAATATGACCGGGGGAGTAAACGGTGGACAGGGGCGCCGCACACGGCTAAGATAGTGTTGTGTATTTGTGTGGCACCCCCTCCCCACATATATATAGGTGGGAGGGGGGATGAGGCAGCCAAAGGGGGCGCCCAAGTAGGATGAATCCTACTTGGGGTCTCTCCCAAGCTGCACCCCTGCCTTGTATAAGTGCGGGGAAAAGGCAGGGGAGGGTAGCGCCCTCCCTTTCCTTTCCCACTTGAGGAGGGCAAGGAAAGAGGGACCTCCCCTTCCCTTTCCTTACCCTAGGGCCTTCTATCCAAGGAAGGGGCGCACCGGGGGCTGATCTACCCCCCCTTAGGCCCATTAGGCCCATACACTTACCGGGGGTGTTCGGAATCCCTTCCGGTGACTCGATGACTACCCGATGCACTCCGAAACTCTTCTGGTGTCCGAATACCATCATCCTATATATCAATCTTTACCTATCAACCATTTTGAGACTCCTCGTCATGTCCGTGATCTCATCCGGGACTCCGAACAATATCCGGTCACCAAATCATATAACTCATATAACACTATATCGTCAACGAACATTAAGCGTGCGGACCCTATGGGTTCGAGAACATGTAGACATGACCGAGACACCTCCCCGGTCAATAACCAATAGCGCAACCTAGATGCCCATATTGGCTCCCACATATTCTACAAAGATCTTTATCGGTCGAACCATTATGACAACATACACAATTCCCTCTGTTCATTGGTATGTTACTTGCCCAAGATTCGATCGTCGGTATCTCTATACCTAGTTCAATCTTGTTACCAGCAAATTTATTACTCGTTCCGTAAAACATCATCACGTGACTAACTCATTAGTCATTTGCTTGCAAGGCTTATTATGATGTGTATTACCGAGAGGGCCCAGAGATACTTCTCCGATATTCAGAGTGACAAATCCTATTCTTGATTCATGCCAACCCAACAAAACACCTTTGAATATAGATGTAGAGCATCTTTATAATCACCCAGTTACGTTGCGACATTTGATAGCACACAAGGCATTCCTACGATATCCGGTAGTTGCATGATCTCATAGTCAAAGCAATATGTATTTTACATACATGAAAGCAATAGCAATAAACTGGACAATCAAATGCTAAGCTAACGGATGGGTCTTGTCCATCACATCATTCTCCTAATGATGTGATCTTGTTATCAAATGACAACTCATGTCTATGGTTAGGAAACCTTAACCATCTTTGATAAACGAGCTAGTCTAGTAGAGGCTTACTAGGGACACAATATTTGTTGATGTATTCACACATGTATTTAAGTTTCCGGTCAATACAATTCTAGCATGAATAATAAACCTTTATATAATTAAGGAAATATAATAATAACTATTTTATTATTGCCTCTAGGGCATATTTCCATCACACGCATGGTCGATCTTGGCACAATCACAAACAGAAGCGCATGGACGATGACGAGGTCAATGACAGTTTTGGAGTCCAACATTAGGTTGGAGGTGGAGGTATGAAGAAGTCACGGCAAGGAAAGAAGGGCGACAACGGTTTGGGCTTTCATGCAAGCATGGATAGATCATGCGATATCATCGGCCCAGAACCCCGACGACCCTCCAACTGAGCAAAACAACAAGAATTGTTGGATGGACAAGAAGGCGACGAAGTTGACCAGGAAAAACAATGACAATAGGCAAGATCCAAAACAATTCCTTCTCGAGATCATAACGAAAACACAAACAACACATGTTGGGATGGTGCCGGCGCCGGTGGGTAGAAACAATCCCTTCTCGAGATCAGACATGTCAACATGATATACCTATGCAACGACATAAGGAGGGAAAGTAAGCTCGCCCTAAGAGAGGTAATGTCGGAGAGCCTGCAATTCCATGGTTCATGGCATGGTTGCAACAACCAATTGCTGCCCTTTGAGATCTGGTTGGGATAGAGAAGGTTCCCTTACCTTTCCCCAAGGAATGACCCTAGGTATCGAACCCACGAGAGGATGT
Organism: Secale cereale; assembly: GCA_902687465.1. Classification (NCBI taxonomy): domain Eukaryota; kingdom Viridiplantae; phylum Streptophyta; class Magnoliopsida; order Poales; family Poaceae; genus Secale; species Secale cereale. The sequence goes on from LR738709.1 coordinate 419,144,602, forward strand.
GCACTACGACAAAGAGTCAAACAAGTTACCATTCTCGAATTAAATTCTTGTTTTTAGCCTGACCCTAAACACTGGTATAAAAATTGTCATGGGTATGAGGTCTTACTCTCACAACCTTATACTTGTGTGGGATCTCATCTCAATATTAAACATAGTCCTAGAAGACACCCGTCACGATGTGCTCACAAAGCGATGAAGTGGTGAATATGCCCAAATTACGTCACAACCTGTCACAACCTACGTTGAGAGTCAGTTGTCCAAATGGTGGCCCTTACCTTCGCACGGGTTACCTCGGTTTATTAAGAATTACTTTAGATGAAAGCATTAGGCGCTTAATGACTACACCTCATTTGTCCCCAAAGAATTGTTTTCCGCTACCGTACTAACCCTTTTGGTTATTGGTATTCATAATGGTGTTCCACACATCCTTGCTTATTACCTCCTTGATCGACCCTCAAGATCTTGGGTGCCTACATGGCCTTAGAATGAGAAGAAGACAAAAGAAAACTCTTGTTTAGACGAAATCTTACCATATAGTTTATTTTTATTTTTAGCATCCAACTCATGTACCTTATCTGCATCTTGATCAACAAAGCGTTTATATGCTTCATCATATAATACCTCAGGTACTGGATGCTTGAGAATCAACATCTTCTTGAAGTTTACAATCAAATATGATGGTTCTGGTATATGGATCTTATCATGATCCTCTGAAGACTCTTCGCTACTTATCATCTTGACACTGTCAGCCAGATTAGGTTACCAAACTTAGCTAGAATCACTATTTGGCTTTCTGCCATTTTTCCAATGTATGCCTCCATGCTACGAGTTATTTTTTGTAAAACATGCACATTGTTAGTGAGCTGAGCAATCTTACCGTTCATTTGACCGACCAATCCATCATGATTTATCTATACATCGGTAAATGTCTTATTTCACCCAGTTTAAGCAGTTATGAAAGTTCTAGGAGTTTCATCCAAAGAACTTATATTACCGTTGCTCGTTCGAAATTAGTAAGTGTTCCTTGATTAGTTGGATAGGTGTAACACCCTAGAATTTTCCGTTTCCTTTTTATTGGAATTTATTGAATATTTGAGTTTGCATTTGGGGTTTTCAGTCAATTCTATTGGAAATAATTTTGATTTTCTTCCAAGTGGGTTCTATCATCCTTAAGATATCTCTAGACCTCATCCCTCTCACCATAATGCCATAGGACAATTTTCTTTAACGACATAATGCTCATTTTCCTCCTGAAAATGAATGTTTTTCCACTAAGCTATGAAGCAACCCTCATTTTTATTGCTCATTAAATCCCAGGAAAATTCCCAAATATTCTTTGGGTCATGCCTCCCCTTCCCATGCAAATTTTGCCACTTTCCTTTGAAAAATTTCAGCTAAGGAAAATGATTTTGCTTCTGTCCAGAAATGGCACTTTGTGAAGCAAGTGTAATTTTCCTTGATCTGTTGGAGCTGAAATTTTTACCATCTCATTACCTTCCAAAGGGAAGCTTAACTACCAAAAAGCAGAATTCTTCACGTAGTCGTTTGACCAAAACTTGTTGAACAAGTTTTCGTCCAGAATATTGGTGCGAGTCTCAAGTCTTGTCCTTGGAGCTAGGTGGCAATCTAAGGGCACTCCTATGACCAAATTTGAAAGGACAACACGCTAGACATGGTTTGCACTATGCAAAAGCATCGCATATGTTAGTGCACGCGGTGACCACACATGTGTGAGGTGTTCGCCATGGAATCGCCGCACTCTGGGCATCGGGGCCCTATATCGTCGCCCATTTCTCCTCCTTGCGCCACCACAGCTTTCCCCCACCACTCGGCAACCTCCCGCACTTCCACCTGGCCTCATCCGCCGCTCGCCGACGCCGATAGGCAGCACGCCGGAAGTGGCCGAAGTGCAACCGGGCAGAATAGTGCGCGCGAGTGCGCCGCCTGCCCCACTTAGTATGCTTCATAGTGCCTGCGTGCACGCGTAGCTTCTCGGCGTTGAGCTAATTCTCCTCCAAGACTTGCCTGAGCTCATCTCCCTCTTAGTTCGTTGATGGTTCTTCTCTGGCAGAGCTCAACGTGTTGTCACCCCACCATCTATAAATAGAACCATCCCTGAGCCACTCCAACCATCGCAATCAACTTCTTTGTCCACAAACCGAGTCCCTAGCTAGTGTCGCAAGGCTGGGATGGCCTCCTGCCGCCGTTCATCGTCGGAGTTGGCCGTGGACCCCCCTTGGTCATCCTCCTGCCCCGATCGTCTTCGTCTTCGTTCTCTGCCTCCGTCGAGCTCGTGGTGACCTCCTGAGAACGCTGGTGGTGCTGTATCGCCGGATTGTCGACGGAATCGCCATCTCCAACGAGCTCTGTCATCTGTCGTCTCTCGAGAAGGAGCCCGAACCGCCAGCTATCCACCTCAGTCGTTGCTATGGGTACGTACGTGTTCACCGTGACATTTGGACCCTCCCCCTCTGTCTCTCCAGCGACCGTCGTGGCCTCCTCGCCGGAGAATCACCGGTGACAGGGCCGATGTGCCCTGTTTCCCTCTCTCTCCTTTTAACCCTGATAGTGGCCCCCCACTGTTAGTCTCTCTCCCCCGAATCGTTTTCTAAGTGGAGGCGTACTCAGAAAATACGCCTTCGACGTGGCCTTCTCTGGAAATTCATTTAAATTTAGATTTTGACCAAAACTTTGACCAGCTCTAGGTTATATTCTATAAGTCCAAATGAGTTGAATCTTTTTTGCATTAGTTTAGTCTTAAGATAAAGTTTCTATATCCCAAGTTTGACAATTTTTCTTCATGTGTAGAATTTCTGGTGCATTTAAATGCTTTATGTGACATTTTCTTTTTGCACCTAAATTATTTTCAGATGGTTTTGATTGTGCTGGAGAAGACCGGGAGTATTGTGACACTCCTCTAAATTAAGGCAAGCCACAACATTCATTTGCAAGGATGTCATTGCGATAGCAATTTTTCTATTTGAATTAAATCCGTTTAATGCATTTATATTAAAATGATTTGCTATATGACACTTGTGCATATTATTTGATCCATGTTATAGTTATGCAGTAGAATACATGTCATCTTGGTATATTGTGCAGTAGAGGTCATTCCATATGCTCGTGTTGGATATGATGCATTCATCACCTGCATTCATGACCCGCCCATTTCATTACAAACTATGGCCCGTATCATTTTAAATTCAAGTTAAACATGGTGTTAATTCAACTTGAACAAGCTGTTGATCGAGTCATGGTGCCACTGAATCGAGCTTAATAGTGCAACCACACTTGCCTGGATGGGGAGGCCCTAATTTGGTCTACTGTCATGCCTCTCGCGGGTGCCTCGAAGTAGGGAAGGTTATGCGCTGGCACTGCCCTGGCCTGGTAGGCAGGCGTAACCTTCTGTGCCCAAAGTTGTATGGTACCATTGTCCCCTTTTGGGACCATTTGTTTTTGTTTTGCCACGACGGTGGTCGGCCATGTAGGTGTCAGATGTCAAGAGTTGGCATCCGAGGCCACCCATGACTTATCCCAAAGGGGAGTTTGTCGGAGTGGCCGAGAGAGTGTCATGCAATAGATTGGTTTTGTCGGAATGTTGTTAGCCCACTCGAATGGGAGCACGAGGCCATGAGTTCTGTGGTGTGGGTACAATGTACTAACCTGTGCAGAGTGTATAATCTACCGATAGCCGCGTCCACGAATATGGACACAATTTGTAGTAGGTCACGTTGTGGGTCAACAGATATAAATAACCTGCACACTAAATTATAACAAGTTGACACATGTAGATGTTGGTGATTTTGTGAGTATCACTATGGTTGGTTGGACGTGATCTAGTGAGGATCACGATGGTAAGATGTTGAGAATGGTTATGAGGTAACCCGAGGTGGTAAGTTGGTCCGAGGGACCATCATCACGATTCACGTATATTTGCTTTGCTTGTTGTGAGCTTGCGAGTACATTCAAAGTACCCACCTGGTGTGTCATGACAGATGCAGGAGAAGCCGTGCAAGGAGTGATGTCGTTCTGTTCATCGTGATCTAGGCCGTGTCCCTGCAGTATCCTTGCGGAGTGGAGTCCCGCTACTTCGTCGTTCCGCTCTTGAGTAGAAGTTTTTCCCTTTCATCGAGGCCCCCTGAGATGTCTACTAAATAATGTGCATAAGTGCAACTGCACTGTGTGCTGCTGCTAGGGCCTCAACTACTATGTAATATTTGAACCTTTGTATCTGCAAGAGATCAGTAAAGTGGTTGTTTTCTGTACCAAGTTGTTGTGTATTGCCACAGGACTTGATCCCTGGGCTGGCAATGCCAAAAAAACAGTTGCTCTGAGCTAGGGTGCCACAACACTTGGTATCAGAGCCGCACTGACTATAGGATGCCCCAAACAGCTGACACGTTGGAAAAACGACAGATAGAAGCCCTTGGGTGATTTGAGTGTGCATTTGCACTTAGCTATTGCATTGCATGCATATAGCTTATTTTGTTGCCGACTAAGTAATATTGTGAGTGTAGATGACTCCAGTTCCGTATTCGTACCAGCCAGAGCCGGCACCTTCCACCTTTCCTCACCTGCTTCGTACCATGTGGCGCCGACTCTACCTCGACGGTGATGACCAAGTGTATCAGGTGTACCGAGAGCAGCTTGCCGATGTTGTATACGAGTGTCACACAGAGGTCAACATGCACAACAGTACCTTGGTGGGCACCTACACCCGCTCCTCCAAGGGTAGACTGGCTTCTACACCCGATCAGGCGGTCTAGTTTGTAGCTTTCGAGGCTCTCACCGATCTGCGTTATAATGAGACCTAGATGTAGACGCATCCAGGTTTCTATTTCTACCTGTCCATGTTCGACACATGATCCATCCGCTTTCCTATCATTGACCCAGAGTGTGATTGTTCTGTCAGCCATCTTTCTCGCTATATCACGATTGGGTATCTTATGATCCACAACCTATCTCAGGAGTTGAACCATACTCGAGATGCGCTTGTTGTCCTTAGATCCGCATTTGCTCCACCATCACTTGTCTATACCCCACTCGTTCCACCAGTTACTTTACCGCCACCTGATGACCCACAAGTGTAGGGTATCTATCGTAGTCCTTTCGATAAGTAAGAGTGTCGAACCCAACGAGGAGCAGAAGGAAATGATAGGCAATTTTCAGTAAGGTATTTTCTGCAAGCACTGAAATTATAGGTAACAGATAGTTTTGTGATAGGATAATTGGTAGCAAGTAATAAAAGGTAAAAATAAATAAGGTGCAGCAAGGTGGCCCAATCCTTTTTGTAGCAAAGGACAAGCCTAGACAAACTCTTATGCAAGGTAAAGCGCTCCCGAGGACATATGGGAATTATCGTCGAGCTAGTTTTCATCACTATCGTCTGATTCACGTTCGGTACTTTGATAATTTGGTATGTGGGTGGACCGGTGCTTGGGTGCTGCCCTTACTTGGACAAGCCTCCCACTTATGATTAACCTCTAATGCAAGCATCCGCAACTACAAAAGAAGTATTAAGGTAAACCTAACCATAGCCTGAAACATATGGATCCAAATCAACCCCTTACGAAGCAACGCATAAACTAGGGTTCAAGCTTCTGTCACTCTAGCAACCCATCATCTACTTATTACTTCCCAATGTCTTCCTCTAGGCCCAAATAATGGTGAAGTATCATGTAGTCGATGTTCACATGACACCACTAGATGAGAGACAACATACATCTCATCAAAATATCGAGCGAAGACCAAACTCGCATGACTACTAATAGCAAGACTTCTCCCATGTCCTCAGGGACTAAAGTAACTACTCACAAGACATAATAGTGTTCATGATTAGAGGGGTATTAATATGCATAATGGATCTGGACATATGATATTCCACCAAATAAACCAACTAGCATCAACTACAAGGAGTAATCAACACTACTAGCAACCCACAGGTACCAATCTGAGGTTTGAGTACAAAGATTGGATACAAGAGATGAACTAGGGTTTTAGAGGAGATGGTGCTGGTGAAGATGTTGATGAATATAGTCCTCCCCAAGATGGGAGAGTTGTTGGTGATGACGGCGGTGACGATTTCCCCCTCCCGGAGGGAAGTATCCCCGACAGAACAGCTCTGCCGGAGCCCTAGATTGGTTTCCGCCTCGAGACGGCGGCGTCTGGTCCCGAAAGCCTCCCTCTGATATTTTCCATGTCAAAACGCTTCATATAAGAGAAGATGGGCACCGTGGGCCTGCCGGCTGGCCCTCGAGGCAGGGGGGCGCGCCCTGGGAAGGGGGGCGCGCCCCCCACCCTTGAGGCCAGCCGGTGGCCCCTCCCGTGGGTTTCTTTCACCAGATATTTTTTATATTTTCCGAAACGATGTTCTGTTGAGTTTCAGGGCTTTTGGAGTTGTGCAGAATAGGTTTCCAGAGTTTGCTCCTTTTTCAGCCCAGAATTCCAGCTGTCGGCATTCTCCCTCTTCATGTAAACCTTGCAAAATAAGAGAGAAAAGGCATAAGTATTGTGACAAAACATGTATGAACAACCCATAATGCAATAAATATCAACTTATAAGCATGATGCAAAATGGACGTATCAACTCCACCAAGCTTAGACCTCGCTTGTCCTCAAGCGAAAGCCGATATAGAAAAATATGTCCACATGTTTAGAGATAGCGGTGTCGATAAAAACAGAATACGGACATGAGGGCATCATGATCATTCTCATAACAACAACTTATATAAATATAGTCATATGATTCTTATGCTAAAGTAACAATTCATCCACAATATCAAGTATGCATCATAAACTTCATTGGAAACTAACAAACTTTGGTCTCGGTCATTGAAGCAATTGCAATTTATCATAACATCGGAAAGAGTCAATATAAGAGCTTTTCAGCAAGCCTACATACTCAACTATCGTATAGTCTTTCACAATTGCTCGCACTCACGCAATACTTATGTGTATGGAGTTTTAATCAGACACAGAGAAAGATATGGGCTTATAGTGTTGCCTCCCAACCTTTTACCTCAAGGGTAACGTCAACAGTAATAGATCATGAAAACTTACATCCAAGTGGGTATATATGTCAGGATCTTTCCAACACAATGTGCTTGCCAAAGGATAAAATGTAAAAAAGGAAAGGTGGATTTCACCTTGACACTTATAAGACAAGAATAAAAGATAGGCGCTTCGCAGAGGGAAGTAGAGGTTGGATGTGTTTTTATGGTTGTATGCACAAAGTCTTAGCATAGAAGAACTTCGCTTTATATTGCCACTTGTGATGAGGACCTTTATTATGCTGTCCGTCGCTTTTATTACTTCCATATCACAAGATCGTATAAAGCTAATTTCTCCCACACTAATAAATCATACATATTTAGAGGATTTGCAACATGACAACTTACTTGGAAGGATCTTTCTCAATCCATAGGTAGGTATGGTGGACTCTCATGGCAAAACTGGGTTTAAGGATATATGGAAGCACAAGTAGTATCTCTACTTGGTGCGAGGAATTTTGTCTAGCATGAGGGGGAAAGGAAAGCTCAGCATGTTGGATGATCCGTGACAATATACTTTATTTCGGATATAAGAAGACATAACCCATTATGTTGTCTTCCTTGTCCAACATCTCTTTTTAGCATGTCATACTTTAATGAGTGCTCACAATTATAAAAGATGTCCAAGATAGTATATTTATATGTGAAGCCTCTCTCTTTTATTACTTCCTATTAATTGCAACGATGACCAAAACTATGTTTGTCACCTCCCAACAACTTTTATTTATCATACTCTTGTATGTGAAGTCATTACTCCCCATAAGATCGATATGATCTCTTTGATATTCTTTATGTTTTCTTTCTTTTTACCATGACCCAAGTGAGGGAATCAAGCCCTTGACTCAAACACCAATCTTTATTATATAGCTCACGGACTCGATTACAAAGGATAAAGCTCACAAAGCAAAAGCTCACAACTAGATCATGCTAACTTTATTCTAATAGATCAAGATACTACCAAAAGGATCGAACTAAGTAAAACGGTAAAGATAGGAGTGATGGTGATGCGATACCGGGGTCACTCCCCCAAGCTTGGCAGTTGCCAAGGGGAGTGCCCATACCCATATGATTATGTCTCCTTCTTCGGGGTTGGTGATGATGGAGTTGCAAGTAGTGACGGGGGATCCTCATATATCGAGCGTAGGAGATCTTCCAGCTTGCGGATAATACCTTTGAGAGCAGCTATGTAATCCTTCAACAAAAGATTTTCACTTGTGAGATGCTTGTTGCGAATCTGAGCTAACTCAATCATCCTGAAAGCTTCTAGCTCAGTTGAGGTAAAGAGATTAGGAAGGGATTTGGAGGTGTCTTCTTCTCCTGCTGCCGGAGCCGGATCTTCCACCTCCATCTTGATCTTCTTCTCCTTGTGGATCTCATCGGGTCCTTCCCTCTTCAGATCTATCTTCATTAGCCAAGTATCATTGCCTTCGTTGTTGGAGGAGGGGGACGACATGATGCCTGGCTTCGCCAACCTTAACAGAAAACAGCTCGAAACGAGAACAGAGGAATTTTGTGTGATACAGAGGTCAAAACCTTCGGGAGTATATATAATGAATTTTTCTTGAACAAAAGGAGTAACCCACAAGAAAACGGAGTCCGGGGGACACACGGGGTGTCCTCGAGGCAGGGGGCGCGCCTTGGGAAGGGGGGCACGCCCCCTACCCTCGAGGAGGCCCCGTGTCTCCTCCGGACTGCGGTTTATTTTTCTATTTTTCTAAATATTACAAAACGGAGAAAAATTACCTTTAGAACTGTTTTGGAGTCGGTTTACGTACCGTATCACATACCTCTTCCTTTTCGGAGGCTGAATCATTCTAGAAAGTGTCCCTTATGTATTCCTCCGGGGTTATGGTTTCAATAATATTAGTTTCAACATTTATAGGATTACCTGAGATATAATGTTTGATCCTTTGACCATTCACCACCTTCGGATTTGTGCCTTCGAAGTTGTTGATTTTTATGGCACCGGAACGATAGATCTCCTCGTTAACGTAAGGTCCTTCCCACTTGGAGAGAAGTTTTCCTGCAAAAAATCTTAAACGAGAGTTGAATAGCAAGACATAATCACCTATGTTAAACTCACGCTTTTGTATCCTTTTGTCATGCCATCTTTTAACATTTTCTTTAAATAGCTTGGCATTCTCGTATGCCTGGATTCTCCATTCGTTGAGACAGCTAATGTCAAATAACCTCTTTTCACCGGCAAGTTTGAAGTCATAGTTGAGCTTTTTAATAGCCCAATATGCCTTATGTTCTAGCTCAAGAGGTAAGTGACATGCTTTTCCATATACCATCTTATATGGAGACATACCCATAGGATTTTTGTATGTAGTTCTATAGGCCCATAATGCATCATCTAGTTTCTTGGACCAATTCTTTCTAGACCTATTAACTATCTTTTACAAGATTAATTTCAACTCCCTATTACTTAGTTCTACTTGACCACTAGTCTGTGGGTGATAAGGTGATGCAATTCTATGGTTGACATCATACTTAGCAAGCATCTTACGGAAAGCACCATGAATAAAGTGTGAACCACCATCAGTCATTAGATATCTGGGGACTCCAAACCTCGGAAATATAACTTCTTTAAGCATCTTAATAGAGGTGTTATGATCAGCACTACTAGTTGGAATAGCTTCTACCCACTTAGTAACGTAATCAACAGCAACTAGAATATGTGTGTACCCATTAGAAGCAGGAAAAGGTCCCATATAATCAAAGCCCCAAACATCAAATGGTTCAATAACGAGTGAATAATTCATAGGCATTTCTTGACGTCTACTAATATTACTAATTCTTTGACATTCATCGCATGATAAGACAAACTTACGGGCATCCTTGAAGAGAGTAGGCCAATAAAAACCGAATTGCAATACCTTGTGTGCAGTTCTGTCTCCCGCATGGTGTCCTCCATAAGCTTCGGAGTGGCACTTGCGTAGAATCTGTTCCTGTTCATGCTTAGGTACGCAACATCTAATAATACCATCTACTCCTTCTTTATAAAGATGTGGGTCATCCCAAAAGTAATGTCTCAAATCATAGAAAAACTTTTTCTTTTGCTCGTATGTGAAGCTAGGTGGTATAAACTTAGCAACAATGTAATTAGCATAATCAGCATACCAAGGAGCAGTACGAGAAGTACTTATGACAACTAGTTGCTCGTCAGGGAAGCTATCATCAATAGGTTGTGGGTCATCAAGTATATTCTCTAACCTAGACAAGTTATATGTTACGGGGTTCTCAGCTCCCTTTCTATCAATAATATGCAAGTCAAATTCTTGCACCAAGAGAACCCATCTAATAAGTCTAGGTTTAGCATCTTTCTTCTCCATAAGGTATTTGATAGCAGCATGATCAGTGTGAATAGTTACTTTAGAATCAACGATATAGGGTCTAAACTTATCACAAGCAAACACAACTGCTAAAAATTCTTTCTCAGTGGTAGCATAATTTCTTTGGGCACTATCTAGAGTTTTACTAGCATACTGGATAACATTCAATTTCTTATCAACTCTTTGCCCTAAAACAGCTCCTACGGCATAATCACTAGCATCGCACATAATCTCAACAGTCAGGAGGCTGGACAATAGGTGCAGAGATCAATGCTTTCTTAATTATTTAAAATGCTTCTAGACAATCATCATCAAAGACAAAAGGAATATCTTTTTGTAAAAGATTAGTCAGAGGCCTGGAGATTTTGGAGAAGTCCTTAATGAACCTCCTATAAAACCGGGCATGACCAAGGAAACTTCGTATACCTTTGATATCCTTAGGGCATGGCATCTTTTCAATAGCATCAACTTTAGCTTTGTCAACTTCAATACCTCTTTCAGAAATTTTATGTCCCAAGACAATGCCTTCATTAACCATAAAGTAGCACTTCTCCCAATTCAAGACAAGGTTAGTGTCTTCACATCTCTGCAAAACTCGATCAAGGTTGCTTAAGCAATCATCAAAAGAAGTTCCGCAAACGGAGAAATCATCCATGAATACCTCAACAATCTTTTCACAAAAATCAGAGAATATAGCCATCATGCATCTTTGGAAGGTAGCAGGTACATTACATAAACCAAAAGGCATACGTCTATAAGCAAAGGTACCAAAGGGACAAGGAAAGGTGGTTTTTTCTTGATCCCCTTTTGACACAGGTATTTGAGAGAAACCGGAATAACCATCTAGAAAGCAGAAATAAGTATGTTTGGATAACCTTTCTAGCATTTGATCAATAAATGGCCATGGATAATGATCTTTCTTAGTAGCTTTATTTAACTTACGGAAATCAATTACCATCCTATAACATGTAACTATTCTTTGTGGGATCAATTCATCTTTATCATTAGGGACAACAGTCATACCTCCTTTCTTAGGAACACAATGGACAGGACTTACCCACTGACTATCAGCAACCGGATAGATAATACCTGCTTCTAGGAGCTTTAGTATTTCCTTCCTCACCACTTCTTTCATCTTAGGATTTAACCGTCGCTGATGATCAATAACTGGTTTAGCATTTTCTTCCAATTTTATCTTGTGTTGACATATAGTGGGACTAATGCCCTTAAGATCATACAGAGTATATCCAATAGCAGCTCGGTGCTTCTTTAGAGTTTTCAATAATCTTTCTTCTTCCTGCTCTCAAAGGTTAGCACTAATAATAACAGGATGTATCTTCTTTTCATCAAGATAAACATACTTAAGATTATCAGGTAAAGGTTTAGGTTCAAATACGGGATCACCCTTGGGTGGAGGAGGATCCCCTAGGATTTCAACAGGCAAGTTGTTTTTCAATACGGGTCCCTGTTTAAAGAATATTTCATCTATTTCCCTTCTCTCATTCATATGCATATCATTTTCATGGTCTAGCAAGTATTGTTCTAAAGGGTCATTAGGTGGCACGACAATAGAAGCGAGACCAATAATTTCATGTTTACTTGGTGGTGCCTTTTCAAGGGGTTGTCTACAGAATTTAGCAAAGTTAAAATCATGAGATATATCCCCTAATCCGACAGTGACAATATCTTTCACGCAGTCTATCTTGGCATTAACAGTATTCAAGAAGGGTCTGTCAAATATAATGGGACAGAAAGCATCTTGTGGGGAACTAAGAACAAGAAAATCAGCAGGGTGAAATAGTATCTCTATTAGCAAGCTTAATAGTAACGTCAATCCCTTCTAACTCAACAGGTGCAATATCATGCATAATTTTGTTGTACAAATCAAAAGGGATAATACTCGCACTAGCACCTACGTCACATAAACCATGATAGCAATGATCTCCTATCTTGACAGAGATAACATGTAAGCCTACAACAGGTTTATGTTTATTCCTAGCATTGGGTTTGGCTATTCTAGCAGACTCTTCTTGGAGGTAAATAACATGTCCATCTAAATCTTCTACCAAGAGATCTTTAACCATAGCAACACTAGGTTCAACTTTAATTTGCTGAGAGGGTGTAGGTGTTCTAGTGTTACTCTTACGAACTATAGTTGAAGCTTGAGCATGATCCTTTATCCTAACAGGGAAAGGTGGTTTCTCAATATAAGTAGTGGGAATAACAGGATCAACATTATAAGTGATAGTCTTTTCTTCAACTTTAATAGGTTCAACTACTTTTACTTCAATAGGGGGGTGGTATTTAAACCACTTCTCCTTGGGGAGATCAACATGAGTAGCAAAGGATTCACAGGAAGAAGCTACTATCTCAGAGTCAAGTCCATATTTAGTGCTAAACTCACGGAAAACATCGGTATCCATAATAGCTTTAACACAATCAAACTTAGGGGTCATACCTAACTCCTTACCTTCGTCGAGATCCCAATCTTCGGAGTTGCGTTTAATTCTTTCCAATAAATCCCATTTGAAGTCAATAGTCTTCATCATATAAGAGCCAGAACAAGAAGTATCGAGCATGGAGCGATTATTATGAGAAAGCCGAGCATAAAAATTTTGAATGATCATTTCTCTTGAGAGCTCATGATTGGGGCATGGATATAACATTGACTTAAGCCTCCCCAAAGCTTGAGCGATGCTTACTCCTTCGCGAGGCCAGAAATTATAAATATAATTATGATCACAATGAACTTGGTGCATAGGGTAGAACTTCTGATGAAATTCCAGCTTCAGACGATTATAGTTCCACGATCCCATATCACCGCATAGCCTAAACCATGTCAATGCATCTCCCTTCAAAGATAAAGGGAAGACCTTATTCTTGATAACATCCTAGGGCATACCTGCAAGCTTAAACAATCCACAAACTTCATCCACATAGATTAGGTGTAAATCGGGATGCAATGTTCCGTCTCCTGTAAAAGGATTTTCAAGCAGTTTCTCAATCATACCTGAAGGAATTTCAAAGCAAACATTTTCAATAGGTGGAGTAGGTTGAGGAGCAACTCTTTGCTCTTCTGCTCGGGGTGAAGATACCCCGAACAAGCCCCTCAAAGGATTTTGAGCCATAGTGACAAGTGACAATAAATTTCAGCACACTATATAATTTTTTCCTTACCAAATTCCACTTACCAAAGGCGCTTCACTCCCCGACAACGGCGCCAGAAAAGAGTCTTGATGACCCACAAGTGTAGGGGGTCTATCGTAGTCCTTTCGATAAGTAAGAGTGTCGAACCCAACGAGGAGCAGAAGGAAATGATAGGCATTTTTCAGTAAGGTATTTTCTGCAAGCACTGAAATTATAGGTAACAGATAGTTTTGTTATAGGATAATTGGTAGCAAGTAATAAAAGGTAAAAGTAATTAAGGTGCATCAAGGTGGCCCAATCCTTTTTGTAGCAAAGGAAAAGACTGGACAAACTCTTATGCAAGGTAAAGCGCCCCCGAGGACATATGGGAATTATCGTCGAGCTAGTTTTCATCACGATCGTCTAATTCACGTTCGGTACTTTGATAATTTGGTATGTGGGTGGACCGGTGCTTGGGTGCTGCCCTTAATTGGACAAGCCTCCCACTTATGATTAACCTCTAATGCAAGCATCCGCAACTACAAAAGAAGTATTAAGGTAAACCTAACCATAGCGTGAAACATATGGATCCAAATCAGCCCCTTACGAAGCAACGCATAAACTAGGGTTTAAGCTTTTGTCACTCTAGCAACCCATCATCTACTTATTACTTCCCAATGTCTTCCTCTAGGCCCAAATAATGGTGAAGTGTCATGTAGTCGACGTTCACATGACACCACTAGAGGAGAGACAACATACATCTCATCAAAATATCGAACGAAGACCAAACTCACATGACTACTAATAGCAAGACTTCTCCCATGTCCTCAGGAACTAAAGTAACTACTCACAAGACATAATAATGTTCATGATCAGAGGGGTATTAATATGCATAATGGATCTGGACATATGATCTTCCACCAAATAAACCAACTAGCATCAACTACAAGGAGTAATCAACACTACTAGCAACCCACAGGTACCAATCGGAGGTTTGGGTACAATGATTGGATACAAGAGATGAAGTAGGATTTGAGAGGAGATGGTGTCGGTGAAGATGTTGTAGGATCGAAAGTATGTCTAGAGGGGGGGTGATTAGACTACTTGTAAATATAAAAAAATTCTGCCTTTGACAAAGAACAGTTTTAGGTAGTTTCACAATTAAGATCAAGTCAAGTATCACCCTACACATGCAATTCTAGAGTATAAGCAGCGGAAAGTAAATTGCACATGTAGTAAAGAGAGGTGGAGAAGATCAAACGCAATTTGGAGACGCAATGATTTTTCCCGTGGTTCCGATAGGTAGTGCTATCGTACATCCACGTTGATGGAGACTTCAACCCACGGAGGGTAACGGCTGCGCGAGTCCACGGAGGGCTCCACCCACGAAGGGTCCACGAAGAAGCAACCTTGTCTATTCCATCATGGCCTACGCCCACGGAGGGCTAGCCTTACTCGGGGTAGATCTTCACGAAGTAGGCGATCTCCTTGCCCTTACAAACTTCTTGGTTCAACTCCACAACTCGATGACGGAGGCTCCCAAGCGACACCTAACCAATCTAGGAGGCACCACCCTCCAAAAGGTAATAGATGTTGTAGATGATGATGAACTCCTTGCTCTTGTGCTTCAAATGATAATCTCCCCAACACTCAACTCTCCTCACTGATATGGCTGTGGTGGAAGAAAGGATTGAGTGGAAAGCAACTTGGGAAGGTTAGAAATCAAGTTTCATATGGTAGGAATGGAGCAACTTGATCTCAACACAAGGGTAGGTAGTTCTCTTCTCAGAAAGTGTAAGATAGGAGTGGTAGTTCTTTCTGATGGCTCTCTCCACGAATGAAGAGGGGGTGGAGGGGTATATATAGCCTCCACACAAAATCCAACCGTTACACACATAATTGAGCAATCTCGGTGAGACCGAAGTGGAAACTCGGTCAGACCGAAAGTTCAAATATAGTGAACGTTGGGGTTTTCGGTGGGACCGAAAATACCATCTCGGTTTGTCCGATATGAGTCAAGACAGGAACTTGCCAGTTTCGGTGAGACCGAAATTATCAACTCGGTTATTCCGAAATGATGTCAAACGGTTACAGAAGCTTGGCAGTCCATATTTCGGTGAGACCGAACTCAAACTCGGATTGACCGATTTTTCTAGGGTTTGGCTTATGGCTGAGGTGGTTCATCTCGGTAGGACTGAGTTTGGAAAATCGGTTTGTCCGAGATTACTTATGAGTGTGTATAGTAGTGAAAGTTGCTGATAGTTGAAGGAGATATGTCACTAAGCACTTGAGCAACCAGATCATCAACACAACCTCATCCCCTTTTAATAGTATTGGCTTTTTCTATGGACTCAATGTGATCTTGGATCACTAAACCAAAAATGGAGTCTTGAGCTTTTGCCAATGCTTGCCTTAGCATCTTGAGGGGTCCACTTCTTCAGTCATTGCCATACCCATATCACTGAACTTCTCTGAAATGATTCTCAAGTAACTATTAGTCCAATGATATATATGTTGTTATTAATTGCCAAAACCATCCGGGGATTAGTTGCACTTTCAATCTCCCCCTTTTTGGTAATTGATGACAACATATAGATCAAAGCTTCGACAATAGATATAATCAATGAATAATATCGTCGCTTTGAGAAGTATGTGATAAGCAAGAGCTCCCCCTAAATTTGTGCATTATTTAAAATTTGCGTTTGAATGCAAATGCACAATCGATTAGGATTATGGGTCACTCTTCCATGTCACATACATCTTGGTGGAGCGCACAAAATGATAAGAATGAATAACATGCACCCAATCACCAAGACATGAGTAAATAGCCATACAAGATAGGAAAAGCATATGATAAGCATTAAGCACACATTAAAGCATAGTATGACCAAGCACTCATTAAGGTAGCATCAAACGTAGTATCAAGCACACTGAAAGTTTCAAGAACCAAAAGAACCAAATGTATCTCAAAGAAAACCGGCAAAAGAACGAAAGAGCACTCTCTCTCTCGAAGCCCTATGATCTATACAATTTCTCCCCCTTTGGCAACAAGTTACCAAAAAGTTCGAAAAAGCATAGAGCTAAGCGTCACTGTGGGCTCTGCTGGCGGCTCCCGTCTGGGTAGATGTCGGAGTAGATATGACGGCATCGGCGAAGACTTCAGCTGATGTCTGCGCTGGAGGAGTGGATGCTGGAGCTGTGGCTGGAGTGACTGCTGGAGCTGTAGGAGGTGCTGAAGTGGTAGTCCTGGAGTCAGTCACTGGGATAGCAGCTGATCGGGATCCTCTGGGAACCGGAGCAGTCTGGCGATGAGAGTCCTGGACTAGGTCATCCTGCATGAGCTCTGCCCTGTCCTGCCTTGCTTCCTCCATGTCTGCCTCAAGCTTGTTGACGGTCACCTGAAGTTCAGTCAGCTTCACGTCCAGAGCGTGGACCTTCTCGTCAACAATCCTTTCCAAGCTTTCCTGAGATTGTTCAATGCTGGCCAGGCGTTGTTCAATCCTCTGGGTAGCTTCAAGAATCTGCTCTCCGAAGCTCTTTGGTTTAGCTGCTGCTGCTGCTGCTGCCTCTTTATCAGCTTTGGCTTTCCTAGCAGCTTCAATCTTGGCTTGACCTTCAACCGAAGTTGGATCCTCCTCGTCCATCACAACAACATTATCTTCATGCTCTGGCTGCAGTGGTAAGTGCTTCCTATCCAACATGAATTTGCCCGTGCCAAACTTGGCATTGATAAGCATCTGAATCTGTGGGGCAAATCCACATGACCTCTTCTGGTCAGCTGCAGTCCTCTTAATGGTCTCTACCATTAAGTCCATCACCTTGAAAGGTGCCTTCTCATCGAGTATGTGCAGCATGTTGATAGAATAGCCTCGGATCATGCGATGGTCTCCAGACTTGGGCATCAAGGTATGCCTCAGAATAGTGTTTGTGGTAGGTAGACCTGCCTGGAGATAGTACACTGAGCCAAGCTTCCACACTTCCAAATCTCTTGCGGGAATCTCCTTGTACATGTTCTTCATGGAATCATGATTCTTCTTAGGAATCCCATAGACATCAATGTCGTCCTCTCTTTGCACTGGAGCATTCAGAAGTTCTGCCCATTCTTCAACAGACGAAGAAAACCTTTGACCTTCAGTCATCCAGGTGATCTTCCCATCAGGATAGAAGTGGGCTGTGGCGTAGAACTGCATAATCATCTCATCGTTCCAATCTGTCAGTTTCTGACCCACAAACTCATCAACTCCACATGCAGTGAAGCTTTCATGCACATGGGGAAAGAAGTCTCGGTGTTCTTCACTGTCAATGTACTTCCAGTCAACGTATCTGGTATCTGCAACAATAGGCTTCTTGTCCATCAACACAGTCTCATAGAAGTCCTGCCGCTCTCTGGTGTGGAATCTGGGGTCCACAGCAGTCCTTCTCCTCACGGCATATGGATCAGACTGTCTCCATAGCCTGAGACCTCTATCCTTCCTTGCCTTCATATCCTCGGCTTGAGGATGAGCATCGTTGTGGAGTGGCAATTTTGGACGGAGCTTCAGCAACACATGTTCTTCTTCATCAGACTCAGACGGTGGCACATCACCCTTGTTCTTCTCAGAGGCTGGGATGTTCCTGGTTGTCCTCTTGGGCTTGGCAGAAGGTTTTGCTGGAGCTGCCTTAGCTTGAGCAGGCTTCTTGGGCTTAGAAGTGACTTGAGCCCTAATTGCATCACCCATAAGTTTCTGCTTCCGAGGAGCAGGCTGGGGTGCTTCTTCTTCTTCTTCTTCTTCAACTGCTGCATCTGCATGAGGTTCAGCATATACTACCCTCTTCCTCTTGGAAGTTTTCTTCACTTTACTTGGAGCTGGCTCTTCCAAGTTTAGCTTCTTGGCAACAGCTGACTGCTTGACCTTGCTGGTGCCTTTCTTTGACTGCTGCCCTTGTTGCTCTTTGGCAACAACCTTTCTCTTGGGCTTGGAGGTTACTTCCTCAGCAATGAAGTCAGAGTCCTCATCATCAGAATTTCTCTGCTTTCTGGTTCTGGTGGCTGCAGGAGGCAAGCCACTAGGTGTACTCCTCTCACCATCATCAATAGGACTACTAGCCTCAGGACTAGTATCTGCCTCAGGAATCTCTGCAAAAGGTGACTCAGACCTGTTCTGGCTGTCACTGGCATCTGACATGGCTGACAACCTGTGAAAAGATAAGGTATAGGCAGAGTAGAAGAGTTATCACAAACTGCAGAGGTTTTTGCAAAAAAAATGAGTTCAAATCTTAGTTTTAAGTTTTCACAGAATGCATTTCGGTCAAACCGATTTTCAGTTTCGGTGAATCCGAAGTGTATAACAGAAACTTACACACCACTTTCGGTCAGACCGAAATGGGTTTCGGTCCTGCCGATAAACTAGGGTTTCACTAAAACTGAGCTTCGGTCACACCGATTTGCACAACTCGGTTAGACCGAAAGTGCAGTGCAATGGCCAGAGGCCGAATCGGTCACACCGAAAAATTAAAACCGGTTTCACCGAGATGTGTTCCGTGGAAACCTAAACCTAAGAATTTTGCTCGAAACTAGAACCGATCTGGTGTTAAGGAATTTTTCAATCGTGGCTAGATGCAGGGCAAACCAATCGTGCAATGAATCAGATGGGGAGCACGAGAGGGATCGAGACTCACCCTAACTTGGTGGAGTCCCTCTACGACGGCAACGGCGCAGAGGAGAAAACCGTTGACGGCGGCGGAGACCTGCGGCGAGGGCGCACAGGCGACGACGGCGACGATCCGGAGATCAGGGCGACGGCAGCAGGGGACTTGGGGGCGAAAACGTTTGAAGGAAAAATCGCGCGCTGCCCTCAGTATTTATATCCCCTTGCTGTCGGTGGGACCGAGTTGAAAAACTCGGTGACACCGAGATGGATAACTGCTATGCAGTTACGCATATCGGTCACGCCGAGAGTTAGAACTCGGTTTCACCGAGATGAAACCTAGATCAGTCTAAGCGTTTCGGTTGGACCGAGTGGGAGAAATTGGTCTGACCGAAATTGACTTAGAAGGTTTTGGAAGTCAGCCTTAGACGGATCGGTGGCTCCGAGTGCTCCTCACTCGGAGGGTCCGAAAATGACTTGTTCAAAGTTTGTGATATAAGCATGAATAGAATTTGAGACAAGAAAGCATAGATAGCTAGGGGAGGTGCTTAGGCATTCTTGTCCATCCATTTGGCCAGAAAAATCAAAACAACCAAAACAACAAATGGATGTCCTCGAATGGATAAAATCATGCATTCAACATGCTCACACAATAAGATATCAAATGAAATATGTGTCAAACATGGACAACCAACACTCTAGCTACTAGCACACAATTTGTCGATGACTAGGTCATTTTTATATGAGTATTTTGACTTAGGAGCCAAATGAGAACATTTGATCATAGGTCATACTCATCGTTTAAGCACAAGTGGGGTTACCACTTTTACATAAAGCATTGATGTGTTCACATCATTTGGAGATGCTTTAGCTCAATTTTTAGAGCAAAGCTCCCCCTAGATGTGAGAACCCCTTTTAAAGGGTCAAACTAACCTTGGGTTGTCGTAGAAGACTTCATGTAGATGTTGAAGATGTGGATGCTCAATGTTGATGTAGATCATCAAGAGTTGGGAGCTATCCTTTGGATTAGGGCACTTTCAATACCTACATGGGTTAGTCCCACAAGGAACAAACAAGGATATCCATGGACATAGATTGAAGTTCACAATAGATGATGTCCATGAAAGCAATGATTACCTTGTCCCTTGACTTACCAACAAGAGGGTTTGTGACTCCATGAACTAGTGCATGATGTGGAAGTTGATTGCACAAGTTGCCAAAATGAATGAGAGTGAAGTATGTTGGCGGAGTCACCCTCAAGAACCTTCTAGTTCTTCTTCTTCGGGATCCACATCATCTTGATGGGAATCCTTGGGGTTGTAGTTGAGCTTGACGAAGTAGAACTTGACGTTTCCTTGGGAACCCACTTGACCATGGCTTGAGGTGCTTCAACGAATGCATCAATCTCCTCTTGAAGCTTGTCCTTGGCTTTTAGCTTGTGGTCTTGTGGTGGAAGGTCATCTTGAGCTTGTTCCACATTGGAAGAAGTAGGATCATACTTCTCCTTTTGAGAAACAAACTGTGGAGTAGGATATTGACCTTCTTCCCACTCAACACCTTCAGCGTTGAACTTTCGCTCAAAACCAATTCCTTGATTCTTCCGGTGCCTTCCTTGCTTGCGAACAATTTCCTCAAAGTTCTTGCTTCCGGCAAGGCTCTTGTAGACACCTTTCTCTATGATCCCTTTCAATAAACTATTCTCTTGCTCAAGTGTAACTTGGCTTGAAACATTGTTAGTGGAATCAAGAGAACTACTAGAAGCAACAACATTGGATTTAACATGGTTATTGTTACTGCTAGAGGAAGAATTTTTCTTATGCTTGTCATGCTTAGTCTTAATAGGTGGCAAGAAATTAGACAAGAGAAGTCGTTTGGCAAGATATGAAGAACTCTTCTTTCGAAGATCGTCATTGATCGCTTTTAGAAACTCATGTTCTTGCTCTAGAGTGAGCTTCTCGAAGCGTAGCTTCTCATGAGATCTTAGGAGCTCTCTATGATCTTCTTGAGTTGTTTCATGAGCTAACTTAAGAGTGTTTAGTTCTTTAGTTAGACGCTCAATCTCCTTCATAGCATTGTCATTCGACTCTTCTCTACTATAAAGACTACTAGCATTTTCATCGTTACTAAGCTCACTAGATTTATCATGCAAGAGCTCATCTTCACTAAGCAAGTCATCCTCATCACTATCAAAGTCAATGAATTCAGGGTGTGTTACCTTGGGGCCTTTAGCCATGAAGCATCTTCCAATTCCCTCATTTGGTGAATCAAATAAGTCGTAGGAGTTGGAGTTGGAGGATACGAGAGCAAGACCGGCAACACCTTCATCTTGACTGTAGTCGGAGTCGGAGTGATAGCTTCCATCGGATTGATTGTCGGAGTCGGAGCCGGAGACCCATTCACCTACATGAGCTTGATGTCTTCTTCTTGTGTAGCTCCTTGATGACTTGTCTTTCCTCTCCGAATCCTTGCTTCTCCGAGAGGGTCTTCGTTCATAACGATCATCTCTACTCCTTCTCTCTCTCCGAGGTGACTCATCTCTTGATCTTCTTCTTGGAGATTCTTCTTTGCTCTTGTGGGGAGCCGTACACTCATTTGAGTAGTGTCCGGGTCTTCCACAATTGTAGCAGTTTCGATCATGACTAGAAGATCTCTTTTCATCATATGATCTAGACTTTGAGCTTCTTTCTTTGCCTCTATTCTTGTAGAACTTGTTGAAGTTCTTAACCATTAGGCTTATCTCTTCATTGGAAATTAACTTGTCACTTGAGGTTGTGGGAGCATCACTTGTAGCTTTGTAAGCACCACTTGACTTGTTGTGAAGCTCTTCCTTATCCTTAAGTGTCATCTCATGAGCAACAATTCTTCCAATGACTTCAGTTGGCTTGAGAGTCTTGTAGTTCGGCATCATTTGGATCAAAGTGCACACGGTGTCATATTTTCCATCCAAAGCTCTGAGAATCTTCTTAATGATGAATCGGTCGGTCATTTCTTCGCTTCCTAAGCCGGCAATCTCATTTGTGATGAGAGCAAGCCTAGAGTACATTTCAGTGACTCCTTCACCATCCTTCATCTTGAACTTGTCAAGTTGACCTTGAAGAATATCTAGCTTTGATTCCTTCACAAATTCAGTACCTTCGTGCATTTCAACCAAAGTATCCCAAATCTCTTTAGCATTCTCAAGACGGCTGATTTTGTTGAACTCCTCGGGACACAAGGCATTGAAGAGAATGTCACAAGCTTGAGCATTGTTTTGCAACATCCGCAACTCTTCCGGTGTAGCTTCGCGATCCGGAACTTTTCCTTCCTCGAAGAATTCACCTTGCATACCAACACAAATAATGCCCCATGCGGCTGGGTTATGACCAAGAATATGCATTTTCATTTTATGCTTCCAACTAGCAAAATTTGTACCATCAAAGTAAGGACCTCTACGATAATTACCCTCACTAGACGCCATACTCTCCTAGGTTGTGAAACCAAGCTTATGGAGTCCAATGCAATGGAAACCAAAACAATGGAGACCAAAGCTCTGATACCACTTGTAGGATCGAAAGTATGTCTAGAGGGGGGGTGATTAGACTACTTGTAAATATAAAAAATTCTGCCTTTGACAAAGAACAGTTTTAGGTAGTTTCACAATTAAGATCAAGTCAAGTATCACCCTACACATGCAATTCTAGAGTATAAGCAGCGGAAAGTAAATTGCACATGTAGTAAAGAGAGGTGGAGAAGATCAAACGCAATTTGGAGACGCAATGATTTTTCCCGTGGTTCCGATAGGTAGTGCTATCGTACATCCACGTTGATGGAGACTTCAACCCACGGAGGGTAACGGCTGCGCGAGTCCACGGAGGGCTCCACCCACGAAGGGTCCACGAAGAAGAAACATTGTCTATTCCATCATGGCCTACGCCCACGGAGGGCTAGCCTTACTCGGGGTAGATCTTCACGAAGTAGGCGATCTCCTTGCCCTTACAAACTTCTTGGTTCAACTCCACATCTCGATGACGGAGGCTCCCAAGCGACACCTAACCAATCTAGGAGGCACCACCCTCCAAAAGGTAATAGATGTTGTAGATGATGATGAACTCCTTGCTCTTGTGCTTCAAATGATAATCTCCCCAACACTCAACTCTCCTCACTGATATGGCTGTGGTGGAAGAAAGGATTGAGTGGAAAGCAACTTGGGAAGGTTAGAAATCAAGTTTCATATGGTAGGAATGGAGCAACTTGATCTCAACACAAGGGTAGGTAGTTCTCTTCTCAGAAAGTGTAAGATAGGAGTGGTAGTTCTTTCTGATGGCTCTCTCCACGAATGAAGAGGGGGTGGAGGGGTATATATAGCCTCCACACAAAATCCAACCGTTACACACATAATTGAGCAATCTCGGTGAGACCGAAGTGGAAATTCGGTCAGACCGAAAGTTCAAATATAGTGAACGTTGGGGTTTTCGGTGGGACCGAAAATACCATCTCGGTTTGTCCGATATGAGTCAAGACAGGAACTTGCCAGTTTCGGTGAGACCGAAATTATCAACTCGGTTATTCCGAAATGATGTCAAACGGTTACAGAAGCTTGGCAGTCCATATTTCAGTGAGACCGAACTCAAACTCGGATTGACCGATTTTTCTAGGGTTTGGCTTATGGCTGAGGTGGTTCATCTCGGTAGGACTGAGTTTGGAAAATCGGTTTGTCCGAGATTACTTATGAGTGTGTATAGTAGTGAAAGTTGCTGATAGTTGAAGGAGATATGTCACTAAGCACTTGAGCAACCAGATCATCAACACAACCTCATCCCCTTTTAATAGTATTGGCTTTTCCTATGGACTCAATGTGATCTTGGATCACTAAACCAAAAATGGAGTCTTGAGCTTTTGCCAATGCTTGCCTTAGCATCTTGAGGGGTCCACTTCTTCAGTCATTGCCATACCCATATCACTGAACTTCTCTGAAATGATTCTCAAGTAACTATTAGTCCAATGATATATATGTTGTTATTAATTGCCAAAACCACCCGGGGATTAGTTGCACTTTCAGATGTTGATGAAGATAGTCCTCCCCAAGATGGGATAGTTGTTGGTGATGACGGTGGTGATGATTTCCCCCTCCCGGAGGGAAGTATCCCCGGTAGAACAGCTCTGCCGGAGCCCTAGATTGGTTTCCGCCTCGGTTCCGCCTCGAGACGGCGGCATCTGGTCCCGAAAGCCTCCCTCTGATTTTTTCCAGGTCAAAACGCTTCATATAGGAGAAGATGGGCACTGTGGGCCTACTGGCTGGCCCTCGAGGCAGGGGGGCGCGCCCTGGGAAGGGGGGGCGCGCCCCCACCCTCGAGGCCAGCTGGTGGCCCCTCCTGTGGGTTTCTTTCGCCAGATATTTTTTATATTTTCCGAAACGATGTTCTGTGGAGTTTCAGGGCTTTTGAAGCTGTGCATAATTAGTTTCCAGAGTTTGCTCCTTTTTCAGCCCAGAATTCCAGTTGCCGACATTCTCCCTCTACATGTAAACCTTGCAAAATAAGAGAGAAAAGGCATAAGTATTGTGACAAAACATGTATGAACAGCCCATAATGCAATAAATATCAACTTATAAGCATGATGCAAAATGGACGTATCACCACCCACACTAGTGAGCCATGTTCCCTATCAGACTAGCTCGGATACTTCGACGGTGAATCCGCACGAGTCTCCCGTCGAGTGGGTTGTACTTCTCTCTACTCCCACCGCTCCTATGCTCCAAAGTCATCCTGCTCCTGCCCGTGAGGGAGAGCCACCCCGTCAGCGGCGTCATGTTTCTTTCACTCCGGAGATTTTCTTTAGTATTATCAGTTCTGACTCCGAGTCCAAGGCCGAGGAGACACCAGCAGGACCATCGGAGTGCCAGTGCAATCATTGCCGCTATGATTAGACGAGTATGTGATGTGACGTATGGTTGTATGCGTGTAGTAGTACTATCCATGATGTTGTATTGCTATCCATGATGTCGTATTACTTTGTATGATGTACGACGCTATGTATAATTATGTTGTTGAGTTTTATTCGCCTTGGTTTTCCTCGCCATTTTCTCGGAGTTGTTGCTTTTCCTTCTCTATTATTTTTCCCTTTATGGATGCTGCTCATCTCGATGCTTCGTATTGGGAAACAAATAGAGGATGACAAGGTGTGGCAGCAATAGTCATGGTGGCATCGAAATCCCGATTCGTCCATCCGCTAGACAACCAGGAAATTCTCCGGAACCATTCCAGCCACCCCCTCCTCCACCTCAAGCACCCGAGAAGATTATGCGAATATTTGAGGAGAAAAGGAATCAAGATCTGATGGAGTTCCTGAGAAGCATACATGCTATGGTGGAAAAAAATAATCATAATGGTAATCTCGAAGTTGCCACATTTTCAGAGAACCAAGCCACCTAGTTTCAGTCAAGCAGCGGATCCCATGGAAGCCGACGATTGGTTACAGACGATCCAAAGTAAGTTATATATTGCATGTACTAAAGATGCCGACGAGTTTCCCTTTGACACTCATTATCTTGAAGGGTCAACCGCTATATGGTGGGACAATACTAAAACTATGTGGCCTATCGAAGATGAGATTACTTAGGATAAATTTAAAGATAAAACTCCGCAAGTATCGTATTCCCGCCGGCATTATGAAGGTCAAGCAGCGAGAGTTCCTTGCTCTTATACAAGGGAACATGTCCGTAAGTGAGTATCTAAACAAGTTCAATCACTTGGCCCATTATTCACTCATGATGTAGCCACTTAAGAAAGGAAGATAGATCGATTTCTTGGAGATCTCAACCATACCATCTGATGCATGCTCAGCATGTTGGACTTTCCCAATTTCCAAACCTTGATGAACAAGGCTCTTATCGCAGAAAGGGAGCATACGCTTGCCAATGATCAGCAGTTTGCTTATGAAGATTGTAAACGTAAGTTTGTACCCAAGTAGGACGGGCAAATTTTTCAGAAGGCTCATACCTGGCAGCAACCGTAGTTTGAGTTCAAACCAACGTGGCAGCAGGGTAACAACAGAATGGAGAATCGAGTTAAGAACATTGTTACCAATCCATTGAGGGAAGAATGTTAGCGTAACAATGCTTGCTTCACTTGTGGTCAGACTGGGCATTATGCTAGGCAATGTCCCAAGAATGACAAGCCACCCACAGCTATCCAGAAGCAAGTCAACACCCACTGGTACAGTGAGCTGCTATACAAACGGATTTTAACCCATTTCCATGATGACATTTTGAACCATCGCCTAGTGAGTGTGGGCGATAGGGGGGCCTTCCCACACGACCCAGAAACCATCGAGATAGGCCCTCCGGTCACACACGCTTGGCAAAATGAGCTCGTGTGCAACGGGCGAGCGATCAAATATAATTATACAGGCCCAATCGGTTTCGGTTGTAAGTACATCCCACACAGCCAGTCCCAAGCAAACGTTTCCAATCGTATGTATATTCCACACAGTCATTCCAAGGAATACATTTCCGTTCGTATGTACATCCCACACAGTCAATTGAAGAAATATGTTTCTGTTTGTGTGTAGATCCCACACAGTCAATCGAGGGAAAACATTTTCGTTCGCACGTACATCACACACAATTTTCCCCGCTAAATCGTTTGTGATAGCGTTGCCATTGCAGACGATATTAACAATTTTATTGTTTGCCTTATTGAATGGATCAGACACGGTGCGTAGAAGAAACTGTGTGGCATAGGCTGTCCATCACACACAATTTTTATGTGGAAAACGTTTACACAAGGTGGCCTAACACAAACAGTTTTCAAGAGGAAGTTGTGTGTGATTGTTCATTGACCCAACATGTTTTCTTCCTAGAAACTGTGTGCGTTGTTTGAGGTCATCGCCCACGGTGTTTTCTCGATAACCGTCTGCAATAGAAAAAACCAATTAGCAGGCTAAATGGCCTATTATCAATAATTCATTTATTAATCAAATTGACATTTCGTATTAAGCACACAATATATTTCATTCTTGTATTACGGAACCAAGATTTCATAATCGAAATACATCAGAGTACAACATCATATAGCTTCAGCACTCAGTTATACTATATAGGCATATAGTTAGCTACCCCATTACAAAACTGCACCAGTGATGTCGCTTGAGATGCGTCGGTGTTTCCCCAATGAATAAGGGATCATGCAGCACAACAACGGTAAGGTATTTCCATCAATGATGAGACCAAGGTTATAGAACTAGTAGGAGAACCACGCAACACTACGTAAACGGTACCTACACACAAATAACAAATATTTGCAACTTGACGCGTTAAAGGGGTTGTCATTCCCTTTTGGGTAGCGGTGCCAAAAAGTGACGTAAGGATAGGATAAAATTGTAGTAGATTGATAGATGCAAATAAAAGCAAATAAAATGCAGCAAGATATTTTTGGGTTTTTGATAATATAGATCTGAAAATAAAAGAAGCAAATAAAATATAAGGCAATTGGCAATATGGATCTGGAAGTATATGATAGGAAAATAGACCCGGGGGCCGTAGATTTCACTAGTGGCTTCTCTCGCAAAAATAGCATGCGGCGGGTAGAAAAATTACTGTTTGGCAATTGATAGAAAAGGAAATAATTATGAAGATATCCAAGACAATGATCATGTATATAGGCATCACGTCCAAGATTAGTAGACCAACTCCTGCCTGTATCTACTACTATTACGCCACACATCGACTACTATCTGATACGTCTCCAATTTATCTATAATTTTTGATTGTTCCATGCTATTATATATTCTGTTTTGGATGTTTAATGGGCTTTATTATACACTTTTATATTATTTTTGGGACTAACCTACTGACCCAAGGCCCAGTGCAAATTGCTGTTTTTTTTCTATTTCAGGGTTTTGCAGAAAAGGAATATCAAACAGAGTCCAAACGGAATGAAACCTTCGGGAGAGTTATTTTTGGAACCGTATCTACCCAGAAGACTTGGAGTACACGCGAGGGAACGAAGGAGGTGGCCACAAGGGTCCAGGGGGCGCCCCCACCCTCGTGGGCCCCCTCTGGCTCCCCCAATGCCCTCCTTCCTTCTATGTATATCCATGTACCCTGATACATCGAGGCAACAGAGAAAACCCTAATTCCACCGCCCCAACCTTCTGTTCCCGTGAGATCCCATCTTGGGGCCTGTCCTGGAGCTCCGCCGGAGAGGGGATCTACCACGGAGTGCTTCTACATCAACGCCATAGCCTCACCAATGAGTTGTGAGTAGTTTACCACAGACCTTCGGGTCCATAGTTATTAGCTAGATGACTTCTTCTCTCTTTTTGGATCTCAATACAAAGTTCTCCTTTATCTTCGAGGAGATCTATTTGATGTAATCTTTTTTGCGATGTGTTTGTCGTGATCCGATGAATTGTGGGTTTATGATCAAGATTATCTATGAGAAATATTTGATTCTTTTATGAAATCTTTTATGTATGATTATAATATCCTTGCAAGTCTCTTCGAATTATTGGTTTGGTTTGGCCTACTAGATCTATAGTTCTTGCAATGGGAGAAGTGCTTGGCTTTGGGTTCAATCTTGCGGTGTCCTTTCCCAGTGACATCAGGGGTAGCAAGGCACGTATTGTATTGTTGCCATCGAGGATAAAAAGATGGGGTTTATATCATATTGCTTGAGTTTATCCCTCTACATCATGTCATCTTGCTTAAAGCATTACTCTTTTCTTATGAACTTAATACTCTAGATGCATGCTGGATAGCGGTTAATGTGTGGAGTAATAGTAGTAGATGCAGATCGTTTCGGTCTACTTATCACGGACGTGATGCCTATATATAACGATCATGCCTAGATATTCTCATAACTATGCGCTTTTCTATCAATTGCTCAACATTAATTTGTTCACCCACCGTAGAATTTTGCTATGATGAGAGAAGCCACTAGTGAAACCTATGCCCCCCGGGTCTATTCTCAACATATTAATCTTCCATCTACTTTACTTTGCTTTATTTACTTTTTGTTCTTATATCCAAAAATACAAAAAAAATTATACTATCTTATCTATCAGATCTCACTTTCGTAAGTGACTGTAAAGGGATTGACAACCCCTTATCACGTTGGCTGCGAAGTTCTTATTTGTTTGTGCAGGTGCGAGGGACTCGCGCGTGGTCTCCTACTGGATTGATACCTTGGTTCTCAAAAGCTGAGGGAAATACTTACGCTACTATGCTGCATCACCGTTTCCTCTTTGAGGGAATACAACGCAAGCTCGAGAAGTAGCAAGAAGAATTTCTAGCGCCGTTGCCGGGGAGGCTTATACAAAAGTCATATACCAAGTACCTATCACAAACCCTTATCCTTCACATTACATTTATTTGCCTCTCGTTTTCCTCTCCCCCACTTCACCCTTGCTGTTTTATTCGTCCTTTTTCCGTTCGCCTTTCTGTTTGCTTGTGTTGCTATGTGCCCTCTATCAGCTTGCATCTTCGCTTGCTAAATTATGGATCCTCATCCACTTGCTAATCTTTTTAAGAGATCCAATTATGATGAACCAATTGCTAGTGAGCTGCGTGGACTAGATTATCTTTATGAGGTTTTGCTTGAAATTTGTGAGTCCGAAAACTATGATGATGTGCTGAAAGAAGAAAATTATGAAGTGATTCACGATAGCTGTTTAAATGAAAATCATGATTGCAATGATGTTATTATAAATTCTCTTAATGTCAATTGTGCTAATGATATGCAAAACCCTAAGCTTGCGGATGCTTATTTTTCTATGCCCACTACTTGTTGCAATGATCATGATTGGGGTGATGCATCTTACGATCTTGAAATTTTATTTAATCCCATTGATGAATGTAAGATTGACAATAATGTTTGCAATAATATTGAAAGTGGGTTTGGAAGAGTGTCAACTTTAGATCCCACATATTTGGAGAATGTTCAATCTTATGATTTTTTTTGATAAAAGTGGGTTTGGAAAGGTCATGACTTTAGGTAATTTTTATCACACTATTTTGGAGAGTGTCAACTTCGTATGCATGTGGATCATGTTGAGAGTATGTTATGTGATAACTATATTGTTGAATTTGCTTATGATCCTACATGCAATTATTATGAGAGAGGAAAATATGGTTGTAGAAATTTTCATGTTACTAAATTACCTTTCGTTATGTTGAGATTGCTATTGTTTCTTTCTTCTTCCTTGCATATGCTAGATCTTTCTTGCCTTCATAATTTGTTTTATTATAAGATGCCTATGCATAGGAAGTATGTTAGGCTTATATGTGATTTTCACATGCTATATGATGCTCTCTTTGTGCTTCGATTCTCATCTTTCATGTGAGCATCATTGAATTCTCAAGCCTATCTTAATGGCTATAAAGAAAGAGCTTGTTGGGAGGCAACCCAATTTTATTTTATTTGTTTTTACATCTGTTTAGAAATAAATATTGCATCTAGCTTCTGTTTAGATGTAGTTTTGTGTTTTAATTAGTGTTTGTGCCAAGTAGAACCTTTGGGAAGACTTGTGTGAAGTTTATATGATCATGCTGTGAAAAACAGAAACTTTAGCGCTCACGAGATTAACCACCAGATTTTACTGGAGAGTGCTATTTAGTTGATTATTTTTAGATGATTTATAGACAAATTCTTCACGTTTACCAATTTATTTCAAATTTTTTGGAGTTACAGAAGTATTCGAAAGTTACAGATTACTACAGACTGTTCTGTTTTTGACAGATTCTGTTTTTCGTGTGTTGTTTGCTTATTTTGATGCATCTATGAGTAGTATTGGGGAATATAAATCATAGAGAAGTTGGAATACAGTAGGTTTAACACCAATATAAACAAATAATGACTTCATTACAGTACCTTTGGGTGGTGGCTTGTTTTCTTATACTAACGGAGCTCACGAGATTTTCGGCTAAGTTTTGTGTTGTGAAGTTTTCAAGTTTTGAGTATGGCTTTGATGGACTATGGAACCAAGAGTGGCAAGAGCCTAAGCTTGGGGATGCCCAAGGCACCCCAAGGTAAAATTCAAGGACAACCAAAAGCCTAAGCTTGGGGATGCCCCGGTAAGGTATCCCCTCTTTCGTCTTCATCTATCAGTAACTATACTTGAGATAATATTTTTATTCACCACATGATATGTGTTTTGCTTGGAGCGTCATGTATGATTTGAGTCTTTGCTTTTTAGTATGCCACAATCATCCTTTCTGGACATACCTTTTGAGAGAGATAAATATGGTTTAGAATCTATTAGAATACTCTATGTGCTTCACTTATATCTTTTGAGCTAGATAGTTTCGCTCTAGTGCTTCACTTATATCTTTTAGAGCACGGTGGTGGTTTTATTTTGTAGAAATTATTGATCTCTCATGCTCCACTTATATCTATTTGAGAGTCTTTTAGAACAACATAGTAATGTGCTTTGGTTATAAAACTAGTCCTAATATGATAGGCATCCAAGATGAGTATAGTAAAAACTTTCACACAAAGTGCATTGAATACTAAGAGAAGTTTGATACTTGATGATTGTTTTGAGATATGAGGATGGTGATATTAGAGTCATGCTAGTAGAGTAGTTGTGAATTTCAGAAAAAATTGTGTTAAGGTTTGCAAGTCCCGTAGCATGCACGTATGGTAACCGTTGTGTGGCAAATTTGAAGCATGAGGTACTTCATTGAGTGTCATCCTTTGTGTGGAGGTCGAGATCGCACGATGGTTAACTCCTACCTACCCTTCCCCTAGGAGCATGCGTGTAGTACTTTGTTTTGATGACTTGTAGATTTTTGCAATAAGTATGTGAGTTCTTTATGACTAATGTTGAGTCCATGGATTATACGCACTCACCCTTCCACCATTGCTAGCCTCTCTCGCACCATGCAACTTTCGCCGGTACCATACACCCACCATATACCTTCCTCAAAACAGCCACCATACCTACCTATCATGGCGTTTCCATCGCCATTCCGAGATATATTGCCATGCAACTTTCCACTGTTTCGTTTATTATGACACACTTCATCATTGTCATATTGCCATGCATGATCATGTAGTTGACATCGTATTTGTGGCTAGGCCACCATGCATATTTTTCATACATGTCACTCTTGATTCATTGCACATCCCGGTACACCGCCGGAGGCATTCATATAGAGTCATACTTTGTTCTAGTATCGAGTTGTAATATCAAGTTTTAAATCAATATAAGTGTGATGATCATCATTATTAGAGCATTGTGCCAAAGAAAAAAAAAAGAAGAAGGAAAGGGCAAAGAAAAAAAAAGAAAGGCCCAAAAAAAAGAAGCAAAAAAAAGAAAAGAAAGAAAAGAAAAGGGACAATGCTACTATCTTTTTCCACACTTGTGCTTCAAAGTAGCACAATGATCTTCATGATAGAGAGTCTCTTGTTTAGTCACTTTCATATACTAGTGGGAATTTTCATTATAGAACTTGGCTTGTATATTCCAACGATGGGCTTCCTCAAATGCCCTAGGTCTTCGTGAGCAAGCAAGTTGGATGCACACCCAGTTAGTTTCTTTTGTTGAGCTTTCATACATTTATAGCTCTAGTGCATCAGTTGCATGGCAATACCTACTCACTCACATTGATATCTATTGATGGGCATCTCCATACCCCATTGATACGCCTAGTTGATGTGAGACCATCTTCCTCTTTTTTGTCTTCTCTACAACCAACACTCTATTCCACATAGTGCTATGTCCATGGCTCACGCTCATATATTGCATGGAAGTTGAAAGAGTTTGAAAAAAAATTAAAGTATGAAACAAGTGCTTGGCTAAAACCAGGGTTGTGCATGATTGGAGTATTTTGTGTGACGAAGATGGAGCATAGCCTAACTATATGATTTTGTAGGGATGAACTTTCTTTGGCCATGTTATTTTGAGAAGACATGATTGCTTTGTTGGTATGCTTGAAGTATTATTATTCTTATGTCAATATGAACTTCTATCTTGAATCTTTTGGATCTGAACATTCATGCCACAACAAAGAGATTACATTGAGAATTATGTTAGTTAGCATTCCACATCAAAAATTCTGTTTTTATCATTTACCTACTCGAGGACGGGCATGAATTAAGCTTGGGGATGCTTGATACGTCTCCAACGTATCTATAACTTTTTATTGTTCCATGCTATCATATATTCTGTTTTGGATGTTTAATGGGCTTTATTATACACTTTTATATTATTTTTGCGACTAACCTACTAACCCAAGGCACAGTGCAAATTGCTGTTTTTTTGCCTATTTCAGGGTTTCGCAGAAAAGGAATATCAAATGGAGTGCAAACGGAATGAAACCTTCGGGAGAGTTATTTTTGGAACCGTATCTACCCAGAAGACTTGGAGTACACGCGAGGGAACGAAGGAGGTGGCCACGAGGGTCCAAGGTGCGCCCCCACCCTCGCGGGCCTCCTCTGGCTCCCCCGATGCCCTCCTTCCTCCTATATATATCCATGTACCCTGAAAACATCGAGGCAACAGAGAAAACCCTAATTCCACCGCCGCAACCTTCTGTTCCCATGAGATCCCATCTTGGGGCCTGTTCCGGAGCTCCGCCGGAGGGGGATCTACCACGGAGTGCTTCTACATCAACGCCATAGCCTCACAAATGAGTTGTGAGTAGTTTACCACAGACCTTCGGGTCCATAGTTATTAGCTAGATGGCTTCTTCTCTCTTTTTGGATCTCAATACAAAGTTCTCCTCGATCTTCGAGGATATCTATTCGATGTAATCTTTTTTGCAGTGTGTCTGTCGAGATCCGATGAATTGTGGGTTTATGATCAAGATTATCTATGAGAAATATTTGATTATTTTCTGAAATCTTTTATGTATTATTATAATATCCTTACAAGTCTCTTCGAATTATTGGTTTGGTTTGGCCTACTAGATCTATAGTTCTTGCAACGGGAGAAGTGCTCGGCTTTGGGTTCAATCTTGCGGTGTCCTTTCCTAGTGACAGCAGGAGCAGCAAGGCACGTATTGTATTATTGCCATCGAGGATAAAAAGATGGGGTTTATATCATATTGCTTGAGTTTATCCCTCTACATCATGTCATCTTGCTTAAAACATTACTCTGTTCTTATGAACTTAATACTCTAGATGCATGCTGGATAGCAGTCGATGTGTGGAGTAATAGTAGTAGATGCATAATCATTTCGGTCTAGTTATCACGGACGTGATGCCTATATATAATGATCATGCCTAGATATTCTCATAACTGTGCGCTTTCTATCAATTGCTCGACAGTAATTTGTTCACCCACCGTAGAATTTTGCAATCATGAGAGAAGCCACTAGTGAAACCTATGGCCCCCGGGTCTATTCTCAACATATTAATCTTCCATCTACTTTACTTTGCTTTATTTACTTTCTGTTCTTATATCCAAAAATACAAAAAATATTATACTATCCTATCTACCAGATCTCACTTTCGTAAGTGACCGTAAAGGGATTGACAACCCCTTATCGCGTTGGCTGCGAAGTTCTTATTTGTTTGTGCAGGTGCGAGGGACTCGCACGTGGTCTCCTACTGGATTGATACATTGGTTCTCAAAAGCTGAGGGAAATACTTATGCTACTGTGCTGCATCACCCTTTCCTCTTCGAGGGAATACAACACAAGCTCGAGAAGTAGCTCTATCCAGCATGCATTTAGTTTATTAAGTTCATGGAGAAACGGAGTAATGCAATAAGAACGATGACATGATGTAGACAAGATCTATTCATGTCGGAATAGACCCCATCTAACATTGAGATACATGGTGTTAAAATTATAGTAAATCGAAAACTCATCTGAAATTCATGAAACTTGACATGCTATCATGGAACGACAGCAACATGTCGTGGTAAAAATGTTGTCCCATTTGGGGCAGGTTTGGGCATAAGCTTCTCACAAATCTCAACTTCTCTTAACAAGCCTCATGGTTCTGGTAGGGAATGTGTCACCTTTGTGGATGAAACGATATTCGTTGCCTCTTCTTGCTTTCAATTGTTTTAGTGTAAACAGAGAACAACAGGAGTGTTGTGTTAAATTTTGAAATTTTGGGGGTTCGTTTGGACATTTTTATACATAAACTAATTTTTCTATGCATTTATGTGCACAATTCAAATTTGACCTACAAGCACATGCTCGAGTGCATATAAATGGGTTGAAAAATCAAATGTGGGTCCTTGGTTGCATGCTTAGATCCCATGCAAGAAATGGGAATGAATGTCAAACACCTTGCTACCGTCGCTCGGCCGCAAACATTGAGATACATGGTTTTTAAATTCTGGTAAATCCAAAACTCATTTGAAATTCGTGAAACCTGGCATACTATCATGGAACGACAACAACATGTTGTGGTAAAAAAATTATCCCATTTGGGACAGGTTTTGGTATAAGCTTCTCAGAAACCAGAGCTTCTCACAACAAGCCTCATGGTTTCAATAGGGAATATATGTGCCTCCTTCGTGGATGAAACGATATTCGTTGCCTCTTCTTGTTTTCAAAGTTTTTCCTAGTGGCATCATAGATCAACAGGAATGTCATGTCAAAATTTGGAATTTCAGGGTTCGTTTGGAATTTTTTATACATTAATTGAGTTTTCTAGGCATTTTATGTGCATAATTCAAATTTTAATTACATGCACATGCTCCGGTGCAGAAAAATGTGTTGAAAAATCAAATGTGTGTCCTTGGGTGCATGCTTAGGTCCCATGCAAGAAATGTGAATTAATTTCAAACACCATGGTACTGTTGCTTGCCGGCAAAACGTTGAGATACTTTGTTTTCAAATTCTAGTAAATCCAAAACTCATCTAAAATTCATGAAACTAGGCATGCTATCATGGAATGGCACCTGACATGCTATGGTATTTTTCATGCCCAATTTGAGAGAAGGCGCACTCGAATAACAACCAACAAAGGCATTTTGAAACAAATAGCTGCCACTTTGACATCTCAAAAGTTTGTATTATTTAAATCATGTGTGTTCTGTTAACCATTCATGTGACGCCATGCATCAAACTTTTAATGGCTAGGAGGTGCCGTGCAGATAGCTTTGAGTAGAAGGGAAGCGTGCGAGCGCAGTCCGCTGTGCAGGCTGGCCAGGAGGCATGCAAGCTGTCCTCCAATATGCAGGTTCACCGAGAAGTGTGCAAGCTAAACACTACGCTGGGAAGTGAGCCCTTTGACTTCCATGGCCGCCCCGTCTTGCTCGCATCCTCTCCATTAATGGTGCATGATCTGCTGTTTAATACATGCAGCCATATTATTCGCCTCCTGCAGACCTCCACCAATGCCATGGTGTAGAAGGATCACCTGCCACTAGTCTTCCAGTTTGGTGAAGTCGAGTCCGAGCTGGACGAGATAGAAAATTTGGAGGAATGGGGCCTCATGGAGATGGCCCTGACCGAGCTAGCCGTGGCGGTTGCTGCCCTCGCGCCCGTCCCAGCTCCCATCCCCACGTTCGCGCCAGCGACCAACCCCCATAGCATTGACGGACTGGTCGCCAAGCACTATCGGAGAGGTGGAAGCAGCGGGCATCAGCGAGGTCGCTGCGGACCCACACGACCTCGTGTACATGCCAGCGCCAACGCCATCGCCCATGCCCGTGCGCACCCCTGTACCCACTGCGGCGTCGGTCCCCGTGCATTTGCCTGCACTGGCCGTGCCCAGGCACGCGCCCCCTTAGTGTCATGGGACGCCACCGTCGACCGCTACCTCACAGCGCCACGAGTTTCCGTCCACCCGCACCCCACCCGTCGATCGCGTGGCGATAAGATGTTTGATTTCCAAGTGAAGAACATTGTGTGCTGCCTTGAAGACTTCAACAACAGCGTCTCGGAGGAGGATAACGACAACGCCGGCGCGGCACGCCGCCTCAGTCGTCGCCGGATTTTTTTTGGGTTTAATACTGTATCTTGATCGTATGAATATAAAGTCGCAGTGTGACTGAATGAAATATATGATTTGAACGAACTTGCATTTCTCTCTCTGAATGTACAGAGTTATCAAATGTTTTTTAAACGTCAATGATTTTTAAATTTAAAACATTCATTGCAAACATTTTAGATAGAACACCCATATGCAAACCGACGGCTTCCCCAGTAAGCTAAGGGAAAATGCGCCGAGCAAGATTTGTGCCGCTCTTCATCGCAAACGTTTTACATAGAACACACGTATGCAAAGTGAGAGCTATGGTCTTCCCAGTAAGCCAAGGGAAAATTTGCCGCACATGATTTGTGCATCTCTACAACGCAAACAGTTCAGATTGAAGACGGTATGCAAAGCGAGACTTCGCCACTAAGCCAAGAGAAAATCTAGCATGCATGATTTGTACATCCCTTCAACGCAAGCGTTTTTTCGGATGAACCGTGTGCAACCACATACAAACAATTTGGTAAGATTTACATTTATCATAATGGGTATATTGCCATTTATCAAACTGAAAATATTGACATTTGTTGATCTAGTAACATTGCCCTTTGTCAACCTTGTAACACTGCCATTTGTCAAAATTTGCAGCTAAAAATCACTTGCACTATCAAAAAAATTGCAACTAAAATTCGGTAAGCATAGACTTCATTCATAGATTAAGCAGTCATTGTCGGAGTTGGGGATCTACGGTCCCTTGAAAGGTTCGAACACTGGGGCATGCGCGAAAAACCTACTTGCTCTCAACCAATCGCTCACCGCACCAAGGCCATGGATCGTCAAGCACGAGCTAGATCATTGGGAGGAAAGGGACACAAAGATTTACCCAGGTTGGGCCCACCTTGCGGTGTAAAACCCTACTCCTGCTTTGTGGTGTGTTACCTCGCAAGGAGGTTGAGTATGAACTAGTACAAGGGTAAGTTGCCTCGTGAGGGCTCTAGGAGCAGCTCAAGCTTGAAGGGTTGATGAACTCGATGCTTTCCTCTGGTGCTGTCTAGTCTATACTTATACTAGCCTGGTCTTCTTCCCATCGGCTAAGGCGGGAAGGGATGCCACAACGGCCAAATTCAAAGGGGGACAACAATACACCTTACCTGGCTAAAGGTGGTCTTCGCCTGCAAAGCTTTTGGTCGATGACGCGTAGGTGGGCTCGGTGATGACCTCCTTCCTACCGAGCCCATGGTCTTGGTCTAGTTGCACTGGAATAGAAACTTTTGGGTGAATCCTCGGGAACCCCCATACGTCCTTGCCTCCTTATCCCCAAAGAGGAAACTGTCCTCACCTGCGCCCGCTGGCGCCCGCCTGACCTTGGTCGTCATGGCTCACATCACCCAGGTCCTGATGAGGTCGGGCGCTGCCTTGATATGCCCGCTCCTCTGGAGGCTGCCTCGGGAGGCTGCTCCCTAGGAGGTCTTGGTGTCGTTCTCCTCGCGAGGCAAGGGGCCCTCACTAGGGTCTTGTGCGCAGGGTCTTGCTGGTGGGCCATGCCTAGGCCGCAGGCAGACGGGTCTAGGTACCCCTCAGTCCCAGAACATCGATAGTAGCCCCCAGGCCCACAACACGCTCAGCCTGGATTCGAGGCGAAGATGAGGAAGGAAGGGCGAAGAGACGCAGGCCCTAACCATCTACGATCCAGGCCCCAACACATGGTGCTCGACGGGAAGTGGGACGCCCCCACTTCCCCTTGATGCCTCATCAACCGCCTGGCTGACAAAAAGCCTAGCACGTGCCGCAGGGCCATCATTGCTCAAGGTGAAGAGACGTCGATTTGCCTTCTTTAGTATCTTATAAGGGGGCGAGGAGGGCCGAGCCCCCAAACCACTTCTACCTTCTTGCTTCTCCGCTTCCAATCCCCATCGTCGTAGTCATGGAACTAGTGAGAAGGTTCACTACCGCCGAGAAGGGCAAAGCGCCACGGGACGAGTCAGAGATGCCATCGCCCAAGAGGGGGCACGACCGTCCCCGCAAGTCCGCTGCAACGCCCGCGGCGAGCCCTCAAGGGTACGCGCGCGCCCCACTAGGAGTCCACACCGGATCTAGTAGCAGCATGAAGAACCCCACCCCCGAAAGTGGCCGTGAGGGTCGTGGCGGTCGCATCCGAGGGGGAAGGTCTGCGGCTGTTGCCCGACTACCTCGATCGCGGGAGTATTCGGCCGACATGGCCTGCGAGTTCGTAGTGTGGATGGAGAGTCCACCCTGCACTTGGATGCAGCTCCCACGCTCCTTTGCGGAGGAGCTACCGGTGCGCGGCCCCGTCGGGCCGTGGCTGCATCCTGGTGGCTGCTACAACCAGTCCTCGTGGGCAAAGGTGGAGATCACCCCTCCGGCTACGTGTACCTAACCCGAGGGTGGCAGACATTCGCCCGCACCCACGTCCTAATGGCGAGGCACACCCTCCACTTCAAGTATGATGGGGCGATGACGCTCTTCTTCAAGATCTCCGGGGAGGACGGCAGACGCCTGAGAAGATGCCTAGAGAGCGACAGCCGCACTCCTTCCGGCGATGACGGCCACGGCGGTGGCGGCGGCGTCCTCGGCAGTGAACTTGCCCTTAGCGATGGGCGCTGCCCCTCCAGAAGCATCGGCTCCTCCTCCAGGGGGAGCGAGAGCAATGTCGACTACGATGAGCCATCGCGGAGTCGCGTCAAGGTGGAGGACGACTTTGACTAGGCGTCGACGGAGCTGGGGCCGGAGCTGTCGGCGTTTTGGGAACGAGGGTACCCAGACTTGCCTGCCTGCGGCCTAGGGCGTGGCTCATCAGGCGGCCTGGTACGGCCGAACCTGTTCACCAACTACTCAAGACCCTCGCGAGGGGCCGAGCCTCGCGAGGCGGACGGCGCAAGACCTCCCCTGGGGCGGCCTCACTAGGCTGGCTCCTGAGGAGCAGATATATCAAGGCAAGGGGCACCTCACGAGGTCCTCGTGACGTGAGAAGTGACGACCAAGGCCAGGCGGGCGCCAACGGGCATAGAGTGCCAGTTTCCTTTTTGGTGCTAAAGGAGCAGGCACAGGCGAGGAGTCCCGAGGCGTCAGGCAAAGGTTTCCATATCGATGCAACAAGACCAAGACCAGCGGGACGGCAGAGCGGAGGTCATCGCGGAGCCCACAGCAGCGTCACCGCCAGAGCCTTTGGCAGGCTAAGACCACCTTTGTTTAGGATAGCATGTACTAGCTGCCCCCCTTCAATATTGGCCGTTGTGGGATCCCTTCCCGCTCAATACTTGGGAAGAGGACCCATGCCACTATAAATAGGACTAGCCACCGCCATTGGGATCATCTCATCTTGAGTTGATCAGATAGAAGGCCACACACTCACAAGCTCACTCGAGCACAAGAACACCTCTCCTTAGGAAGCACTTCACTCCATGTACTAGTTCTTCCTCAGCCCACAAGGCAATCCACCACACCACACTGGATTAGGGTATTACACCACAACGGTGGCCCAAACTAGTATAAACCTTGTGTCCCTTGTTCTTCGGATCTGACGAGCTAGGCCTAGGGATTGGCGAGTAGACGAGCTAGGGCAGGAGGAGAGATCTTCGTGCGCAACCCAGAGTTCGAATCACAAGGGTTTTGCCAGAACCCAAGATCTGACAGTTAGCGCGCCAGGTAGGCGTGTGCCCAAACTTCCCTTTCGCCGATCTATGTTCTGTTGTCCTACCGGTTCGATGGCTGACGATCGCAGAGCCCGGGCTGAGCAGCGGGTTTCCCTTGCCGCTCTTGTTGCTCAGACAGCTCCTGCCAGCGGACCACCCCGCCATTCTCCCTTGCCTGCTGCCAACACTGCCACCGGCCCGGCATGGCACGAACAGCAGGCCTCGTCCCTGCAACCCTCCGTGCAGCGAGACAGACGTACCACAACCCCATCACTGACCCCAGCGGTCTCGCCATCCCATGCTCGTCGCGGACCAGCGGACGCGCAGGCTGCGCTGCTCATGGCACGCGAGCTCCTGCGCTACCGCCCCGTCAACGACTTCTATGAAGAATGGCTCGACCGCACCGCCGAGCTCGTCAGCGCCACTTGGGGCTCTCCAGCGCCGTCGCTCTCGCTACCTCGTCTGCCTCCCCGTGCGGACGACGTGGCCCATGAAGCTCCTCTGCTACCC
The DNA here is from genome assembly GCA_902687465.1 of Secale cereale. NCBI lineage: Eukaryota > Viridiplantae > Streptophyta > Magnoliopsida > Poales > Poaceae > Secale > Secale cereale. The sequence continues at coordinate 419,185,763 of LR738709.1, forward strand.
CCATGCCAAGGCATCGTCCAAGACCAAAGGCATGTGGCCCCGCACCATGATCACCCACATGCGGCGCCCATGCATGAAGAAGGAAGCTGCCAAGAGATCCAACGGCCCCTCGGAGGAGCGCCAGCGCTCCCCTCACCACCGCGTCGAGACCGCACACACCCCGCAGCGGTGGCGCGCGAGGACCAAGACCAAGTTTCGCCTCCCCGGAAAGCTCCGGCATCGACAGCAGGCTGCAAGGCCCTCGCCCCCGAGCTGCGCAACGTCAACTGGCCTGGGAAGTTCAAGCCCGACCTGCCTCCATGCTATACCCGCGACCCTGTGGAGTTCCTGCAGCTCTACGAGCTGAGCATCAAAGCGTCCGGCGGCAACGAGAAGATCATGGCGCACTGGTTCCCCATGGCACTCAAAGATGGCGCGAGCTCGTGGCTCCTGAACCTGCCCGCGGGATCGATCTCCACCTGGAGCGAGATGCGCGAGTGGTTCATCGCCAACTTCTAGGGCACCCGAGACCGCCCCCCGGCCGCGGGTGACCTACGATGTATCAAGCAACAACAAGGAGAAACCCTACATAAGTTCATCCAACGCTTCAACAACGTCTGCATAAAGATCCCCAAGGTCACGGACGAGGCCATCATTTCAGCGTCCTCAGATGGTGTCCGTGATGTCAAGATGATGGAGGAGCTCGCCATCCACGAAGACTTGTGCACGTCCCTGGAGCTGTTCAACCTCACGACCAAGTGCGCTAGAGCTAAGGAGGGGCGCCTCTCCCTCGTCGAGCTCCCCACTGCTGAACCTAAAGACAAGAAGGCCAAGAGCAAGGACGTAAAGCGCAAAGGAGCAGCAGTGCTCGCGGCTGAACCGGAAATGAAGTGCGGCCGTGACTACCCAGAGTCATCCAAGAACAACCGGGGGTTTTGCCCCCTTCCACAACGTGCACATCCACAACACTCACGAATGTCAAGAACTCAGGACCCTCCACGAAGGACGCGTTGGTCAACGCCCCGAGCGCAGCAACCGTGGCTACGGCAATGGGGGAAGTCGGACCGGCGGATGCTGGGACGACTGCGGCCCCTGCCCGGAGTGGCGTGACCAACCTCGGGAGGACCGCTGGCAGGATCAGCCACGTGAGGATGGATGGAGGGGCCAGCCCCGTGAGGGTGCCTGGAGGGACCAACCTCGTGAGGACCACCCTCAAGGTAAGGCCGGCCTTCCACCTCTGCGCCACCAAGAAGGAACGACGACCAAGACAAAGGGGATGGGGGCTTCCAGGAGCCTCGCGCCATCGCCTGCATCTTGGGCAGAGCACAGGACCCAGCCTCTCAGCGCCTCTTCAAGCAGTTCGCCTGGGAAGTAAACGCAGCTCTCCCCAAGCACGAGGCTACTCGCCCACTCAGGTGGTCCAGATGCCCCATCACCTTCAGTTCAGCAGACTAGCTCAAGTGCGCGGCTCCGGCCGGCGCCCTCCCGATGCTTTGTTCGCCCGTCATCAACAACGTCCAAGTTACCAAGACTCTCATTGATGGCGGCGCGGGGCTCAATGTCCTGTCCGTCAAGGCATTCGACATCCTCCAAGTACCCTACGATTAGCTACTGCCTACCAAGCCCTTCTCCAGAGTGACTGACGGCTCCACCACCCCCATAGGGCGGGTCTGCCTGCCCGTTACCTTCGGCAAGCGCGACAACTACCACACTGAGCTCATCGACTTCGACATCGCCCACATCCATCTCCCTTACAACGCTATCCTCGGGTACCTAGCCCTGGCCAAGTTCATGGTGGTGACTCACCACGGCTACAATGTCCTCAAGATGCGAGGGAGCGGCAGCGTCATCACCATCGCTTGTGAAGAGAAGGACGCAGTGTGCTCACTCGAGCGTGCTTACCAGGCATCAGAAGTCGAGGATCCAGACAACGACAACATCATCTACCCTCCTGAGGTCATTCCCAAGAAGAAGAAGCAGCTGCTCGCCCTGGAGCCGCATGAGGTTGCAGTACCTGGTGGCAGCACCTCAGTGCCTACACCTAGGGAGGGGCTGCCTCCCTCCCTCACACAGGAAGGCGCGCCTGGTGCCCCCATCAGGCTGGGCTCGGGGGCTCTCCTCTAGAGGGCCTCTGACTTAGCCACTGTCATGAGGGAGGCGCTCGGGCACCATGTGGAGGAGTGCTTCACCACACGTTTCCCTCCGGAGGCCTCAAGGCGTGAGGCACCAAGCGCTCAGGAGTTCATCAGCCAGACCATCGAAGACCTACAGATGCCAAGGGCAATGCGAGGCGAGCGCCACCCGACGCCTTGGAGTGTATCTCTCGCTCCAAGCTCAGGCGACAGGCTGCGCGTCTGCATCAACATCCCCGTTCTCAATAGGATCGCATCTCAGGAGCTCTACTGGCCTTCCCAGGTGGGCCGGTGCGAGGGTCCCCCTCACAGCTATGTGTTGACGCTCAAAAATGGCATGATCACAAAGAGTGACTTGAGGCTATAATGAAATGAGTTTAAAATTATGAGTTCATGTAACCAATTGATGTCTCTCTTCAAGATGATCGAAATAGATGTGAAGATGGACCAAAACGGAGCTCAAGTGCAAAAGATATGACAAGTTCAAAGATGCTCATGTTGACACCAGATTAAAGAATGGCTTGAAACCCAATTAGGATGGCCTCAAATGGAAAAAAATTCAACATCAAAGTTGTGTGTCTCGTCGAAACAGATGATTTTGATATAAAAATCGTCTTAATCCGAGGTCGTATGCAAAAGTTACATCCAGTACAAGACGCTGCTACACTAGATGGCCGGACACTCCGGGGACAATCCTCCGGGTTTTGGATTTCTGTGTGGATGGCCGGACACTCCGGGTATGTTCGTCCGGGTTTTGAATTTCGCTGTTGCAGACTTCGGAAAACAGCCTAAAACACCCTCAAGATGGCCTCAGATGAAAAAACGTTCAACATTAAAGTTGTTCGTCTCGTCGAAACGGTCAAGATTGCCTTTGGGCTCGTTTCCATCCAAGGTCGTTTACACCCCCAAACATGGCCCGCAAGGTGCAGCCAGATTTTACCAAACAGTTTTGGAAAGTTCGGACCAAACAAATCCGAATTGGACTAGGGTTTTGGACGTGAATTGAAGTATTTTCCTTGCACGGGAAGTCCAGCCGCCTCTTATATACCTAAGGGGTGACGGCCGATTGAACAACAACACACAATCGCAAAACTCATATACTTTTTACCCTAGTTTTACATCTCTCCCTTGTTCTTTCTCTCTTGTTCTTCGTTCGTTCTTCGTGTTGAAGGGCAGCGATCCTCGAGGCTCTAGGGGTGGGCGAACCGACCTAGGGCAGCCCATAGCCGCCGCACATCCAGACGGGGTCCCTCCCGGGCGCGTGGGGTTTCGGGTGGCCAAAAGCGCCCGCCGGATTGCTTGCGTACCGCGCTTCGGGACGGGTCTCCTTCGACGCGAGCTGCGGTGCATCACCCTCGGCGTTGGAGGTACACGGTGAGGTGTTCATGTGCGGACACACTTTTTGGCGACTCTGCTGGGGAGGAAAGATCAAGAATCATCATCAACCATGTCTAATCTCCCCAAGCCCTCAGAAGTTGACGCCGATAACATCATTAAGCCCAGTCTTGATGAACTATCGGAGGAACATCGCCAAGCCTATGAAACGCGCAAGAAGCAGCGTGAAGAGGCCTTTGAAGCGCTCAAGAAGAAGTATGAGGAGGAGGATTTGGAGGCGTTTCTTGCAAGTTTTGAGAAGGACCGTCAAGGCAACATCATTCCGGTTGGAAACGTCAATTTTTCTCCTCTCATTGACGAACAAGATTTAATCACTGTGAGTAAAGTTTTTTCTCCAGAGCAAGTGGATGTGATTGAAAGTCTTGTTAGTAAGGGTAATGTGATGACGTACAATTCTTTTGTGGCAAATACTAATGCTAAGAAAAATATGCGGTGCATCTGAAAATCCTAGTTCAACTTTACCTATTTCATTGGCACCTCCTATGCAACAACAATATAGTATGCCGTTGAATTTTTACTCTAGTCAAACCAACCAGCTTCTGGCTGCACCTACATATCCTAATCCTATTATGAGTGTGCCCAATTCGGCGTCAACGCCGAATCACTTTGTCGCACCATCCATAGGCGCAAGCATGTTTGGTCTTCCGCCGAATCATGGTTCGGAGCCCATCCCACAAGTTGCACCACTAGCTAGCACTCAGGTTGCTCCGATGTCATTGCCACAAACATCTTCATCTACCTCAGATCCAATTTTAGCTAAATTAAGGGAGGATTTGCATAAGATGTTTCTAGAAACTTTCGGAAACGAGCCGAAAGTAAAGAGTCGTGTGTACCAAAAGCCTTATCCTGAGCACTTTGATGCAGTTTCGTACCCTCGAGGTTACAAGGTTCCTGATTTTGTTAAATTTAGTGGAGAGGGCACAAAAACAACATGGGAGCATGTTAGTAAGTATCTAGCGTAGTTAGGTGAAGCATGTTCCATAGAAGAATTGAAAGTGCGTTTATTTCCATTATCTTTAACTGGCACCGCATTTTCATGGTTTGCTTCTTCACCGCATGGTTCAATTCTCTTATGGTCGCAATTAGAACAGAAGTTTCATGATCACTTTTATAGTGGCGATAATGAGCTTAAGTTGTCACATCTTACATCGGTTAGGCAAAAACATGATGAATCGGTCACCAATTATGTCAAGAGATTTAGAGATATAAAAAACCGATGTTATAGCTTAGTGATAACTGAGGGAGACTTGGCGGATCTTGTTCTTAATGGTTTGAAAACTCACATTAAAGAGAGGCTAGAAAGTTATGAGTTTTTGAGCATTAATCAAGTCTTAGAGAAAGTTTTGGCCCAAGAGAGTCGAAGTAAAGAAGTACATAGGTCTACAACCGATCGTCCTAGAATGCATATGATTGAACACAATGATGATAATTCAAACGATGAGGTTGATGTCTATACTACTGAATTTGTTTGGTCCTCAAAGGCCAAACCTATATGTGCAATGCTCTTAAGCGGATTCGCAAGAATCGTGATGAGGAGATGAGGTTTACTTTTGATATATCAAAGTGTGATAAAATATTTGATGCTCTTTTGCAAGACAAGATGATTAGAATATCACACACCATACCGCCGTTTGAGGAGCTAAAACGGCGTGCTTATTGCAAGTACCATAATTCATTTTCTCATGCTACCGACAATTGTAATGTTTTTCGACGGCAGATACAATCGGCCATTAATGACGGACGATTGAATTTTGCTGAGATGAAAGTTGATAAAAAGCCCTTCCCGATAAACACCATGGACTTGGAAGGGAAGAAAATGTTAATTCGGCCTAACATAGCCGAATCCGCTAATAAAGATAATGTTGTTATTGGTGAACCCAGGAATAGCAAGGAGGGCGACAAGGTCTTGGGAAGAAAGATTGTGCTTGAGAAGCAACCCGATGGCAAGGAAGTGTTGAAGATCACTATAAAAAATCCTGCACTCGGGGGGCAACCACAAGTACAAGAAGATGCTCATGTTAAATTTATCAAGCCCAAGAATTCAGAAGTTGGCAAGTGGGAAAAGAGTGAAGCTAAGCGCAAGCGAATCAAGCCAACTTTTGATATGTTGCTATCCAAATATGCAAGTCAAGCGGCCGGTTCTAGCTCTAATCGGCCATCGCATTCAAAGTGTTCAAGATCGCCTCCGGAGCAAGGGTTTCAACGCCATGCAAGGCCATATGGGTCATGGGCACCGACACCATGGATGTCACAACCCTCGTATGTGCCATATTACATGAGAGACTTCAATGGAGGATGGGGGCAGCCCCCAATGGCTCCTTATGCTTTCCATATGGAGTGAGCAGCACCTAGAAGGCCTGCTCGCGAGAACCTTTATTATCCCACACAAGGCCGTTTGAGCTATGGAGCTCATCGGCCAACAAAAGTTTCTCCAAGCAAGGCCAACAAAAAAGTGTGGCGTGTTAAGTCACCTAATGCAGAAATTGCAGTATGCGACAAGCAAAAGGAGATCGAAAAGCGGTTGTTGGTAATTTGACTACTTCTGGTGATATTGTTATTGTTCAGCAGGGTTCCATGGTGAATGATCATGAGGCGAGCACAAGCAAGGCTAAACCAAGGGATCCCAAATATACTCAACCTAAGTGGTGTCCTCCCGGTTTAACCAAGACCATGAAAAGGAGATTACAACACATGAGGAACCACGAGAAGGTACAACACAAAGAGGAGAGGCAAAGGGACGAATTGTTTAGTGAAATTCGTCCCATGGCACTCATAAAACAAGTGTGGAGGCCTAAACAAAAATAGAACACATATGCTTCTACATTAGCTCAAGCAACACCTTCACCATCAAAAGAGGATGATGCGACCCCTATTACATCGTCCACGTCACTTGAGACACCCCCGTCAATTGAGGAATATTTAAGCCCAATATACAAATTGGGAGATGAAGATGAGATGGTGGATTATGAATCTACGCCGGTTCGGGAAGGTATGGATGTTAATATGGTATATTACTTACCCACCGAGTTTCGTGCTATAGGTGAAGAAGGGGAGGTAGCCTAGCTGGATTTTGGTCCTAAGAATGCTATCTTCGAGAAGCCAAAAGAACCGGTGGAACACTTGAAGCCATTGTACCTCAAAGGTCATATTAACGGATCACCGGTTGCTAGGATGCTCGTTGATGGTGGTGCTGTGGTAAATCTTATGCCCTACTCAGTCTTCAAAAAGTTGGGGTTAGATGATGGTGCGTTGATGAAGACCAGTATGGTACTTAATGGATTTGAGAGTAAAGAAAAGACAGAGGCCAAAGGTGTGACATGCATGGAACTCACCGTGGGAAGCAAAACTTTGGCCACCACATTCTTCATCGTGGAGGTGCAAGGTAACTATAATGTTATATTAGGCCGCGACTGGGTTCATGCTAACCAATGTGTGCCATCTACCATGCATCAATTCTTAATACAATGGGTCGATGATGAGGTAGAAGTCATTCACGCGGATAATTCGGCTTGTGTTGCTTTGGCCGATGCATCGGTGGATTGGAATCATCCCGATGTTACTTGCTCAACAGGGCGTGACCTCTCGGAGTTTGATTTCCTTAGTGCTACAAGAAACGGGTTCATTCCCATCTCTTTAAAGCCGATTGGTGGTAATCGGTTACAAGGTATGATGTGAACAAGAAGTTCAAAACCTGGCCGATATAGAAATTATCGGCCTAAGCACATATAAATGGCCGATGGAGTGTTGACATCGTCCTTAGGCCAACGTGTTGCAAGATATTTTTCAGCACGCTAGCTTTGCCGAAAAACAGGGGGGCATGTGTTGACGCTCAAAAATGGCATGATCACAAAGAGTGACTTGAGGCTATAATGGAATGAGGTTAAAATTATGAGTTCATGTAACCAATTGATGGCTCTCTTCAAGATGGTCGAAATAGATGTGAAGATGGACCAAAACGGAGCTCAAGTGCAAAAGATATGACAAGTTCAGAGATGCTCATGTTGACACCAGATTAAAGAATGGCTTGAAAACTAATTAAGATGGCCCCAAATGGAAAAAGTTTCAACATCAAAGTTGTGCATCTCGTCGAAACGGATGATTTTGATATAAAAATCGTCTTAATCCGAGGTCCTATGGGAAAGTTACATCTAGTACAAGACGCTGCTACACTAGATGGTCGCACACTCCAGGGACAACCCTCCGGGTTTTGGATTTCTCTGTGGATGGCTGGACACTCCGGGTTTGTTCGTCCGGGTTTTGAATTTCGCTGTTGCAGACTTTGGAAGGCAGCCGAAAACTCCCTCAAGATGGCCTCACATCAAAAAACATTCAACATGAAAGTTGTTCGCCTCGTCGAAACAGTCAAGATTGCTTTTGGGCTCGTTTCCATCCGTGGTCGTTTACACCCCCAAACATGGCCCGCAAGGTGCAGCCAGATTTTACCGAACAGTTTTGGAAAGTTTGGACCAAACAAATCCGAATTGGACTAGGGTTTTGGACGTGAATTGAAGTCTTTTCCTTGCATGAGAAGTCCAGCCGCCTCTTATATACCTAAGGGGTGACGGCCGATTGAACAAGTACACACAATCGCAAAACCCATATACTTTTTACCCTAGTTTTACATCTCTCCCTTGTTCTTTCTCTCTCGTTCTTAGTTCATTCTTCGTGTTGAAGGGCAGCGATCCTCGAGGCTCTAGGGGCGGGCGAACCGATCTAGGGCAGCCCATAGCCGCCGCGCATCCAGACGGGGTCCCTCCCGGGCGCGTGGGGTTTCGGGTGCTCAAAAGCGCCCGTCGGATTGCTTGCGTACCGCGCTTCCGGACGGGTCTCCTTCGACGCGAGCTATGGTGCATCACCCTCGGCGTTGGAGGTACACGGTGACGTGTTCGTGTGCGAACACTATGTTCGCATGCCTTTCGGCCTGCCGAACCAAGCGGCCCTGCACCAGCGCCATATGCGGGAGGTCCTGGCGACTCGCGAGGCCAGGCATCAGGAGATCCAGACGGAGTTGTACTCGGTTCTCGGCGAGATCTGGGAGGCCTCGGAGCCTCGCGAGGCGCTGGAGCCAGGCGGCGCATGAGGAGCAGCGTCTGCATCGAGCGTCTTCAGATACGTCAACACTACTTCAGCAACTGTGCCAGGTGATATTTTCCCATTTTTTTTCATCTAGGAGCGCCCCTCTGGCGGCATCATTCCCAGGTCGCATGGGCCTGTCCGTGCGGCATGTATCCTTTTGCATCTTTAGCTTACCTCGTTGGGGGCGCCCCTCGGGCTGCATCCCCAGGCCACACAGGTCCATCCTTGTGGCATGCATCCCATTTGGCGTTACTTGATTTAGTCCGTTTCCTCCTGCAGTTTTCCTTACGAGCATCATCTACTCACCCATCACCTCTTCTAGTCTCCTTCGCTGCTTAATGGACTTCTGCTCATCCCGCAACGGGGGCTGTACACATTGGCACGACGCTTGTACTTGGGTCCGTTCCTGCAACGCTGATAAACCCGAGGGACCGAGCTCTGACCCGCGGCCCGCTCCGCAAGCGTCACCTCACCAGGTCCTCGGTGCGTTTGTCTTCCAGCGGAATTATCAGGAGCCCGGCGGTAGGCGCGGTCCCAAGTAGTGCTGCTACAGGCTAACCCGCAGGAGTCTCAGGAGCACGAACAAGGCTCTGCGCCTGAGAAGACTAGGCTCCGTGCCTGCGAGGAACAAGGCCATGTGCTTGATAAGACCATGCTTCGTGCCTGCGAGGAACAAGGTCGTGCGCCTGAGAAGATTAGGCTACGTGCCTGCGAGGAACAAGGCCTTGCGCCTGAGATGACTAGGCTCCGTGCCTGCGAGGAACAAGGCCCTGCGCCTAAGAAGACTAGGCTTCGTGCATGCGAGGAACAAGGCCCTACGCCTGAGAAGACTAGGCTCCATGCCTGTGAGGAA